>JASKGM010000001.1:3425062-3436188 GCA_034509205.1 Ceratonia siliqua | reverse complement strand
ATATGTGTCGACCGCCAAGACATTTAATCATGTTACATGACTCATGAATACAAATTTATAAACATGGGAAGACCAAGGACTCCAAGATACTAGTCACAACACATGTTACAAATAAAAGAAATTAGGAAGCAACAAGCAAAAGTTCTTTAAATTCTTATTATTTTTGGCTCAAACCAAGAATTAAGTATATACGATAAAATAATCAACTGGTGTGAACTGTGAAGTTAAGGAAACCTTTCGGACCTTTACGCAAAACGCAACCAAATATAAGCAGGTAGCTAGCTAACATGATCATCTAGATGGTTGACGTTGTAGGGAGTGACAATCATATAAAATAAGCAAAGTCAATAACTTACTGAAGAAACTGATTTTACTGCATTGCAATTGCCTGCTATATGCATGTCAATTAAGATCCAAAAACAATATGCCATTCCATATAAGGACGGGAGCAGGAAAAGGATTACCTAACTTTGTTCCAACTAGAATTATTGGAACACCAGGGGCATAATGCCTCAGTTCAGGGATCCACTGAAATTAAAAAAAAAAAAAAGAGTAATAACTATAGTAGTTAATTGAAATGCATAGATGCAAGGAAATGATCACCAAATTAAATTATTTTCATCAAGGGGTTAACCTTCTTTGCAACATTTTCATAGCTGGCCTTGCTTATGAGAGAAAAGGCAAGTATAAAGACATCAGCTCCTCTATAGCTCAAGGGCCTTAACCTATTATAATCCTCCTGACCTGTCAAACCATAAGTTAAACCACTAGAAACAAACAATACGCTGAAAATGAAAAAGAATTCTATATATTGAAATTAATAGTTGCAGTGTTACCAGCAGTATCCCACAACCCAAGGTTTACGGTGCTTCCATCAACAACAACATTAGCACTGAAATTGTCAAAAACAGTTGGCACATAGTCCTGTTATTCATGAAAACCAGAAACTGAGAAGGGTGACACCATGTAGCTATGATTTGTAGAAGAATGAAATCAAAAGTTGAAAAGGTGACAAGAAGAATAAGACTTCCTAAATTCTACAGCACAAATCCATAACACTTAGCTCAAACTTCACACTATAGTCATCCACGCAGCCTATTATATTCTCAAAAATTATGAACAATCACATATTAATCCTCATCTAAGAAGGTATAACACCCATTTCAGAGTACAAGCTATCGTACAAGTTTCTAAAAGCCTGATGTCTTCTAGTGCGCTTGTTTTGTTCACCTATAATACAGTCTCTACGGTCAGCCACTAGCAGGCAAACTTACTCTCTTCTTCTCATCCTTCTACACATAAAGAACTTAATAGTTGCTCCTAATCAAATTATATACAATCACTGAAACCAGAAGAGATAAGATGTCAAAAGGGTTAGAACTCAGAAGCAGAAAAGTGCGGCAGTAATGACCCGTGAGACTATCAGTGGGATTAACTAAGTAAAAATGATCTTGAAGCACTTGGTCCAGTAAGAATATTCAATAAAAAAACAATAATTATGGTAGAAATATTCTCCTACTTTGGTGAATTTCAATCCAAGTCAAGGATTATTACTTAGAAGTTCTAAAATCGATATAGTATGATAACGTGAATTTCCGCCATAATATTTATTACCTGAGAAAATTTCCAATACCAGTTGTCTAAAATAGAAAACATTTAAGGTTACAAGAAATCTGAAAGGGAAAAGTAAGAAACATGAATGATAAATATTCATTATGTGTGCCAACTTGATGAGAAGCCCATTTTTCCAACAAGAAACTAAGAAAATTAAGAAGGAATCCATTGATTATCATATACATGGATAAAACGAAACTTCTACACTGCGATTCAAACAATAAAGAAAGAAACATCCCAGCAGATTAGAAAAAGAAACTAACCGTGGGAAATGTGTTGCTGGTGTACGAAATCAACAAGCAGGTTTTGCCGACAGCGCCGTCACCGACAGTGACGCACTTGATGAATCTGGACGCACTCATCTCTAGCAGAAAAGCAGGAGCGGCAGATCTCCTACTCCAGACAAAAATGTGACCAGCAATGCCCGTTTCCTGAGTCTCAGCTCTTGTTCTACTATTTCAGAAGCTTCTTTTGCACTTATTGAGAAGTTCACAGAGACTCCATGACTGTAAAGGAAACCCTAGCAGTGGAAGATCAGGAAATGGAATCTTGAAGGTCGAAGTTTAGAGTCGCATGAACCTAATTTGCACTTGAAGGCACGGAGGTAGAGAGAGGACAGAAAATGGCGAAGTTACCTTGAAATTTGAAAGAAGGAGAATGAGGATGGCTTTGGCAGCAAAACCATCGAGAGGTTCAATGTGACCGGCCTTCGGTCCTTTTTAAAGTCATTTTTTGTTTATCGTTATTGTTCCCGCACGGTGATGCTCACGATAATTTTGATTAAAAAAATATATATCTTATCATCACCGTTCATTCACACGAATACAAAAAGTGAATGGATCCGATTGCGTTGAGCCAGAGAGCCATTTTTTGACCGTTGGATCCCCTTCACTTTTGTGAGCTTTGTTTGTAAAGAATAGTCAATTCTCCATTGATTTTTTGAAAAAAAAGAAAAAGAAATTTGATTTTCTTCCGATGCCCTTTTGTTTTTTTCTTTAATTTGAAGGTAAAATATGAAAGCTTAAGGACGGAAGATTAGTTGGCCATAAAAATGATTGCTTGGATCTTGCAAGGATGATTGAGAATATAGTATAAAATTATTCTTTTTTCCAAAGTGCGGGAGATGTATAATTGGAAAAACGAAAAAGTTGGCTTAATGGTTATATTTTGTGTTATAAGGTATCAGGTTCAAATTTTAATATAGTCATTTGATTCTATGATAAAAAGGAATACAGGATGTGTAATTAAAAATATTATCACAAGTTTAAATTATAATTTTATTTAATTCTTAGGCCAATTTTGATATAAATAATTTTTTAATTAAATTAAAAAATAAATCAATTGAAAAGAACGTTAGCTCACTAAATATTTTTACTACAATATTAATCGATTATATGACATCATTAATGTAATTTAAAATAACATAATGTGAACATAAAATGATATAATTGATGTGAAGGTATATTTTTTAAATTATTTAGATGAAATTTAATTTTAATTACTGTTTAAATTGACTTTAAAATATTGTTATTGCACTAAAAAAAAACATATCACAGTAAGGGTAAAGGTCATCTTATAGTTATAAGTATACCAATCAATTAGTGGAGATTCATAAAGTAAAAGCCTAAATTGAGTTAAATATAGGAAGGCAAAGTGCAAACTCCGATGCTCCATGTGCTCTTGCCTAATCCTCAAATGTATGGGATCCCATTTGATTCAGTGTTAAGAAATCGTGGTTGTCTGGTTGTTTGAACAATCCAATTTTGATATGTAATATTTTTTATTTTTTATTATTTATTTATTCTTATTTTCTCTATGTATTTCTTGTTCTGTCGTGACTGATCATCACCGACTTCTTAATCATCCCTAAAACACCTTCAAAATTATTATTGCCAGACGTACTCTCATATCCATCATCCCGAATACTCCCCATCAAATTATCGGATCAAAATTTTTCCCAATAAGACCCATCTCACCATGGCCCTCCATTTTCCTTTGTTGCAAAAGAGTCTCATCAGCAACAACATAAAACGATGAATAATAAGATGCATAAATTAATCAAATTTAGTATTAATTATGAATTAAACAATAAATTAAGTTGCTAAGAGAGCATATAGTGGAGAAAGAAAAGGTAGAGGGATTTTGCATTGAACTAAAAATGAGTCTAGAATGAAGAGGTGGCTCAAAAATGTGTGAAGAAATATTAGTCATAGAAAATTGAGACAAAATGAATTATGTTTGGATTTTGATTCCTTACTCTAACTTTTTGACCTTAGAATCAGCTTAAGCTAGGATTGAGACAAAATGAATTTCTTTTCAGTGTAGAATGACTGTGAGAAGTTAGTTGCATGGTAGATTTATTGGGTTTTGAACTAGTCTCTGATGACTTCCCAATAACTATCTTTCTTGGTTCCTTCTTCTTGCATTTCAAGATCTTTCATTAATGGCATTAATGGATGTGGATCCTAAGTTTGCCTCCACCTTTCCTTAGATTCATAACAAGAAAGGGGTTTGGGAGGGGCAGAGAGAAAAAGAGAAATTATTTATTTATTTATTAAATTAACCACGTGGCTAAATTGTAACCATCTAAACTAACGGACAGCCAAAATACTATTAATTGGATTCCATCCTGGATGAGATTCGAATCTCCCTAAAATTAAACAACCTCTTTAATTTTCTATTTCTTATTCTTCCCATTCTATCTATATAAAAATGAAGGGCACCAACAAACATTTCTTTGTGCATTCCCCTTAAATTAAGATGACATAACGGAATTATTTTGTTTTACTTTTCTATGTTAATCAACAGAAGATACGGGTGTAGCCTAAAATATTTTAGGGCTGAGGTCGGTGTAGATCCATTTATGTTGTTGAAATTTTAGTTGTCCATTTACTTTGGACAACTAGGATGGGTGAAAAAGGAAAAAATGAATGGCACATCCTGATTATTCAAAGTGAATAAACGGTTAGAATATACACATGACTGAATATGCATCTGGTTAAGACTTAAATTTACTATTATGGTCTATAGATATGAATTTTCATGTTAATGTTTTGAGATAATAAACTTAAGTGTTTCTATATTCACTATATTTTATAACTATTTTTTGTAACTATATCGGTATATCCACTAATTAACTTAAGATTAAATGTTAAATTTGTAAAAAAAAGAATTATTATTATGCAAAGACTTCACTTAAAACGTTCAGTTCTGTAAAAATGTTTAACAATTTATAGAAATTATGTAAAAAAACGTTGTAGTTCAAAAATAGCAGATGCTTGTTATATGTAGTCTAAGATACATGTTGGATTTTAGTTATAGAGTTTGGAGCATGCGGTTTCTTAGTTATTATAGAGCATCCATAACTCATGTACTGTTAGCAAAGCATATATATATTCCTGCGTAACATAACTTAATTACGTCCAATTTCATAGGATTGAGAGGAGAGAGGTGGATTTTATTAAATTCAAAAACTATATTTGCAACAAACAACCAATAATAGGCTTTAAATGAATAGTAAGATTCGTGTATACATTCTCTATATAAACAATTTGTTGTGTGAGGTTTGAGAAACGAATTTCATGATGGGAGATTATGCAGTTTGTCCTTACACTACCTGCTCACTCTGTAGACTGACCAACTGCTTATAGATGCTGCCGGGTTTAGCAATCAGCCGCTCATGGCTGCCCATTTCGACCACCCTACCGTTTTGCAGCACCGCAATGTTCTCTGCATTGCGAACAGTTGACAACCTGTGAGCTACCAAAATTGTTGTTCGCCCTTCCATAAGCTTATCAACAGCTTCTTGCACCAGCCTCTCTGATACTGTGTCCAATGCACTTGTTGCTTCATCCAATAGAAGAATCGATGGGTCTTTCAGAATAGCTCTGGCAATTGCTACCCTCTGTTTCTGGCCCCCTGATAACTGCACTCCTCTCTCACCAACCTCTGTTTGGTATCCTTTAGGCATTCTACATACGAATTCATGAGCATTTGCTGCTTTTGCTGCCTTCATTACCTCTATTTCTGATGCCTCCTCATTTCCATACTTGACGTTTTCATAGATTGTGGTTGAGAATAAAGCAGGTTCTTGCTGAACTAAACCTATTCTCAGCCTTAAGGATTTCAAGTTTAGGCTTCTGATATCACATCCATCGATCAGAACCATCCCGGAAGTTGGGTCATAAAATCTCATTACCAGCGCTATCACAGTACTCTTCCCCGAACCACTTTGCCCGACTACTGCCAGACTCTTTCCCGCTGAAACTCTGAGGTTTAAGTTCTGGAAAATGGTGATATCGGGTCTCATTGGGTACCTGAAGCACACATTTTTAAACTCTATCTCTCCTTTCACATCAGTTACTACCTTGGAGCTGGGTTCGTTGGGAGTGATGGCTGTTTTCCTTCTGAGAATACTGAAAACTGACCCCAATACTTGTGACCCCTTTACAATATCTGGGGTAAGAGCTAGAGTTTCTGCTATTGCCAGAGCAGTGATGATTAAAACCATGAAGGACTTCATAATGTCTCCAAAATTTGAGTCTTTGTGCTTGATTAAGATGGATGCATACCAAAGGCCAAGTGCATAGGAGCAGAAAGCAAACAGCTGTGTTACGCCATAGCCAAAACCTGATATGTGGCCTCGTAAAAGTGCTTGCTTGTTGGGTTTGTTCAATTCAGAGGCAAATTGGAATGAGATTCGATCTTCGGCGCCAAAAGCAGCAACAGTACGAATATTGGAAATAGCTTCACGTGCCAAAGAAGTTGCTCTAGAGTAGGCAAGACTGTAATCTCCTCCAAATCCCTTGAGAAATAGTTGCTGTAGGTTTCAATTGAAAGCTTGTAAGTCAATCAAATAGATACTACAAAAGTAGGAATCATTTTTTAGACTAACCTCTGTGATAGAAGCTCCAATAAGAAGAGGAAGGCAGGCTACGACCACAGATGTTAGTTTCCAACTCATTGTGAAGGCAATAACAAATGCGGTTACAGTGAGAGCTACATTTTGTACAATGGTTGAGAGTCTGTCAGCCAGAGCACTTCTTACTAATGTTGCATCTGCAGCTAGCATAGCTGTCAGTGATCCAGTGTTGTTCTCATCCAAATCGAACCACGCAACTTCGTTGTTAAGGATAGCTGCAGTTAATTCAAATTATTTATCATGTTAAAATGGATCAAGAGGTTCCAATAAAGACTCCCCTGTATGTTTGTAACAGCCATTTTTAGGAGTACCTGAGAACATCAATAAGCGTACACGGGCAGTGAGACGCTCTCCCATCAATGTATAAAAGTAATGCTGCAACAAATAAATAGGAATAGTAACAACAGCCACTCCAACAAATATAAGAGCTACCCGATCAACCTCTTCTTTGATTTTAGAACCATGAGGAGAATAAAATGCAGTCAAAATATGGGTGATACCAAGAGCGAAGAGAGGAGCTTCCATGCCTGCCATAATTGCTCCCACCGATCCTAGTATTGCATAGGGCCACTCGGGAGCATTCAGTTTCAGTAAGTCCAAGATTGATGGAATGGAATCAGAGTTTGATGGGAAACCCTCGTCACTTGGCTGCACCTTTAATTCCTCCTGGTAGCTCTGGTTGTCTGACAGTTCTCGAAAACTAGAATTTTTTGAACTTCCAGAGCGAGATATTGAGCTAGAACTTGTGAGGTTGTCTGATGCCTGCAAACTCACCAGATTCACATATTCACCTTTTTTGGACATCAATTCCAAATGAGTCCCACTTTCAACAACCTGACCATTCTTCAAGACAACGATTGTATCTACATCGCGAATGGTGGATAACCGGTGCGCAACAATTATTGTAGTTCGGTTCGACATAATTTTTTCCAGTGCCTGCTGAACGATGAATTCTGATTCTGCATCAAGAGCACTGGTGGCCTCATCTAGAAGCAATATTTTTGGGTTTCTGAGCACCGCTCTTGCTATAGCAATTCTCTGCTTTTGCCCTCCTGAAAGTTGCGTGCCACCCTCACCAACCTGAATTAAGAACCGTCAAAAATTAATAAAACTGACTTCAATATTACCTTGTCTACTCTACTTAACATAAGAAATAAACTTCTTTCAATGATATAATATTTTTTGAAGTCCATCCAATAATTACTCACTTTGAAGATCTGGTAGAAGAAAGATAGACTAAAGCTATTGTGGTGATATTGAAGGGATTACCCATGTCCCCACACCCAAAACTAGGGTTGGCAAGACTAACCTGAGTCTGATAACCATCAGGTAATCCTTCAATAAAAGAATGAGCATTTGCAGCTTTGGCAGCTTGTATGATTTGATCCATGTCTGCATCTTCTTTTCCGAATAAAATATTTCCAGATATTGTCGTGGCAAATAGTGCTGGTTCTTGACTAACCAAACCCATCTGTTCCCGCAACCATTTCAATTGAAGACTCTTAAGGTCATGTCCATCCAACAGTATCTTACCTAGTGAAAATTTATGCATTAGCCTCACCTTCTGAGTATAATAAATTGACTGGCAATGTAATAATATATACTAAATTAATCAAATATTACAGTAATATATATTACCTGAAGTGGGGTCATAGAATCGTTGGATCATGGAAATGATTGTGCTCTTTCCCGAACCACTAGGACCAACAACAGCGATAGTCTTCCCCGCACTTACCGGGAAGGTTAAATTTTCAAATACCATATTGGATCTTGAGGGGTAAGAAAAGCAGACCTCACAAAATTCAATTTTCCCTGCCACTTGTGGCAAAACAGTCCCCTTCTCCAAACTTTTAGAAACGTTTGAAACTGATGCAATCATGTTCATGATATTGGCAGCAGCTGCACGCCCTTTAGCAATGGAACCAAGGTTTGGAGCAGCCTGTCCGAGAGCACTAAAAAGGACCAAGAGTCAAGTTCAAGTTCTAGTCCAGAAAAGCGTTATCTGAATTATCCTATCACTATCCGTTCAGAAGGACTTACAATCCACTGAAGATGACATTAATAATAGTTGTGAATGCTTTCCCTCCATTTGTTTTATGGTGCCTCACAAGTATGCTTGCATACCACAGAAGCAATGCCCAAGCGCAAAACAAGAGCCCATATGTAAAGCCTACACCAACTCCTTTTGCAAAACCACTCTTCTTGCCTAGTTTCAGAGCATTATCAAGTGATTTGGAGTATGAGGCAATTGCTTTATCTTCTCCCACAAATGAGTACACAGTACGAACTTGCGAAATTACCTGATCCAACCAAAGAAGGAAAGATAAGTTAAGCAGAGAATTATTAAGAAATGACCAGTAAAGGTTTTAATTGAGGCGAATGGTTTAATTACCTCTTCTGCCACCTTCCCTGCTTCGGCATAAGCTGCTTCGCCCTTTTCTGATAAGGTAGACATTATTATAGTATAAGCTCCCCCTGCTATAGCTATTAAAGGAACAACAGCCAAGGTGAGTAGCGTAAGCTGCCATACTGATGTAAATCCAACGGCAAATCCAACAATGAATTGTGAAAGGTAACGTATGGCATGGCCTGTCTGCAGTGAGTTCAATAAATAGGATCAACCAAGCAACCTTGGCCAAAATTTGTGTCCATATGTATAAAAAAGCATGACACATATGTTTGATAAGATACAGATACCTTGTCGCCGATTGCATCTTGTACTAAAATTGCGTCACTCGAAATGTGGAAAATGATATTAGCGTCTCTGGCTTCGTTGTCAAAGAAATTAATATCCTGTTTTAGAACTGACTGCAGATACTTTAATCGCAAACGAGCTGTTTGCCTCTCCCCTGTTTGCGTCCAGAATGCAACACCTGAAGCATAGAAGTGATGTTATTCTTAAGAGTCTAAGAGTCAATAAGGCATATGTACAAAAAAGAGATTAGGTCCAAGTGATAAGTATATACCCATCCAAGCCGATGCCAGAACAACGAGTCCAAGATAGACCAAGTACAAAGCATGCTGCAATGGATAAGAGGAAAAGAGGAAGCAAAGAAAGAAGTAATTTATAGGCAGGCAGAATGAAGGACGAGATAGAATGGATGTCAAAGGCACTCAGACAGGAGTAACAGTCCTCTAGCTAGCTAATCATCCTACTACACTGATGGAGCAAAACAGCATTCAGATAGAATTATAAAAAGGATAGTTATAAGCGCATTATATATACCTCAGAAACCCGTGAGGACAACTTGTGTGGATGCTTAGAAAGATGTCCCAAAGAATCAATCATACGCCCGAACAAAATAAAGAACACAGGAAGAGCCGCGCCATGGACGCAGGCACCAACGCTACCGAAGAACATTAAGACATAGTCAATTGTATCAGCAGCAGCAAACAAGCCAAAGAAGGAAACACTCTCAGTTTTGCTTGCTTTGGAGGGTTGGTTTCGTTCTGAAGGCGTATGGGAACGGGAGGCAAGCTCCAGTTCTTCCATTGCAAAATGACGTCCAATTAAGTTGCAGAGAGACGAAGAGGAAAGAGCTAGAAAGGATTATGGGTATCCATGGAGAGCTCGTGGAGTTTGGGGCAGTGTAGTGCCGCTAATAAATGTGAATTGTGAAGGGTTAACTAGGCCAACGAACATCTCGGCTCCATAACTGCCTTTTTGGAAAATTCGTCGTCAGGCCAATGAGTGGCACTGGAAGCGAGCACGATAGCCACCATTAACACTTCATAATCCTCTATAACTAATTAAGCCAACTAACTGGATGCCGATTTTGCAGTTCAAAGAGGTCATCTTTAGTCATGTGACTAGTGACATGTGGGCCCATCCTTCCTATACATTCAGCTCAATAATTCACTTGATTTATCACTTAGGTTGGGGGTTGGGGGTTGTGGGCGAGCTTCAAAGCACCCATTGAAATGCATAACCATGTCATTTTCTTTCTGGTCCATGGATTAGTAAGTTGCAGCTAACAAGTTAAGGTTTGTTAGTGTTGCCCAAGGCTTATAAAGAAAACCTTATTTTGATGATATTAACAATTTTTATATTGGAAAGTAAAAAGGTAATATTTTGTCTTTTTGTCCTGAATTACTTTTTGATTGGAAAGTCAACACTCATCTTGGCTTTTGTGTCTTATTATAGAAAAATGCTTTGGACACTTACTCTACCATAAGACTACCTACGGATGCATTGGGAAGGCATTTTACAAAAGTTAAAATCCTGGCATATCTATTTGAAAGAAAAAAAGATCTTGGCTAATATTCAGACATTATCCTCTGCAATATCTTCTGAAACAGAGACTCCTGAGTTGAACGTTGGAGACACTTTTTCTGAGGAGTCCTGAAAGCTTCCAACGGATACTTGCCTATGATATAAAACAAAGCATTCGTGAAGAAGAAGAAAAAGAGCTTATTGCGCAATACTGCTGATACGAAAAGGAAAAGTGTTTACTTGCTTCTACTCATTCTTTGAGCTTACTCTGGCATATCCACTCTATTTGTAAGAGAGTTTCATTCTGTAAAATCTTGTTGAGTGCATTTCACCAAGGGAAAGTTTGACTAAGTTCTTGAGGGAAAAACTTAGTGTGTA
>JASKGM010000001.1:3410314-3423200 GCA_034509205.1 Ceratonia siliqua | reverse complement strand
GAAACTGTTTAAAACCAGAAACTAAGTTCTACATGAAATTCATCATGCTTTCTGCTGGTTTGCTGCTTGATTTGCTTAATAAATTCATTGAGCATATATGGCCTTATTTTGACAAGGTATGCATACTTTTTCTAAATTCTTTAATGTTCCATTCTACTCCAGTTTCATCTACGTTTATGTTCATGCATATATTTTGAATAGCAATTTATAAAAACTAGCCAGGATTAAATCTTTTTAGGCAATATGCAAGACTGTAAGGAATATAGCATAGCCCATTATTGCTGAGCAAATTCCAAAATACAAAATTGATTCAGTTGAATTTGAAGCACTTACCTTGGGCTCTCTACCTCCAACATTTCAAGGTTGATCTCTCTCTCTTTCTCTCAGACACAGACAAAAACACTCACACACGCATCACATGGTAGTTTGGTTTAAATTTAAAATGCCAGTAAAAGATTATGGTCAAAATTTGAGAAACCTCATGGTAGCTTCCAATGGAGACCCTGGAAGGCTGGAATTCAGTATCTGGCCTCCAGTGTTACAGAATGTGCATTAATTACGTGTGATCCCTGATGACTTGGACCCCAAACTAGAACTTATTTTTAGTACTCCTGTAGTATTGAAATATTTTCCACAAACTGACCCAAGGCCCTTTTGTTGGTGGATTCCACATTTTTCAACCTCTGTTGTTTCAACAATGAATAGTCTCATTGTATGTTGTTTTTATATTCCCATCTCCTTTTCAGCTACTTAAAGCAATATGTCCATGGCTCTTTTCAGTATGATAGTAGGATTCTGGGATTTTACTTTAAAAGAATGGCCTCATGACGAGTAAATATACGACAGGAATGAAAGTCTATGTGACTGATGAAAAGGAGTTGATTATGGAACCATCAATGAAGTGGGCTGGGAATCCTAGCATAGCAACATTATAATTGCAATTAAAGCATTCGGGTTGCGAGCCACAATTCAGGTATATTGATTTTTGTTTTACAGATATAAAAGGTAACATGTGAAGAGTATTTATGCCTTTAGAACATTTTGCAGGTGGTTGATCTATACAGATGTCTGTTTCCTCTAGGTTGGCAAGCATGACAGGATGGGCCTGAATGTGATTCCATTGAAAGAGGTTATCATCCATGAAGCTGAAGATGTGGAAGGAAAACACCATATGAATCCATATGCGCGGCTGCTTTTCAAAGGAGAGGCTTTACGTTGAAGTCCAGAGTGCCTTGTCTTAACTGGGTCTGCTGCCTCCCAAGGTATCTTCTCAATACACAAAATTAAATATATTGTATTAACACTCGAGTCGTCTTGATCATCCTGCGTTATCTTCTTCCAATTACGAAACTCTGGGTTACGTGGATATTAATATATTTGATGTTGTTACCAACAAAAAGAATCAACGATAAGTATCATCTTATTGACTCAAGAAATGGCCGCATTAAAATTGAACAATAGTGGAGAACTCCGTGATGATGGTTTACTTCTGTAAAACACAGTCCATCTGATAGGACAAGTTTTGGCTATATTTGGGTTCCATTACTGCTTGACCTTGGCCAAATTTAGACTCATTTAAATTGACAATATTTGCATTTGTCCAGGTTGAGTAGATCGCAGCAGAACAAGTTTCTCAGATTATGTGTTAGCCTTGTAGGCTTTGAGTAATGGTGAAATTCTTGGGTAGAAAAAATTTATAAAAAATAAGTATAATGAATAAATATATAACTATTTCAGCTCAGAATTGAGCAAAACAAGATAGAACACAGAGAGAGAGAGAGAGAGAGAGAGAGAGAGAGAGAGAGAGAGAAACAACTGCAAGTAGAGTGTGGCCAGAATTTTATATAATGAAAGACATATAAGAAGCTTCAGGTTGCGACGATGGGAAAAAGGACACAAACCTGGACTTTCTGAAGAACGAAAAAGGAAATGATGGCAAGATTGTCAATTGAGAACCTTGTGTTTTTAACCAAACCCGTTTTCTGTTATGTTCTTAACACATTTTACTCTAAATTCTTTTATCCTTGATCAAAATTCATTTGACTAAATTGGTTTCTTAGTTTTTAAGAACATGACATATAGAATGTTCAATGTAAGCATAATTGTTTTTTGATAGAACAAAGTAAATACTATGTTATATTATGATAGAACAAAGTAAATACTATGTTATATTATGCAAATTTGCTCTGTGTAATTAGTCAAAGAATTGTTACTACGATTTTAAAATAAGAGTTTTCACTTTTCTGTTATTAATGTGAAACTTGTTTAAGTCAATATATGTAATATATTTAAGTCATTATATGTAATTTAGTTATAAAAAATTTTAAATGATTTATAAAAAAAACTTGAATTTCATAATCACTATTATCAAATTCACCGTTAAAATATTTTTTTTTGGCATTTCATATAATTTAAAATGATACAAGAAAAAAAATAATTTTACACAGTATTAGTCTAAAATTCAGTCTCTCTTAAGAAACTAAAAATAATGTAATATTTTTTAGTTTGCATTTTTATTAAAAAAAGTAAAAAACACATTTGATAACAGGATCTTATCAGGGTCGGGTATTAATACCGGTTCACTGGCCAAGCCGGGTAATGGCTCAAACCGATTGAAGTCCACCCTTGTCCTGGTCCCATTAACTCCGAAGTCCGAACAACGTCTGGCGTGGCACGTGTTGATGCCCAACCTAGGAACTAAATTCGACCAGGAAATTCAGAAAACTGAAAAAATAATCTTTTATTTCCGCAGCAAATATTTCGAAGAAGGAAAACGTTGTTCATCTCTGCTTTGAACAAAAAAAAAAACAACATACCTTTCACGGACGACAAGACGAGGTCGTGAACAAACACAGAAATAGAGAGGAGAGCGCCAAGCTCTAGACAGAGAAAGCCCAATTAGACTCTAAAGAGAGAAGATTCTAGAATTTAGGCGACATAGAGTGGGTGCAGCTCCTCTCTGGGAGCTGAGTCAGAGCTAGGGTTTCGAATTGATTGACGAAGGTAAACACTGTGTTACAATTCTGTGCTTTCGGTTCCGTTTCTCTCTGATTTCTTTTCTTACTTCTCTTCTTGTTGCTTAGATTTTCTTTTTGGGATTTACGTTATACATCACTATCACAGCATTTCAATTACGATACATTAGGCATTAAGTTCATTTCTTTTTACAATTTATACACCTCAGTCGAGGAAAACGGAGTTTTGATCTTTGATGGGTTTTCCACTACTTTTCCGTATCTTTTATAAAAAGTCCAATTCTAGGGTTTTCACTAAGGAATTATGTTCGGGTTTTGTACGGTTATATGCCAACAAGTTTCTGCCTTGTTTGTTCTTAATTATCTTTTTTTTTGTTAATTTAATTTAATTTTGTTTTCTGTGTGGGGTTCTCATTTTAGTTCTGAATTGGTCATTTCAGGATGAAGTAATACTTATTTAGCGATCGTGACTGAAAAGTTACATTTTTTTTTTTTTATAATTGTAACTTTGTACCAGCCGTCGAAGTGACTGGTAATCATGTTGTTGAGATATTCAGCCTTTGCATTTTCCCCCCTCACACTCACCAAGAATCTTTTACTGTCTGTAATTTGAGTTATAGCTGATAAAATTGTTTGATCTGTTTAAAACATCTCAGAATTCCTCCTCCTTATTTTCTTTATGTCTTCAACGTTCTAGAATGTGCATTTTTGGTCTGTAACCAGAAAATAAAAAAAGTATGAACATTATGCCACATTAACGAGACCTTCAGTTTACATTAAGTTACCATGGTAGAGTATCAAGCTGATGGTAATCTACTGAGATCCTAATAAATGTGAACCAAACTTGATGTTCATGAAGATTTTTAGGCTCCTACAAAAGTCACCAAATTCAGTCTGTTGATGACCTAAATTGAAATAAAATTTCCCTTTTTACCAAATTCTAATAAGTCGACCTTGACACTAGCCTAATGTAAAACACCTCTTTTTTGTTAAGTTAGTAAAATAAGAAGTCTCAAATTTGATGTTATCTATTAAGTTAGATAGAATTAAGCATGGGTATAACGTTTCCTTTCTATTTTTTTAAGTATTTATCCATCATTAGTTTACTTGTGAAGTATACTTTGGGCATAGATGAATTGTAAACTATATAAGTTACTCTAAAACACGTTTAGACCTTTACTCTTTTAGTATGTACTCTGGTGCACCACAACCAGCAATTGTTTCGAGCATAAGCTAGTGCCCTACAATTTGGTCCTTAAATAATAAATTGATACTGGCTTTTCTCTTGTGAAAGGAAAAAAAATGAAATAATAATAATCATGATGGCAATAGTATGTTGATTGACTTGGGATTTTTAATGCGTTGATAGTTATAGGTAAGAATCTGCTGTTTGGTGAGCTTAAATTTTGATTTTATCAATATGGAAATGGAAATGCATCCTCTCCTGATGCTGTAAATGTCTAACTTTGTGAACTTTCTATTTGTAGGTTATATATTTGAATTCAGAAGTGTGGCATTAGGACTTTTGTGCTTGACGTTGTGTATTTGATATTCCGCCATCAGTTTGTGCGCATGTTTGTGGGTCCATTTGGGAAAAAAAAAGAAACTAGAGACTTACTTGCCCTTTTCCCAAACCTATGTTTGGGAAGCTGTCCAAACACACTAATGTGTATGACTTCCATTGGAAACTTTAGTAATTAAAACTACCCCAATCAATTGATTATTCAGATTTGCATATTCATTATTAATGAGTACATCTTCAAAGAGTTCAGATATTGCTTCATGTAATTGCTGTACACTAGGTGGCATCAAATTGGCGGTAACTGGGCCCATGTAAAGGCCTCTCGTCCAAGACCTATAAATAGTTATATAAGGGGTCAGAGTAGTTGATACAAGCCAAAGATATACCTTACTAATTTCCATTATGCTGTATGGCAAAGAGACAATTAATAAAATAACCTAGTTTTTGATTATTGATTCAGGGTGAAGAAAGGCGCTAATAGTGTAGCCATTCTTTTTAAGGTATAACAAGCTGGGATTTGCATGGTGTCTTATGCATGCTATGGGAAGGAAGCACTTGCTTAAACTAGACGCTAGAACCTTTTTTTTTTCCTATCTCATTTTATGTGTCCGAATTTTGATCCCTCTAAAGAAGTCGGTGATTATGCATTGTCTTGCTTTAGTTCTGAATGACATGTTTAAACAGTTGTTCTGTCTTGACCATAGCTGGTAATTTCCGTCAGACTTTAATTAAGATTAAACGTTTAAGGATGATAAGTTTGAATTGAATGTACAAGTTTTCTTGATGATGTGTATCTTATTTCTATGATATTATATATGAGACTTTATTTAGGGGTCTTATGGAGTGCCATCAGTTTTGATTTACCCTATGTTCTGCAAAGCTGTCTTTTCAACTATTCAATGGTTTTCAAGAACTGTCAGACATGCTATCCATAGTTAGTCAGCTTGCAAAACTAGACTTTAAGATTGAGCAGTTAGGTGTATTTTTTCGTTGCAGTCTTTTATTTATTTTTTACCTTATTGTTACTTGCAGCTGGGAACTTGACTTGTATGTTCCAGTTTCTTTATAAAATTCTGTATGAAGTTCCTCAAATGACTCATGCTTATGGAAATAATAACTGTACTGAAAATGGTCTCTCAAAATGTATATTTACTTTGTTATCAATATTCGCAGTGCAACTTTGTGAAGTTTTATCCTGAAATTCCATTGCAGTTCTTAATGGAAGAAAAAGTCTTGGCATTCGAAAATGACCGCGTTGATTATTTGAGAAAGATTATGTGAAGCAGTATGACACTTGAAGATTTCTTTACCTTGACCGAGATGAAAGATGGGCTCACGGCCGCTTCTCGAGTGCAGGAGCTGGTCTCTGTAATGCAGAAGGAGAAAGATTGTGTTGTTAAGAATGTTGGTGATGCAACAAGGCAGTGGGCTGCTGTTGCAAGCACCATTGCCGCTACAGATAACAAAGATTGTCTTGATCTTTTTATTCAATTAGATGGACTCTGGTTCATTAATAGGTGGTTAAAGGATGCTCAAAATTTTGGTGTTGACACAAAGGAAGGCTTCATTGAAGAGTCAATTACTGCACTTTTACGAGCTGTTGAGAAGCTGCATCTAGACATTGAGAAGTCAATGTCATCAGGGATTTGGGTTACTGTAAGAAATCTTCTTGGCCATCGTAGCTCTAGGGTTCAAGATGGAGCAAAAGTATTATTTGACAGCTGGAATGTGGGTGGGAATGGTGAAGCAGATTCTAAAGATATGGAGCTTGTTAGTGTCAACAATGAGAGTGACAAGATTGTCAGGGAGGAAGGTCAGCTGTCTGCTCTAAATGAAGCTAGCACTGATAATGATCATGCATCTGGACTTGTTGCAGGTGAGACATCTCCAATGAGAAGCCCAGATAGTCTACTACCAGAAAGTGTTGCTAGCGTACAGAAACAGGGTTCTAATAATCAGCTTCATTCCCCCATGAGTTTGGATTGTGAAGACATCAAAGAGAGATCACCAGAGCATCGTGCTAACATTTCGACTTCTGTTCAAGGAGTAAAAGAAGGATTACCTTCATGCACTGTAGGTGAGACCCTTTCAACTGGAACCTATAGCTTTCCTGTTCCAAAGCAAGGCTGTTTTGAAGGACAATCAGACGTTTTGAAGTTAAATGATTTATCCAAAATGGAGAAGCAGGAGCAAAGTGTCAGTGGTCCTCCAGAAAAACTCGGAGTATCAGAGATCTCCTTGGCATCCACAAAACCAGAGCCTGGACCTGCTTCTGTGCGTGCTAGTGAAGCTAAAGCACCGAAATTTTTGAAAGAACCTGCTTTACATCATACTGTTGCAAACAATGAGGATGGTGTCTGTCATAATGTTACTGCTTGTGGTAATGTGAGGACACCCGCATCTGATAAAAAAAGTGGGGTGGGTGATTTTAGAGCTATAAATTCCAGTAGTCCACAGCCTTTCAAGACTGCAGAAAAGGATGGTGGCTGTTGTTCTAATGCATTGCAGGACTCATCAGTCAGTGGCAGTAACTTGGGAAAGCCTGAGCTATTTGACACGTTTTTCTCCAGAATAGACTCTACCAGCACAGTAAAGGAAGGTAAGGGTCATGTTAATGATGAAGGCAAGGGTACCTCCAATGGTTCTGATTCTTTTAAACCAGGAAAACGTACCATAAGCCCTAACATGATTGACAAGAAGAGTTCTGATGTTGAACTTGATTATGGCATTGTTGATGCTTTAGAAGTTGCTCGACAAGTTGCTCAAGAAGTTGAGAGAGAAGTCTGCAGCACTTCTTCTGAGAAAATCTCAGAAGGTGGAATCAGGCAACCAGGTAGCCCAGATTCTATAGGAAAAGAAGATGCACTTACTCGTGATTCACCCAAGGAGGTCCCATCCAGACAAAGCTACTCTCCTGAGGCGTGTCCTGAGGAGGAGGTACATGCGAGTATATCAAACAGTATTGAGGCTGGGTCAGAATGCATACCAGATGAGGAGTCTTCACAGGTGACTGAAGTAGCTCCAGATCCAGGAGGAAATTCAGAGAAAAGTCTATGTGCTTTTGATCTCAATGAAGAATTTGGTTCTGATGATATGGATATTTCTGTAAATTTTATGTCTACACCAATACCTGTTGTCTCTGCTTCAAAGCCTGCAGCAACTCCTGGGTTGCCTGTGACCCCCTTGCAGTTTGAGGGGACACGGGGGTGGAAAGGATCTGCTGCAACCAGTGCCTTTCGTCCTGCATCTCCTCGTAAAAATTCTGATAGTGAGAAGAACTTTTCTGTTAGTGGAAACTCTGATATTTCTAAGCAGAGGCAGGATTGCCTTGATATTGATCTGAATGTGGCTGAGGGTGAAGATGGATTGGTAAAACAAGTTGCCGAATCGTCTGGCCTTCCTTCTGGGCAATCATCGGTAGAACTTAGTCCTAAAAGATCAAGCAAGCTCGAATTGGATTTGAACAGTATTGGTGATGATGGTGATGCACAACCTTCAGAACAGAGGATGGAGGGAGAGCTCTTTTATGGCAGAAATGGCTATTGGAGCCCATCACCTGCATCGTCAACATCATCAATGCAGCCTTCTGTTAGAAACATTGATTTGAATGACAGGCCATACCTTCAAACTGATTTGGTGGACCAAGGGCCCAGTAAGTGTTCTCATATTATCACTGCATATGGGGGTTCTAAACCAGATGTTCCTGTTATCTCTATCTTGGGTACCAAGGTGAAAGTTGGTAGAAAAGAAGTTGTTCCTCAAACTCTGTCTTTGCCAAATGGCAAGGCTATGGAGCCAGCAATGGATCTTACAGTGACAAGAGCTGGTGGTGTTTTAGGGATGGGCCCCACAGTATCTTACAGTCATTCACCTGTTTTTGGGTATAATGGACTGACTGCAGTGCCCCCTTTATCTGTTTCGTCAGCAATGTACGGTTCAGATGGCACAATTTCATACATGGTGGACTCAAGAGGAGCTCCAGTTGTGCCTCAAGTCGTGGGATCTTCCTCAACTGTCCTGTCATCTTACTCCCAGCCTCCATTCATCATGAGCATGACTGATGCACAACATGGATTAAATGGAGTTGGGCCTTCACGTCCTAACTTTGACCTAAATTCTGGCTTCATGATTGAGGGTGGGAATAGAGACGCATTGGCTGCTAGGCAATTTTTCTTTCCTGGTCAGAGCAGGGCTATAGAGGAACATGTAAGGACCATTCAACAGCCCTCAAGTTCTGGGGCTGGTGGGAAACGAAAGGAACCAGACAGTGCGTGGGAAACCTACCCATTTAGCTACAAACATCCGCAACCTCCATGGAAGTAGCTTCTAATTTATGCTTTGACTCTTCTGAAATGTTTATAAGTACAACCTACCAATTGATGCTTATATAAGCTAAAATGATCCTCAAGAGTAGGTTAGCCCATTGGCATCCTTTAGTAGGAGAAGAGCCAGAACTCAATAAAAGCTGGAGGAGGATGGATGTAATATGACTGATGAGATTGATTGGCAAAGGGGGAAAGATAGGGTTTTTTTTTTTTTTCTGCAGTTTCATAGAAGGGTCAGTACAAGCACAGTAGGCTGGGTACATGTGGCTGTAATTTCTCCTTCATATGTCAAAGAAATTTATAGGCATAGTATTCCCTCTCTCATTGTCTCAGCGGTGCTCCAGTACATGGCCACCAATGTAGTTGATTATTAGTGAAAGTTTTCATTATTTGAAGAAGTGATAACCTGTAAAAAAAAGGAAGAAGGCACCAAGACGAGAAACTTACCAAAAACTTTCTGCTTACTTGAGGTACTACTTAACACTTTACAAGTTAGCCTCTGCTTTCATAATGTGTAAATCTTAATCAGGTCTTAGGTACTAAAAAAGACTAATCAAGTGTCATTAAAATGTGATTAGCACTTGTTCTTGCAAGATACAACGTGATTTGCTTTTAGTTGTGATGTAGTCTAAAGGTATATCTCACATTGTCTCATGGTCGAAAATTTTTATTTTGTTGTCGTCTACAATCTGTATCCGTGTTTAAAGGAGGAGTTTGAAATTTATATTTAGTTTGCTTTCAGAATTTGGAGTATCTTTTGAAGGAGCTGAGCTGTGGATAGTGAGATCTACCGATCTTGCTTGGGATGGCCAATTCTTTATTCTCCTATTGGAAGTCTTGCAAGTATAATATCGTTACCCCCTTCTACCCCTATAATCAATCTCTCATGTCTCTCTCCTCTCGCCCTTTGTGTGAGTGGGTAGTTGGTACTGAAATAAGGATGTGAATGAGGTTGCACTCGTAGAAGTCCTCTTATATAAAACAAATCAGATTCATGCATACCACATGATGCTTGCATATTTTGACATGGACAAGAATTTTTGTTGAGATTTATTGATCATTTGCTAACACAGTTGGCGGGAGTCCATGCAGTTGATTTCATTTTTGGTCTCGCGTTGAGAATGTGCTTTTTAAACTTAGGATGTGTTTGTGGGTAAAACAATATATATTAGGGAGTGTTTGATAAAGCTTTAGTGATAAAAAAAAAAGGACAAGTTAAGTGGAAATTTTTTAATGTTTGAATATAATTTTATTTGAGTCATGATTGTGTAATAAAAAAAGTACATTATATGATATATCATATTAAGAGATTTATTGGTTATTTAATAATTAACATAAGAAAATCAATATAACCTTTTATATGTTAAATATTTTTATTATTTATATCAACAAATAATTTTTATTTTGAGCGCTATACTAAGATTTCAATGTCTCATGAAACTAAAAAAATTAAATTAAAAATGTTGCTATCATCTTAAGCATGGGGTGACACTGGAAAATTCGAATTAACCTTTTCCAACTTTCTCTTATCTTTTATTAAAAAAAAAAAAAACAGTTTTCTTCGCCATTGTTTAGCGAGCAATTATTATATAGTTTTGAAGAACTACACTATGAATCAGACACTTGTTATGTTAGAAAAAACTTGTATGAAGAGTGAAATCTCTTGGAAGAAGACGAGCTGCGTCTAAATTCAACCATTATGATGGTCTAATTGAAATAATAATGAGAAAAGCGAAGTGGAATGCCCTTGGTGCTATTAATTATGTATGCTTATGTTCCTTTTGACTGGAAAAGATATCATTTAAAGCGAATCCACCTAGCCATCGCTTTACGCTGAATAGGAGAAAGTGGTTGTCCGGTGAAGATGATCAATGTTGACTGCACATTCCCCTGTTCCTGTCTTTGAATACAAAGCAGTCCCATTGTTCAGCTGATCCTCAAACGGAATCATCAATTTATATTATTTAGTATCCTTTGGAGTACGATATCGAAAGGTGATTGATGCATTATGCATCCTCTTCAACTTTTCAATTTTCTGTTCTATAATTTTTCTTTTTCTTTCATATCTGTTCGCTCGAAGAAAAGAATTATACAATCTTTCATTTATTTAAATTCATTAACCAAACATTAAGTGGGGGAGGAGGCGTAACAGCGATTCACTAGTGTTATTTGAGGGTGGGGGTCTCTTGCTTCCACTATGACAGCTGACACAGTAGGCCATTAATGGGTTTAGAAAATGAGAAATGATCCCAATTTCCAAGTGCTATATATATGGACACGAATTCAACTCCTAACAAACTAAAATCATAGGGCAGCTAACACCTTTAAGCCTTTGCCTTGCGTTAGCTGATGGGTCCAAATCCAATACGTGAGAGATCAAACCATCGTTAACCACCAACCACTCTACCCTCCATCTCACACTCACTCCACATTCACTCCAAATCAAAATTTTCAACATTAAACCAAAACCCAATATACATTTCTTTTCATTTATTTTTTATCTACACAAATCTTCCACTTCTCATTAATATATCACAAGGCGGCAACCCGTAAAGCTTAATCCTAAGGGGGGAGGGGGAGAACACCGACAACCCAAGAGAAAATTTTGTATACATACAAGTGGGAAGGAAAACAGAAAACCTCTTTTTCTTTCTCTCTTTTTACCAATTAATAAACTTTTTTACAAAGTAGCGTGCTGGGGAAGCCTGAAGCGGACCTGAGACGCCGGCGATCGCACCGCCACGCCATGCCAACAGATACCGCCCTTGCACATCTCATGGGTATGGGGATGAGGATGACTATGGTCGCGGGTGAAAGCATACGTGGCCTTACGGGACACGTCCCACATCAGAGTTGCGACCACGATTAGGCCCACCACGGTGGTCGACACAATCAGAACAAACCCACCGCCGAAGCTTCGCCCAAAGACAAGCCCATAGGCTTTGATGCCCGCGATCACAGCAACGTAGATGGTGGTCAAGTTGCCCACCACTGTATCGGATACCGCCATAGGCAAGCAACAATAGTGGGATAGAATTAAGAGGAAGAAAAGAGAGAGAGAGAGTGTGTTTGTGTCGGGAGGTCTACAGGTAAAGTAGGAAGAGCAAGGGATCTGGTTCTGCAAGAAGGGGGAGTCTTTAACGCGTCGTATTGGGAATGTTCAGGGTTTTAATTTATTACCGAGGAGGGTCCCAATTTCTGATATTACGAAAACGGGTCCTGTCTTGGGTGTCTGAATTTTCAGCTGCTTCGCTTCGCACATCGAGCTTATCTTCATATTCTTTGGAACGGACGGGGAAAGGGAAAGGGAAAGGGAAAGGGAAAGTGGTAGGAATCAACTCGGTTACCCTTCACCCGCCGAGCTGTGGATCACCAAGGATATGACTCCACGTGTCTGATTGCTCATTACGTGGCCAATCCTCAATTTGCCTTGCCTGCCCTACTTTCACTTTCTTTCCCTTTTCTCCATCTTATTTTTCTTCTTTATTTGTATTATCACAGGTCCAAAATAGAACATACACTAGTATATTGTTTCGTCCTATAGGCTTTGACACTAGTATACTGTTTAGTCCTATAGGCTTTGCCACTTTGGCACCGAGTACAACCGACTGGTTACTGGTAGTCATAGTGGTGGAGCACACTGTAATTCAATTCAATGGTCAGCAGTCGGCAGCAGGGGCTAATGGTTACTCATTTTCCTTTTTTAATCATCTTAAATCTGTTCAATTTATAGAATTCATTAAAATTAAACTTACAGAACCTTATCTTCCTCTGTGTATCTGTACAATTGTAGGGTCATTTGAGGTAAAATGTTAATTTTGGAATTGACATGACGATAATGCTTGGGGGTTGATGAAATATCATAAATCAATGACGGCAAGGCTGTATCTTTGGTTGCACACAAATGGTGAAATGGGTTACGTCATTAGTTGCATTCTATATTAATATTTGAATGGTTGATCCCACTAGTAGTTTAATTTTGGATGATGATGCTATTTTATTTGTTTTAAATTATTTTTTGTTTTAAAAATTTTATTTTATTTAAAATTATTTATTATTTTATA
>JASKGM010000001.1:3389088-3402908 GCA_034509205.1 Ceratonia siliqua | reverse complement strand
ATCTTGGTGCTCTTATTCTGTATAAAATCCTTGTGTTTCTAAGAATCTGATAAAAGCACATAATTTGCTCTATGTCTAGAGAAAGTTTTATACAGATTTAAATTATACAGATAACATGTAAATGAATTAAACATAAGTGTGCTCCCTATCTCTCTATCTCCCCCTCGTCTTTTGTGTAATCATTTGAAGTTTGTAAGCTGATCATGATTTTATAAGAAAGCTTCACCCACCGGTAATTTTTCTGTTAAAATTTGTGTGAGCTTCAGATTATAAGACAATTATGTATGATATTTCATTTCTGTTCTTTCCAGGACATATTTGATGCACAAGCACCATCTGAGCCTAGACTTATCCATTCTGATGAAGAGCCTAAACTTGGTACTTCCTGCACACAATTGGATGCTGAAAATTCAGATAGGTTAGTCTTGTGACTAGTGATATTCAGCATGCGGTTCCTTCTTGTCTTTCTTGCCTTTGAGCTATCTTGCTGGCCATTATATTCCGGAGTGATTCCTTACTTCCTGCCCGGTGTATTAATTAGGAAAGTTTGGGCCTGCTCATCGAAACCAGGGAATTGTAATGCTCTGGAGGTTGAGGTAGAGAGCAAGATTCTAACTGTGAGTTGACTCTCCATCCATCAATTCTGTATAGGTGTATTCATTTTGCTTATTTTAATTGATTTTCAAAAAGATTTGAGATGGCTGAAAGAGCTTGCAATATGTGGGAGGAGGAAATCAAGTTTGCAATAAGGCGATATTGTTGTTTCAACTGGTAATCCAGTTTTGGTTTTAAATTTACCTAGACTGAGTAGTATGCCATGAAAAACTATAAGACACTGCAGAACTGACAAGATATTCAATTCACCAAGGGGAAACTGGATCTTTTTTAATGTTCTGATATGAGAAATGATTTTCAAGGGAATTTGACAATGATCAGTGAGCCGATAAAAATGTTGTATAATTTAAAGAGAAGTTTCATACTCAGTCAAAAAAATTGAAATTAAACAAAAAAAACCATAATTTCAGTAACCTATAAATTTGGCAAAAAAATGTTATTATAGAAATGGTCCTTCAACTTGTAGGGTGCACCATTAAATAAATTCTTATTTATATTTAATTTAATATGCAAAGCTCTTGGAGACAAGCTGTTTCTGCATTCCTCTTTCCCTTCCCCATGATTAATCAACTTTTCAGGAATTCAACAATTGTTCATCATTACCCTATGATGAAATGTTGGATCCTTCATCATCCAAAGACTTCTCATCTACTAAAGCATGTGACCTTGTGGGTGATCGACATGATGAGACAAGAGTCAATAACTCCTGCAATCCTCAAAGGCCAAAACGGTCCGTGATTCAATTTATGGTGGAAGAGTAATCAAGTGGTGTTTAATTGTTTATTCTTGTTTATTGACACCATTTTTTTTTATATATTTTTGGTTATGGTATAATTAGGAGACTTATGCCTTCCTCATCCATATTAGTAAGGGATTTGAGTACCCTGGATCTTGTTGATGAGACAGAAAAATCAAAGGTAAAATAATTAATGTTGATCTTCTCTCGTTTATGCCCGTTCTGGCGCTCAGACTAGTTTGGTTCATTGAAAAGTTCAGGTTTCTTTCTAATAAAGAGAAGAAACGGTTAGTGAATTAGGAGTATGAGACATAATGATATGTATTGACATTTCAATTGATTTGCAGGGGAGTAGGGGCACAAGGAAGTCAGCTGTAGATGATTTGAAAATGACAAATGGTAGCATCTCTCTACTGCGCCTACTGAAGAGCAATCTTCATCTCTAGTTGATCTTGTCTGAACTTGGTTTTGTATAGGTGCGGACATGTCCTTTTGGAATGATACCTTCTGCCACATGCTGAAGGGATACGTGTATGACTAGTCCTGTTGGCAAAATAGAGTTAACAGTATAATACTGTAAAGCTATCGGTGATACACTAGGTTTGGTCCTATAATCATTTCACGTTTTGGGGACGGAATGTCAAGTGTGTTGGTGTCTGAAGCATTTTTTGATTGCTACATATATATCAGCGTTTTGTTTTATGAAAGATGTCATGGTTATCGTAGAGGAATATTGTATCGACAGAAAATCACTTCTCACTTTATTTTGTTCCATTTGTTTGTCTTTTATGCGTCAAAGAATAACTTTGCAGTTAATATTCATTAATTGAAATATCTCTGATTAAAAAAGTTATATCCTGCGAGAACTCCTCGTTTTCTTGTTTTGTGCAAACTCTCTTCATTTTCTTCCCTGGGCTATGCTGTAACCCTGGCTCCGTCAATGCCAGTGCGGTGTTCAATTGGTTCGTAGTGGGCCTCTACGATGGTGCAGACTTCTTAGCCCTTTGGGTTATTACCATGCAGACCATCGTGCATGAAACCCGTGTTCGGCCCTTCACAATGGGCCACGTTTTTGAGTGAATTTCAGCAAAAAGAAAAAAAAAATCTCTATTCCAATTGACAGTTAGGAATTAGGAAGTTTAACTATAAAACTTCCAACAAAAAAATAAAGTGCTGTCCAATATATATATATGAATTATTGTTTATGATAAGTATCAATTCAAACATTGTATGGCAGTATTGATTGTCAATTATCGCTTAAATGTCTAAGTAATTATATCCACTTGATTTTTTAGTTTGATCGATGTTACTTAATTTAAGGTTTGCAAAGGAAGGTTCAAATCACTGAAACAAAAAAGGAGCTCAATATTGGTTTCTTCAGATCAGAATATCAATCCGGAATTTCGGATAATAAATATCCCATTCGAATAAAAGTCTTCATTATGTTTAAGGCTTTAAGCCAAGCACAAGTAAGTAATGTAATTTTTTTTAAAAAAAAAGGAAATTTATCATCGTGTGAATTGGAACGTGTAAACTAGGAATGGTGCATAGGAATCCCATGAGAGTGACAAGAGAGGGGATATTTCCTTTTTAGTTTAGACAACGTCTATCTTTTGTTTGTGTTGGAAAAGTCGTCCCATAGTCCATAATCCATGAGATAAAAGCTGCATCAGAAACAAATGAATCAAGACATATACTATAACAAATAGTTGTTGGAGATTTTGGTGCAACATGTCTTTCTAAGGTCTCTTTATGCAATAGAAGCTTAACCATGAGTGATAGCAACAAATCATATTTCCCCCTTCTTCCTTCTCTTATTTCATTTACTCTACTCCTTTAAGTATTAACGTGAATTTTATCAATGTTAATAAATATTAACAAATCGGAAGCAATCAGATTTTAAAAGTGCAATATTTTAATTTTTAACCTTTGTGACATAAAATATTTATTAATTTAACATATATAATCATAATTTCACCAATAGATTAAATTATTTTTTGTCTATATATATATATATATATATATATATATATATTAATATAGATAACTCTATTTAATATCAAAATTCAAAAGTTAATTTGTTATTATTTTTTATGTTTTTGAACTTATTTTGATGTTATGTATTTACATCATAACCAAAGTTTTTGAGTTCATTTTTTCTAAATATCTATACTCGTAAGTTTTAAATATTATAATACGTGTCAAAAAATAACTAAAGTTTAGATGGAAATATTTACTCAAGTTATGCTAATAGGGTATTAAAATGGGCATATCCGATGGTTAGATCCAATTTGATATTCATATTAGCATTCCATCCAAGCTTTTAAAATTTTGGAGGAGCCAATGAGACTGCGATTAATTTAAAAACGGGCCTCATCGGAGTCGGGTTCGAAGCCGATTGAAGTCCACGGCCACAGCACCCTTGCCCTGGTCTGGGTCGGGTCCCATTAACCCCGAACAACGTCTGGCGTCGCACGTGTTGATGCCCAACCTACGAACTAAAGTCGACCAGCATTTGCTATTCAGGAAACTGCAAAAAAAAGAAATTTCATTTCAGCAGCAAAAATATTTCCCAAGAACCAAAGCTTGCTCTTCTCTCTGCTTTCAACCAAAAAAAGCTTTTACAGAGGACAAGTCCAGCCTCTGAATATACTCAAATTAGAGAGGGGAGCGCCCCAATTAGCATCTCAAGGCAGAACATTCTAGAATTCAGGGGACACACAGACAGACGGAGCTCCTATCTTGGAGCTGAGTCAGAGCTAGGGTTTCCAATTGATTGACGAAGGTAAACTCCGTGTTACAATTGTATACTTGCGGTTTCATTTCTCGCTTACTTCTATTCTCATTGATATAATTCCGTTTTTATGATTCATTGTGTATTACGTATGTCGGTGTTTTAATTATGATAAATTACGCATTAACTTCGTTTCTCTTTACATTTTGACACTCCTCAGTGGAGGAGACTACAAAGCCTTGATTTTTTTAGGGGTTTTCCATTTCTTCTATAAAACCTCCAATTCTAGGGTTTTACACTTGTTGATTACGGTAATAGCTACGCCTATGCCTTCTTTAAGTTTATTTACCACTTTTTGTTGAAAATTGAGGAATTATGTTGGGTTTTTTGTATGGTTATATGCCAACTGGTTTCACACCGCTTTTGTTCTTTTAGTCATATTTTGCTTTTTCTGAAATGGCTGAAATGGCTGTTTCAGGGATCGAATGATATTTTATCAGTGATTGCGATTGGAAAGTTACAATTTTTTTTATATAATTGTAACTTTGAACCAGCCCTCGAAGTGACTGGTAATGTTATTTTTGATAGATATAGCTTTTACTCCCCCCGGGGCGACTCATCAAGATAGGAGGACTTCATTACTTCAACGTCTTTTACAGTTTTACACTTTGTAGTTTACAAGTGATCGTTTTGCTTGATCTGTTTAACATATTTCTTTGAATTCCTCCTCCTCCCACAACACATTCGAAATTGGAAATTTCTGAACTTCTAAAAAGTGTATTTATGTCTGTAATGCATAATCTGTTGTTGTTTTTTTTTTTACTGCAATTTTGAAATTGGAAGTTTCTGAACTTCTAAAATTTTTTATTTTTATCTGTAATGCATAATTTTATTTTTTATTACCCCTGCACTTTTGGGGTGTTTTATGATAGGGGGAATACACTAAGTAGACAACTGATTAGTGGATTAAATAATTTTTTTTTTTAGATTCTAAATACTCTGCATCATTTATAAATATCTTTCCTTTGGTTAAAACTGTGTTCAATTGTTATTATTTTTTGCCACTAAAATTAAAGAATAAAGACAAATTTCTTGAACGTTCTACACTTAATCAATTGATTTGACTAATATTAGTATGCTGGACATGTCATTTCTATTGGTAAAGAAGTGATATCTGCGCATTGACTGGAGATGATGCATTTGGTCTTAAATGTTACATGGACACAATTTTAATGCCTTTTAAGTGCATGTTGATTGCCTCCATACTTATTGAAATTAACCTGATTTATGGAAAATGGAATTGAAAAATTATAAATCACAAAGAAGCTTGGGATTGGAGCATAGTTCTACATAAAATTGCTACAAAAGGTGAAGCGAAGATGCCATGTCAGACACATGTGACGTTTTGTTGGAACCTTATCTGCCAGACAAGGTGGAAACAAAAATTGCATGATTCTACTTGGAAAAAGCCTTTACTATAAGGATTGAAGAAACTAAACACATAAACTTTAAGGCCATAATGATGGCTTGGTGTCGAACAGAAATGAAACTTTAAGTGACTGTATAGTAGCAATTTTGTTGTTTATGTAGAAGTGGCCTCTGTAACAATTTCTGTAGTGTAACTGAACATGTATAAATTAGTTTCAACTAGCCAATTTGTAAAATTAGATGGATCAATCAAGATATGCACATTGACAAAACATTGTTTGCTGTCCAGCTGAATTTAAATTATTAGGTTAAACAATGAAAAGTCTCTATGGTGACCTACCCACATCATCAGTAACTCAAGAAACATTCAAACTCTCTTTAATAACCAGCCACATCATCATTACTCAAGAAACATTTGAAAGTGAGGTGAAATATCATAAGCAATCTCATTTATTCTCCATTTAATAGGTTTTAAACTGGGTTTATTACAATTTGCCAAGCCTTGTCTTACACTGGAGACATTCATACTTAATAATAAGTGTAAATTGTTGTTATCAAAGAATATTTGTTTTCTGATAGTGTTACAAATACAAAGGGGTTTGAATTTGGTAAAGAGGGAAAATTTGAGAAGACAGCATTCAGTTGACCTTGCTGGAGCAGTTTGAGAACAATTGGAGAGAGTTGAACAATAGTGGGGAGTACCCAGAAAAATAATAAGTATGAGCATTATGCCACACAAATTAGACCTTCATTTTACGATAAGTTATCATGGTAGACCTTCATGCTGATGGTAATTTATTCAGATACTACAAAATGCGAAACAAACATGTTCTTGAACATCTTTAGGCACCTTTGAAAATCACCAAAGAAGTCTTTTTATGACTGAATTTGAAATAAAATTTCTTTTCATAATTTACTGAATGCCCTAATATGTCAAATTTGATACTATCCTAATGCATAACACCCTTTTGACAATTTTACTGAAAAAAATGTCTTGAAGTTGATGTCATCCATTAATTTAGAGTTATAAGCAGTGTAAAATTGTCTTCATCCCCCCCCCCCTCTCCCAGGGGCAATATTTAGTTTGATTGTGAGGTGAGGTCTACTTTGTGGTTTGGACATGGAAGAGTGTAAAGTGTGAAAGTTAGTATGTACTCTGGTGCATTACAACTGGCAGTTTTCTCCAGTGCAAGATTGTGCCAGTCAATTTAGTTCTTAAACTGACATCTTCTGTGTGAAAAACGAAATAACATGGCAACATTATGTAGACTGACTAGGTCTTTCTTAATGAGTTGGTAGTTATAACTAAGTTCAGTTTGGCCAGCTTTAATTTTGATTTTCTTGATGTAGATATGGAAATGTATTCTCTCTTGATGCCATAAATGAGCAGCTTTAAGAATTTTCTGCTTGTGAGTCATATATTGGAATTCAAAAGTGTAGCTTGAGGGCTTTTGTGCTTGACTTTGTGTATTTGATATTCCATAATGAGTGCGCTCCCTTAAACATATATTTGGGGAAGAAAAAGTAACTAGAGACATAATTTTCCTTTTCCCCAATGTATGTTTGGGAAGCCATTATGACATGCTATGTGGATCATACTCCCATTGGATTCTGTAGTAATGAAGATTGTGCCTGCCATTTGATTAGTTGGATTTAAATATTCATTATTATTGAGTTTCATCTTTGGAGAACTTGGATTTTGCTTCATGTGATTACTAAAAGCTAGGCAGCAATCAATTGCCCACAACTTGGGTCTATAAAAGGGCCTTCCATCCAAGACCTAGACGTTGTTATATATTGTCATAGTAGTTAATAATAGCCATATATTTACCTTAGGTTATCTGTAGGTATGCCAAAGAGACAACTAAAAATAGAATCATATATTGATTCTGGACAAAGGCATTAATTGTGAAGGTGTATGTTTGGTATAACAAGTTGGGATTTGTGTGGTATTTTATGCATGCTAGTGTTTGAGCCTGACACTAGAATCTTTTTTTTTCCAGTCTCATTTTGTGTATCCGAATCTTCATCCCTCTAAAGAAGGCAGTTATTCTGCATTGTCTTGCTTTAGTTCAGAATGATGTGTCAAAACAGTTTGTACTGTCTTGGCTGTAATTGGTAATTTCCAGTGAAATTTTAATTTAGACAATTCTTTTAGGATGACTAAGAGTTCATTATTTATCAATTTGACTATTCAAGTTTTCTTGATTATGTTAATTATATTCCTATGCTATCCTATGGGACTTAGACTCTACTCTTATATGATTGCATCAGGGCATAACTGTCTTATAAATTATTTATGGTTGTCTAGAACCTGTCAGTCAGATTGCAAAAGTATACATTAGGACTGTATGTGTGTATTTCTTCCTTACAGTGTCATTTTGCCTTATAATAGATGTAAACTAGGAGCTTGATTTGCTGTGTGCTCTGATTTGATAGGATTCCGTATGAAGTTTCTTAAATAACTATTATGCCTATGCAAATATCAATTGTCCAGAATATGGTCCCCACTATCCATGTTTACTTTGTTATCATTTTTTGCAGTGTAACTTTGTGGAGTTTTTTTGCTGGAAGCCCATTGCAATTCTTAATGGAAAAGAGTTTTGGCATGCCACAAGGACAGCATTGATGCTTTGAGAAAGGCTATGTGAAGCAGTATGACTCTTGAAGATTTCTTTACCTTGACTGAGATGAAGGATGGGCTCACGGCCCCTTCTCGAGTACAGGAGCTGGTCTCTGTAATGCAGAAGGAGAGAGATAGTGTTGTTAAGAATGTTGGTGATTCAACAAGGCAGTGGGCTGCTGTTGCAAGCACTATTGCTGCTACAGAGAATAAGGATTGTCTCAATCTTTTTATTCAATTAGATGGACTTTGGTTCATTAATAGATGGTTAAAGGATGCTCAAAATTTTGGTGTTGACACAAATGATGGCTTCCTTGAGGAGTCGATTACTGCACTGTTACGAGCAGTTGAAAAGCTGCATCTAGACAGTGAGAAGTCTATGTCGTCAGGAATATGGATAACTGTTAGAAATCTTCTTGGCCATCATAGCTCTAGGGTTCAGGATAGAGCAAGAATATTATTTGACAACTGGAAGGTGGGTGGAAATGATGATGCAGAATTTCACGATATGGAGCCTGATGGGAGTGATAAAATTGTCAGGGAGGAAGGTCAGCCATCTGCTGTGAATGAAGCGGGCAATGACAATGATCACACATCAGGACTTGTTGAAGGAGAGAAATCTTCTTTGAGAAGTGCGGATATTCTACTACCAGAAAGGGTTGTTAGTACTCAGATACAGAGTTCTAACAATCAGCCCCATTCGCCCACAATTTTGGTTTGTGAAGATGTCAAACTGAGATCACCAGACCATCTTGCTAATGTTTCAACTTCTGTTGAAGAAGTTACTCCCATAAAAGGATTACCTTTGTCTACTGTAGGTGAGACAACTTCGGATGGGACTTGTAGCATACCTGTTCCAAAGCAAGGCAATGTTGAAGGACAATCAGAGGTTTTGAAGTTAAATGACTTATCCAAAAAGGATAAGCAGGAGAAAAATGTTAATGGTCCTCCACAAGTAGTAGTAGCTGAGAACTCTTTGGCATCCACCAAGCCGGAGCTTGGCCCTGTTTCAATGGGTGCTACTGAGGCAAAAGCACTGGAACCAGTGAAAGAACCTTTACAACATAATGCTGAAAACAATGAGGATGCTGCCTGTCATAAAGTAACTGCTTCTGGGAGCATGAGGTCAGCCACATCTGAGAGAAAGAGTGAGGTGGATGATGTTGTAGCTATAAATTCTAGCAGTCCACAACTTTTGAAGACTGCAGTAAAGGATGATGACCGTTCTGCTTTGCACAACTCATCAGTCAGTGGCAGTGACTCAGGAAAGCCTGAAGTATTAGAGACATCTTTTTCCAAAACAGATTATGTCAGAGCAGTAAAGGAAGGTAAGGGGCATGTTAGTGATGAAGGTGAGGATACTTCAAATGGTTCTGATTCTATTAAACCAGGAAGAGGTCCCAGAAGCCCTAACATGATTGACAAGAAGAGTTCTGACATTGAACTTGAGTATGGCATTGTTGATGCTTTAGAAGTTGCTCGACAAGTTGCTCAGGAAGTTACAAGAGAAGTCTGCAGCTCTTCTTCAGAGAAAATATCAGAAGGTGGAAACCAGCAACCAGGCAGCCCAGATTCCATAGGAAGAGAGGATGCACTCCCTTGTATCCCATCCAGACAAATCCGTTCTGCTGAGGCATATCCTGAGGAGGAGGGACGTGCAAGTACTTCAGATAATATTGAGGATGAGCCAGAATTCATACCTGCCACGGAGTCCTCACAGGTGACTGAAGCAGCTGAGGATCCAGGAGGTAATTCAGAGAAAATTCAATGTGCTTTTGATCTCAATGAAGAAGTTGGTTCCGATGATGTGGATGTTTCTATAAATGCTATGTCTACACCAATACCTGTTGTCTCTGTTTCAAAGCCTGCAGCAACTCCTGAGTTGCCATTGGCCCCTTTGCTGTTTGAGGGGACACTTGGATGGAAAGGATCTGCTGCTACCAGTGCCTTTCGCCCTGCATCACCTCGCAAAAATTCTGATAGTGAGAAAAATATTTCTGTTAGTGGGAACTCTGATATTTTCAAGCAGAGGCAGGATTGGCTTAATTTTGATCTCAATGTAGCTGAGGGTGAAGATGGATTGGGAAAACAAGTTGCTGAATCGTCTAGCCTTCCTTCTGGGCAATCATCAGTGGAACTTTGTCCTAAAAAATCAATCAGGCTCGAATTGGATTTGAACAGTATTGGTGATGACAGTGATGCTCAACCTTCAGATAAGAGGATGGAGGGACAGTTCTTTTACGGCAGAAATGGCCATTGGAGTCCACCTGCATCAGCATCAGCATCAATACAGCCTTCTGTTAGAAACATTGATTTGAATGACAGGCCATACCTTCAAACTGATTTGGTGGACAAAGAGCCTAGTAAGTCTTCTTATAGTATTGACACATATGGGGGTCCTAGATCAGATGCTCCTGTTATCTCTATCTTGGGTACGAAGGTGGAAGTCAGTAGAAGAGAATTGGTTCCTCATACTCTGTATTTACCAAACGGCAAGGCTAGCGAGCCTGCGGTGGATCTTGCAATGACAAGAGCAGGTGGCATTTTAGGGATGGGACCCACAGTATCGTACAATCATTCACATGTTTATGGATATAATGGACTGACATCAGCATCTGCTTTGTCTTTTTCATCAGCCATGTACGGGTCAGGTGGCACAATTCCATACATGGTGGACTCAAGAGGAGCTCCAGTTGTGCCTCAAGTCATGGGATCTTCGTCAACTCTCTTGTCATCTTACTCCCAGCCTCCATTCATAATGAGCATGACCGGTGCACAACATGGTCTAAATGGAGTTGGACCTTCACGTCCTAACTTTGACCTAAACTCTGGATTTATGATTGAGGGTGGGAATAGAGATGCATTGACTGCGAGGCAAATTTTCTTCGCTGGTCAGAACAGGCCTATGGAGGAGCATGTAAGGAACATTCCACAACCCTCAAGTTCTGGGGTTGGCATGAAAAGAAAGGAACCAGACAGTGGGTGGGAAACCTACCCAATGAGCCACAAACATCCGCAACCTCCATGGAATTAGATTCTAATTTATGTTTTCACCTCTCATCTGATCTGGTCGTAAATACAGCCTATCGATTGATGCTTTATATTACCTAAAATTATCCTCAAGAGTAGGTCAGCATTCAGTAGGAAAGAACCAGAACTCAATAAAGCTGGAGGACGATGGATGTAATCTGATTCCTGAGATTGATTGGCAAAGGGGAATGTTAGGTTTTTTTTCTTCTCTCTTTTGTTGTTGTTTTTCCTTTCCTGCGGTTTCATAGAAGGGTCAGTACAAGCGTAGAAGGCTTGGTACATGTAGCTGTAATTTCTCCTTCATATGTCAAATTATAGGCATAGTATTCCCATTCTCATTGTCACAGTGGTAGCTCAGTACATGGCCCCAGATTTTAGTTGATTTTAGAGTGTTCGTTATTAAAGAATTAATAACCTGTAGAAAGAAAGTAAAAAGCACCAACGGGGATGAGAAACTTTCTCTGTTCAAAATTTTTCTGCTTACATAAGATACCTACCTAACTTTTATACAAGCCTTGTATTGTGAGTTTCTGCATTCTTGGTGGGTGGAACTGTGGATATGATCATTTTCTTGTTCAACTCAGCCTCTTAATTAGATATTTGGTATCATCTCCAATAACATCACTACTGGAGAGTAGCATAACCCCGTCTGAAACGTGTCTACTCAATCTCCCGTCCCCCATCCCCCTTCCCAATTTGTGTATCCCTGCCTTGACAAAATAGTTGTTTGACTTTTTCCCCTGTCCTACACTAGATTAAGCCGATATTTTCTGCGGTGTACATAGAAGGCAATATTGATTTGTATTTGTCTCTACCTCCCCGCCCCTCCCAATTCTTGTTCCCTGGACGAAATGGAAGTAGGTAACAGCCGACATATAGTTATCACTGTGATATACACTACGAAGGCAAAAAGAAGGGGGAGGGGGGGAATGCCAAATAGGAAAGCTTTGTTTTTGTTTTTAATTTTTTAACTATAAAATTAATAAATTTGTTTGATGAACTTTTTTAATGATGATACTTCTAGTAGTTTTTGAAATCTTCATGGTTTTAACAAACATATTAGAGAAAGCTTTTAAAAGTTATGGGCTTGTGGCTGTAAATGATATGAAATATCCAAAAAACAATTGTCGTAATAAAATTAATTTTTAATCAAAACTTGAAATAATTTATTTTGATACTTTGAATTACTTACATTAATTTTATAATATTTTTTATTAAATAATTTATAATTCAATATTAATTTATAATTTTTTAATATTTTCTTAAAAAAATTAAATCTTATTTTATAGTAACTTTTTTACAACTTTTAAAAGTTTCACTATATTCCAAAGCGGGCCTAAGTCTAGCATGTATAAGATATTGTTTATTTGATTGTATACATAGTCTTGAAGTTTTATAAATATAGTAGTACATGTAGAATCATCTTAACAAATAATAGAGTTCACATGCTACTACAAGGAGTGCAGAGGAATTTTTTTTTTTCATTCAATGTCATTGGACAGCATTTTTAACTTGATTAGGTTTATGGCAATTGAGAAACCAAAAAGTAGAAATCGTTGCTATTAATTTGATAGTCTATCACTATTCACTGGTACTGATAAGAGGAAGAACACGAAGGAAACAAATTAAAATTCAACACCTTCTCTATTTGGTTTCATCAATTTTTGTTCTTCCTTTAATATCAAGGATTTTGTTACAGCCTCTTAACCATTAACTTCTTTGTAAGTTCTCCTTTAACTAGTAACTACCTCAACCTCTTGGCAAACCTACTTGCCTTTAGCCTAAGTGACAACTTTTATATATATATATATATATATATAGTTTCTAATTGATTAGCCTATATATTGGGTTTATCTCAGAATTTCTCACCCCTGCTGCTGATGGCAATAGATTCTTGCTAAGCTGGACTTCCCAATTGTTCTTTTTAGATTACGCATGTTTTTTTTTAATGGGAAACAATAGAAATTTCCCTAAATAATATACAAATTTTCATATAGTATATCTAAATATAATTCATATCTTTGATGCACTGTGTTGTTTTATGACAATTCTATCGATTTAAATATTGAATTATAAAACAAGTATTCTCAATTTATATACAATCAAACATTTGTAAAAAGTTTTGTCTAATCTAACTTAATTATTTCAGGTTACACTAATCGGTTTAATTGCTAGGACAAATGGATTTAATTGTAAAAGAAAACAAATTTAATTGTGGAATGGAACTAGTTCAATGATCAGTTTACCGATTAAATTGGAACAACTTCTTATAATCATGTTGGTAGCAGAAGTTTACATAAACCCAAAGGCAAGACCAAAAGAAAAAAAAACCAAGAGATCAGCAACTAAAAAGATTAAAAACAAATTATATATTTAAATGAGTAATACTTTTGAGAAAAAAATTAACTTAAGCACTAAATTACTTGCAAATTTCATTAATTTAACATTTTATGAGTGGTACCAGGTGTTTCTTAATTAATTAAGCAGATGAATAACATCAATATTTTAAAATGACAAGATAAGGAACATATGAACACTCGGGCCTTTTCAATCCTTTCTTTCTAAACCTCTCACTTAATATTTTTAATATTTTCCTTGCAAATCTATCCACTCAATGTAAAAATATATATACAATCTTTTGTAATTTTGTTATT
>JASKGM010000001.1:3359713-3381164 GCA_034509205.1 Ceratonia siliqua | reverse complement strand
TTTTTCTTGATTGATGAACTTAATTTCTGGAAAAATGGTTTATCCTCGTGCACATGAATTTTAGGGACAAATATATATAGGAAAATTAATTAATAATAATCAGAAATTTAATAGTTGGAAGTTAACGCTGTTTATGAGGCACTCAAATATATATATATATTCTAGAGATTATAGGCTGTGGAAGTAGAGATTTCAGGAGTATGTTATATGAACTCATAGTCCCATTCTCATAGAGAACAAAGATCAGAATACCAAAGGTTATTCGTTGATAAAATAACATTTTGGTAATCAAATATGCAGGGTACTTGAAGCTTATACGATGGATGAATAATTAAAGGCTCACCGGTGGAACAAAAAGAATAAATTAAATTGGTGATATATATATATATATATATATATATATATATAATAAATATTGAATAGTTTGATAGGTGGTGGATTTAAAGAGAACCTCTTTGAGCTGGGTTGCATAGAGCTCTCGGGCTAAAACTTTCTCCCCGAACAATGAAACAGCCTCTTTGACGGAACGGAAAGGCGCCCTTGTATCGATCTCAGCCTTTCTCGCCAGCATCACACCATCTTCCTTATTCATGTTGATGCCCAAACAAAACAAAATCAATTAATGCCCTTGTTTGTTTTTTGTTGGTTTGAGAGAGAGACAGACAGAGGTTGGTTTCAAGAGTGTGAGTTCCTAGGATTGGAAAGAGAGGAAGGCTGACGAATTAATATGAAGGAAGAGCAATTCGTTTCTTGGCGTTCACTTCACTAGAATTCTGTTATATTTGAGGGCGAAAGGCGGTGGGTGGATGCTCTTGCTCTTGGATGGCCTTTTAGCTAAACCAGAGAGAGGGACTCTTCACCTATACCCAACTTCAGTAGCCCCACAGGTCTGAGTTTCCTCACTCTAGGACTTGTCTTTGTTAAGCATTTGGAAAGACCAAGTTCCATATGCAACTTTTTAGTTTCCCTTGCTTCTAAGTATTGAAGATACACTCTAGTTGGATGTTACTCCACAGATTCCCAACTTCGCCTACCCAAACCTAGAAGATACAAACAATACAATAACTACATAATTTACAAATGAGCCAGGGCTGTTTCCTTAAAATAAATTGTGTCTCCCATGAATTAAGCGTATGTAGACGTATAAAGTTGATAATTTTTTTTTTCAATGCACAATGTGATGGATAATAAGTATTTAGAACGATGGACACATCCTTAAATGATTGCTGATGCTCCGCATATAGGAAAAATAAGATGGAAGTGATCAAAATGTGTATTATTATACTTTAACTTATTAATAAAAATGCTTTTTATTCTAAGGACCGTTGGACTGATACCTTGCTTGGATAATTCCAAAAGAGAATGATTAGAGGTATAAGCTAATAAGATACTGCGATTTCATCAATCATATCTCTAGTTTCCCCCTATATTCCCCAATTATATATTGGTCCCTTCAGCTTCAGCTTCAGCTTTGTCACTCTTGCCAATTGCCATCCACAAGCTTTGAAATTAAAACTGTTCAATCAGCTAATCATATTAACTTGTTCAATCTTTTTCAATGACTTCTGTTTCTACCCATTCATTTTTCTTTTGAAAAGTTAAATAATTTAGTAAGCCGTATCGGCCTGGATGATAAGACCTGTAACAACCGGAACGCACCGAAAAGATCAAGCAAGCTATTATCTGTTCTGTTCGCTGTGACGGAGATTCAATTGCTTATCTGTTCTGTACCGGAAGGATACGATGCTCATAAACAATGACTTTCAAAGTTGCTTTGTAAAGGACTCTGTTTTCTTGATGAATTACAACCTTAAACTTCTTGGAAACCAAGTATTATCGTTTTGGGTGTTTGAAGCCAGAGATTATGAACTTAAGTTCATCTTTGTTGTCTGCTAGTACTATTTCTTTGGGGGATTAGTGTCCTACTTCCATGATTTGATTAGACAAACCAAGAAGCGTCTTAGCCTGATATAGAGTTACCTCAAAACTATTCCTCATCCTTGATTGCTACAATTCAAGCAAATTCGATAACTTGTAAAATCAGTGGGTAATTAGAGATCTTTTTCTCACTGTTGTTCGGTGCATTTGATTTTTAAAACAATTTGTTTTACTTTTTTTATTTTTTGTTTTACAGCAGAGGAGGGAATATAAGAATATCCCAGAAGTGTATGTAAAAACTAAAAACGGAGAAGAATGGGATAAGGATTTGACCAAACGAAGACAATGACAAAGACAAAGCAGAGATGTTGCAGTTGCACATCTACAATCTAAATCGTCTTGTCCGCCCAAAACCACGTCTTGAATTGTCCAAAACTCCAAGAAGGTTGTGGCTTTGTTCCCTGCACACTCAAAAATGAAATGGAAATTACGAAATTAGAACTGTCAGGTAACGAACTGAGCGGTTTGGTTGTTGGCCTTCGCCATACACAACACTAAATTAATAATCCAACTGTTAGCGAAGGCTGTCCGCTGTCCATCACCAAGGCCAGGCCACTCTCACTCTCACCAATTTGTCGCAATCTATTCCCTATTCTCTCCCTCTCACCAATCACCATTTTTCGTTTGCTCTCTTCTCTATACTACACCTCTCTTCTTCTTGTTCCTCATGAGTCATAACAATAGTTAATAGATCATAGAAAGCATTCCCTCCAATGTCTGTCACTGCCACTTCTTCCTCTTCCCCTGCCGTTGGATCCTTTCTTTCGCCATCTCCACGGCGGAGTACCCCTCGATTCACCATGGCCCTCCGATCTAACGCGGTTTCTGTTGCCCCAATCTTGACCAAACTAAAACATGACTGTGCTACTCCTTTGCCTGTTCTTCAGCGCGTGGCGGACGCCATGTCTGCTGCAATGCGAGCCGGGCTTGCCGTTGATGGCGGGACTGGGCTTCCCATGATACCCACCTATGTTCACAATCTTCCCACTGGGTATGTTTCTTACTTTCTCGGCTTATATTACTTCACATTCACTAAGATTTTGACTTGAATGTCTCCGGAGTCTTTAATTTCTCTGTTTTTTTTTTCCCGAGTGCTACAATTTTGAGCAATTTTTGGATGGCAAACTTGTATTTCTCTTAAACTATAAGCTGGTGCCAAGGGGGCAAAAGTTTTGATTGCAAATATCGTCGAGATGCCATGTTTTCTATCCTTTATGCTGATTTCTCAATTTAGAAGATGATCCATTAAATTTACTCAAAGTTTAAGATGGTCTCTTTGAATCTTATTTTCTTTCCGATTATTGAAATATTACTTTGTAAGGAATGAGAAAGGGTTGTTTTATGCTTTGGATCTTGGTGGAACAAACTTCCGTGTGCTAAGGGTGCAATTGGGTGGGAAAGAAGAGCGTGTGGTTTCCACAGAATTTGAGCAAGTATCCATACCTCAGGAACTTATGTCCGGTACCTCCGAGGTATGCTCCTCACTTTGTTTCTGCAAAAAGTTTGCGTATTTGCTTTAAAACTTTCCTAAATGGGAATATCTGAGAGCACCTGCTGCAGGAACTTTTCGACTTCATTGCTTCAGGATTAGCGAAATTTGCACAAAGGGAGGGTGATAAATTTCATATCTCGCTGGGAAGAAAGAGAGAAATTGGATTCACCTTTTCATTCCCTGTGAAACAAACATCCATTGATTCTGGCATTCTAATCAAGTGGACCAAGGGTTTTGCAGTATCTGGAACAGTATGTATCTCTCTAGTTCTGTGTAGCATCATTGTTAATTACTATTTGTAATTTGGTGGTGCATTGTTTATTAGACGTTCCTGACGTTAGTTTGTCAAAATGTATTTGGGGATTGCTCTTGAATGCTTTTTTTTAGTACATACTCTTCAACTGCAGATGCTTTATGCCTTGAGCATTAATGTATTAAGTAAAATTACAATGTAATGGTCTTGAGAACACTAACAGATATGCTGCCTTCATGATGGACTAAATTATTCTGAATGCCGGAGATATAGAGGGGAGGGAGGGGAGATTCCCTCATGGAGAACTTTACGAAAACAAGTGGGGTACTTGAATCAGATTTCAGACTAAGGAGAATGTGGGCAACTTGTACTTTGTTTCTGATCAATGTGCACAGATTTCTCGCTGATCAATAACCAATTACATCTGTGATAGTTCAACCTTTGTTGTAAATTATTAATGGTTGGCTATGTAAATTGTATCACAATGCTCAGCAAGACAATATAGTGAAAAAAGCAAACCTAATTGTGCTTGCAGTTATTTCCAATTGATGAATTATCTCACTTATTGCTAGGGTGTTATTTCTTTCCCTTCAGCGCAAGCTGTCGTTGTTTTTACTTAAATATTCTGAGGTTTATGCAATGAGTTGAACTTATTCACTCACTTGCCTCGTGTACTTGAATCTCTTATTTTGATGTTGTTAAATAATAGTAGCAGAAATATATTTATGCAATACTAGCGTGATGGAGAACAGTTCAAACTCTTTACAGGCAGGGAGAGATGTGGTTACTTGTCTAAATGAGGCTACGGAAAGGCAAGGTCTAGATATGCGAGTTTCCGCTTTGGTACGTTATTCTTATAGACTTATATTATCCTTATTTATAAGTGTAGACCAATGCAAGATAATAAGATTCTAGTTGGTTCCAAATAGGTGAATGATGCTGTGGGTACATTGGCTGGAGCAGAATACTGGGACAATGATGTCATGGTTGCTGTAATTTTGGGTACTGGAACCAATGCTTGCTATATTGAGCAGGTCAATGCCATTCCTAAGTTACAGGACCATCACTCTCCCTCTGGGCAAATGGTGAGTGCCTTAATTTTTTTACATCTTGTTCAGATGTAAAAGATGTAGCAACCTATTTAAATCTGAGAAAACGTTCGTTAATTCAGATCATCAGTACAGAGTGGGGGGCTTTCTCAAATGGTCTCCCTTTAACTGATTATGATAAAGACATGGATGCAGCTAGTATCAATCCTGGTGAGCAGGTAAATTTTGCCGCAATCTTCAAATCGAAGTTTGTCGTGTTGGCAAAGTAGCAGCATAAAAATCACATTCTCTTCCTATTTCATATTTTATGGGCAGATCTTTGAAAAGACAATCTCAGGAATGTATCTAGGTGAAATTGTGAGAAGAGTGCTACTGAAAATGGCTGAAGTGGGCGGTTTGTTTGGAAATTCTGTCCCGCGAAAGCTATCCATGCCTTTCATAATCGGGTAACTATTGACTCTCTTGAAGTTAAAATTTACAGCAAAGGTCATACATATTAACATGTGCAAATGATTCAGATTGCTGAATAAAGATTATTCCATTATGCAGTCCTTCTTTGTTAGTCTCTTGATTATGATAAACATGAGTTCTTCAGTTGAACTTTTTAGAGTTTTGGTGATACTGAAATATGTTTAAAATTAATGAAATAGGACCCCAGATGTATGTGGCATGCAGCAGGACAACTCTGATGATCTAGAAGCTGTTGGAAGGCTCCTCTATGATAGAGCAGGGGTAAACAGAGTCTTAGTGATGAGTAACGTTATTTCATTTGATTTTGTGAGTTTTCATACTCTTGTCCCTCTTCTTCAGGTTGAGTCCAATTTAAAGGCAAGGAAGATGGTTTTAGAGGTGTGTGACGCTATTATAAAACGAGGTAGCCGCTTAGCTGGTGCAGGAATTGTGGGGATTCTGCAGAAAATGGAAGAGGACTCGAGAGGGGTCATCTTTGGGAATAGAACAGTAGTGGCCATCGATGGTGGTTTATACGAAAATTATCCTCAATACAGAAGATACTTAGGAGACTCGGTCGCGGAGCTTCTAGGAGTTGACGAGTCCAACAATGTGGTAATAGAACATTCAAAAGATGGATCTGGAATAGGGGCTGCTCTTTTGGCTGCTTCAAACTCCATGTACAAGCACCACTTTTAGCCTTTTAGTACAGCCCACTTTAATATCGCCATCATGAAATATGGTGATTATTCAGTGTTAATTTTTGGAGCCTACTCTAATTTGGCATTAAGAGATTGAGGGAACACAATCCAAGCATAGAAAGTTATATCATTCATTGTAATATTACATGCACTCTTTTCCGGGAATTCACCTGAGATTGAGGCGCATTATTTATAAAGGAAAATATTCTCTTGAAAATGATTTAATTATACAATATTTTTCTTAATTTTAAAAACTTATAAACTTTTTTTTACAAACAAAAAATAAGAAAGATTTATTTTATATAATATGATTAAAATATTATTAATTTTATATAATATGACTAAATATTTTTTTTCCATTCTTTTACTTCAATTCTTACTTAAATTTTTTTATTTTAAAAATATTATTATTTAAAAAAATTAATTTTTTATATTTTAAGAATATTATGACTTGAAAAAAAATTTTGTTTGAAAGTATCATTGTTTGAAATTTTTTTTTGTATTTTAAAAATATCATGACTAAAAAAAAATTGTTGTTTTAAAAATATCATTACTTGAAAAAAAATTTTAATTATATTTACTTAAAAAAACTTTCTTTTTATTTTGTTTAAAAAATATTATTTGGAACAATTTGTTATTTATTGTCTTGATGAGTGAATTGATATTTTAAATAAGGGTAATTTTATTATTTTAATTTATAATTGTATTTTTAAAAAAAATTAAATAATTTTTAATAGAATCAAGTTAAATGAAATTATGTATATATTTTTAAAATAAATAAAGAATTGTGTATTTAAATCATATATGGAGTGTTTTACTCTTATTTATTTTTTGTCATTGTCAACCATCAACCCACTAGATTTGATACTCTAAATATCCACCTCTCTAAATTACAATACGAGCATTCTATAAAAAATGAGAAAAAAAAATACCAAAACAGATATAAAAAATCAAGAAAGAAAACTTATTTTATGCAATAGGTGTACTAAATGGCTGAAATTTGCTAAATTAATTAATTAGTTAACTCGGTATTTAATTCAAAAGAGAGAATAGGTAATTGTTAAAATTAAGATTTTGTTTTTGCATAATCAACATGTATCTATATTATTATATATATGGTTTTAAAACTTTGGTGTCTTTGTCTATTAAAACCACCTTTTAAAAAAGTGCAAAAATGAAATGAATGCTTTTAGGTTTTAAGGGATAATAAAACGGCGGAATAGTATTATTAATTTTTATTAATAAAAAATTATTAGTGAATAATTATTACTTTTTGAAAAGTTATTTATAATTTGAAAAGTTATTTATTATTTTTAAATAAAATAAATAAAAAATAAATTGATATGTAGATTAATATATGTTAAAATATTAGTCTACACTAATATATGTGTTTGGGATTAGACTATCAAATCAAATTTATCACTATTATTTATATTTTATCTTTTTTTAAAGAATAATAAATAATTAAAATTTTAAAATTTTAAAATTTTAAAATTTTAAAAATTAAATTAATATTTATAATAGTGCATGTCAAGACACTAATGTAAAATCAAATAATAACAGATTATTTAATAATTGCCAACCGTTCTCTTTTTTATTTATTTAAAATTATGTAAAAATGACACTAAAAGATTAAATAATATCAAGTTATATAATAATATAGGTAAGATAAATTTATTTATTATAATAATATAAATGAGGTAAAGTTATATTTATATTATTATATATAATTTTATAGTGTTTTTAGTTTTTTACTAAAATTATTTAATAAAAAATAATATATATATATATATATATATATATATTTTTAAAAGTGTGATAAAATAATAAAAATATTATAAATATGTTACAAATTTTAAAAAATATTTAAGATTTAAAATTAAAATAATAATAGATAAAATATAATATATTTTCTAATCTACATCCAATACATCGCTGTATCTAAGTATTTTTTTTTCATGTATATTTAATTATTTTTTGTTATATTTTTAAATTATATTTGTATTTTTTTAAAAGTTGTTACTCTTTTTTATATGTTTTTTAATTTTTTAAGGATTGTGTTCTAATTTTTTAAATTATTTTTATTTTTTTAAGAATAAAAATTACAAAAAACTAAAAACTAAAAAAAAAAAAAAGAAGCACCTACATGTACTTAGATGTATCTTAGTAAATAATAAAATATAAATTAAGTAAAGGTATTTGTTAAGTCACATTTCAATATATTGATGTATTTAAATATTATTTTATTTTTATTTTTTAATAATTTATTAAAAACAAATAAAAAAAACTAAAACATAATACTTAAAAAATTAAAAATTAGAGAAAATATAAAAAATTCTAAAAAAATATAAACAAAATTTAAATCTACAAACAAAAATAAATAAAGAAATAATAATTAAATTTATATGCAAATCTAACTTAAAATATTAACTACGTGTGTAGAAGACATTAATATAAATATGTGTTTATTAAGATATATATGGATGTATGAATATATTTAAATATTTTTTATAATTATTTTTAAAAAATAATTATAAGAATTAAAGAAAAGTTAAAAAATAACTAAAATACTATACTTAAAAATTAAATTTTAAAAATATAAAAATATACAATAAGTTTTAAAATTATAAATAAAATTCATTATAAATAAATAAATATTTAAATATATCAATGAATTCAGATATAACTTAAATAAGACTTATGATTATATCCGTAGCACAAATTAATTTATGAAGGAGTGGAAAATTACCATACATCAACATTCAACGGTGGTAGCCCATTTTTTATGTTAATAAGCCACGGTAAGTTTTTCTGCGTACACGGTAGGTTCATTCCTTTAATTTATCCAAAAGATTTTAATAAAAATAAATAACAGAGAGAAGAGAGAGAGAGAGAGAGAGGAGAAAGCGAAAGAGAAACTAGAATTCTTGCGGGCATCCTCTGGATCAAACTGAGATTGCGAAGTCGATTACTCGATTAGAAACATTTGGAAATGGTGATGAATCTATCTTATTTAACAAAATCATTTCTTAGAATCTAATTTTTTTTTTAATTTTTTCCAGTTTCGAATTTCCAGATCCGATTCATTCTCTTGCAGAACAGGCAGGGGAAGACCCGTCTAGCCAAATACTATGTTCCTCTCGAGGATTCCGAGAAGCATAAGGTTGAATACGAGGTGCGTTCATGTTTTGGTTTTCTTCTACGATTTTAGTTGTCTTTAGACCTAGACCTCATTTCTTTTTTGTCTTTCTCGGATCTTATTGTCTGGGATTGGAATGGTAATTTTTCAGGTTCATCGCCTGGTGGTAAACAGAGACGCCAAATTTACAAATTTCGTTGAGGTGAAAACTTTCTGAACAATGATCTAGTGACGCTGTTTTGAACTTCTTCTTTGGCATTCTTTAAAGAAAGAAAAATATATCTATATATATTTATTGTCTATTCATGTTCTATTGTGTTATACCTCTCGGCTGAGCAATACATCGGGAATATGAGATAGTTATTTTCCCATACAAAACAAAGATTAGGACTTTTTGGCTTTCCATTTAGCTTATCTTAATGCGTGAATTTGATATTTTTCTGGAGAAATTCCTCTTGAAAGATTTGTGATGAATGTTGTAACACTGCAACGAGGTTCTGGTGGTTTGGTCTTTTTCCTTTTATTCACAAGCAAGAAACATCATGTACTTTTTTTAATTCTGACTTTAATTGTCTGGATGAATTTGATATTTTCGATTATGTTCTGACTATGTGATTATAACATTTCTTTCAGTTTCGTACACACAAGGTAATCTACAGGCGATATGCTGGATTGTTCTTCTCACTCTGCGTTGACATCACTGATAACGAGTTGGCATACTTAGAGTGCATTCATTTATTTGTGGAAATACTGGATCATTTCTTCAGCAATGTGTGTGAACTCGATTTGGTTTTTAACTTCCACAAGGTTTGTTATTTACTCACATTTTTCTATTACATTTGAGTTGTACTTGCTTATGGATATTTGTTCTTTGCCTTGTTTTCCCCACATCATCATCTTTTCTAACTTTCTTTGCCACCAAACAAGAAGGAAGATTTATGCCTATTTTTATATATATTTTTTATAATTAAAATAACTGTAAGTGATTGTGGATGTAGATGTCTGTATCTGCCCAAGTCTCTATTTATATGAGTGCTTTAAATTTTGGTTTCTTCTACATTTCCTCTTGAACTTGTATCTTATTGGCTAAACATGTTGCCTGCACTGATCAATTGGGTACATAATTTGTTCTGCTAGAAAATCCTTTTTACATTCTTTTATTTTAATTTTCTATATGACCAATTTGTTGTTTAGTTTTGTCCCTGACCATGCCTGAATAGTATCTTAATGCACTATCTAGATAAACATCCTCCCGTGAATGTTACCATACTCTTTGTATGTTTTAATTTTTTTTTATTGAGGTAAGGGTTGGGTTTGGAGTGTTTATTGTTCATTAATATTGATTGTATTGTTCCTTAAGATTATTTTTTTATTGTTAGTTTGCTCATATAATTGCCTTTCCGTCTTGAAGGTCTATCTTATACTTGATGAATTCATTCTAGCGGGTGAACTGCAAGAAACAAGCAAGAAGGTATGCATTCTTTTCGAGTTACCTTTATAATCTCACTATTTGACATGCTTTCTCTGTGTGAGTTTTACTTATTTTCTTTCTTTGCAATAGTGTCCTAGTTTTTAAGCTATGTAGTTACGGTATGATTACAAATTTACAAGCCTTTAGTTGCCCGCAAGATTTGGTTCTGTGACAATCGTTGCCTGGGTGTGAATTTATTTACGGCTAAGTTTTATGACAAACAACCTTGGTTCGACTACAAACCTATTTTTGTGCTTGCAGGCTATCATTGAGAGGATGGGGGAACTGGAAAAATTAGAGTGAAACATTACTTTTGTAGAATGTCAATGCAGTTTGAAGATTCTGAGCACGTGCTTCTAATTCTTGTTATTGTTATACAGAATTATGGAATCTTTTGATCACTTGGCTTCTCATCATTTGTGATTATGTAATGAAATTTGCAAACCTCAAGCTCATCGTTAACCCTATTTTTTCCTTTTTCTTTCTCATCGGGTAGTTAAATACTTATATCCAAGTATGAAATAATAACCAGAGCATAAACAAGTCAGCAGCATGAAATAATATAAGTAATTCAAAATGATTAATTTGGATGGTACAGAATTGAACTACTGGTGAACAATTTTTATTTAGTACTTTTCTTTTGAAGTTAGAACAGCCTCGTGCACCAGCAGAAGATGACGCTGGAAGCATGCGCCTTTCAGATCTAGCTTCCGATCATTCAGTTTCCCCGGCGTGAGCACTGGTTATTTACGCTTTGTACCACTTCCTATATGCATGGTGAATAGCGTGACAGGTATAGCACTAAAACCTGGGCGTGGATAAACTGAATAATGAAACGATGTCCTGTGCCTTATCAAACTGAAATTTCACATTCAAGTATGCTCATCAGTCATCGCTTAGCAATTGCAGTGATGGTGTACCACTACCACGGAATCTGCCTCTACTGTTTTCACAAACAGAAGGGAGATGAAAATATAGCCCATTTGTCCTGGATGGAGGCAACGATGAAAAAGGGCAATGAGCTACTGCTGTTGGTCAGAGATTGGAGTGATCTTAGATCTAAGTACTTCTAGGCTCTAGCGATGCGGGGAATGGGGAAGGATGGCATGGCTTTGGGCACATGGACTGACCGCAGGAGACTTCTGCCTTCTACTTTGCCAATTAGGATATTCGGTTCTCATGATATTGCAATTTACAGCAGGCCTACCTCGAGCTGCTGGTTGAACCGCCCAGAAGCTTTGGTGCTGCTGTTTATTTGAAGTTGTCGAACTATTATGACTATGAGTTCCTCTTGACGAGCCACCATGGTAACCAGGTAGCAACCGAACCTGCTGTCCATTAAAGCATTATCAAGCAACTACTATTATGATAACAAAACAAATATTCCACGGAAAATATGAATCGCAGCTCATTAGTAGTTAGCAGTAAAATTTAGTCGCCTCATTCATATAATGTTTGGATAATCACATGAAACTATCATATTCTAAGTCGGACTCTGGTTTTTTTTAGTCCATTATCTAAGATTACCTGCGGTACTGTAACAGAAATCTGATCAAGGTAAGAAGTGGAGGCGTATTGACTTTGAGGCATAGGAAGCGACATGGACCCATCCTGCTGTAGTGACAGAAAATAAGGTCCTTGCAACTTTGAAAATGGTTCCAACCTACTCCCAACTTTATTGAAACTATTGTTGACCTTCAACTCACTCCCTCCGGGCTGACAAGGGCAAGAAGTCGAAACTCTGCATAATATGGATGGTCATCAGGGCATGACGAAAGGGGGTCAAGGGGAGGCGCCATTACCCAAAGCAATATCGAGCTTGCTTCTGAGGACCATACACCACAGGTGTTGGAACAGCCTGTGATTTGTCATGATAAGGGCGCTGAAGAATTCCATTCTTGGTTTCATAGGAGTTCTTCGTAGTAGCAGAGTGACCTGTTCCAGGAGCACAAGTAATTCCATTTCTCATCCCGTTCAAGTCGTGTACTTCCATAAGAACCCCATGCTTTGATCCTTCATGTGCTTTCCTTTTATTAGATTGATTAGGTTGCTGCAGCAACATGTCTTTCGGCACTTGTAAACTCCGGACGAGATGACCAATGTGAACATGAGGTGCACACCTCTTCCATGAACTATTATGAATAATAACTTCAGAAATCTGCATGGTTAAATATTGGCAACAACGAATTTGTTTGTGTTCAGTACAACAATTAGGTGCTAGAAATATCGCTGTAATAGACTTGAGCCATGAAAAACAGAAAATGGACATAGAAAACATATATAATCATCAAAATTATGTGTTCCTTACCTTTCCATCAGAAGAATAACTTTCCGTCAAATCCTGTTGGGAGGCACAAATAGCAGCATCCACCCAAACTGGATCTTTAGCAGCAAAAGATCTTAGAAAACAAAATCCATCAGATGTGGGCAAGTAGATGAAGATGGGGGAGGCAGAATAAAATAACCCTATAAACAATCAAACTACCTAGCCAGGACAAAATAAACAAGACCGAAAGAAAATTACTGCAAATAAGAAGCATGACTCCCAGCAGATGCCACTGGTGATAAGCCAGGCCACAATGCTGAACCTTCAATAAAACAAGCCAGGTATCAGTCAATTTTGAGACTGCGTGGAGCATACCATTCCTTTTTTGGGCCTTGATCATATGCTGTTCTTGTTTACATTCAACACCTCTAGCCTGAAATGTGAACCAAGAACGCCAATAGTACTAAGTTACTAATACTATCTCCCAACATAGGAATTCTAGCAAATGCTGTAAAGTTGAAATGCCATCCCTGGGCTCCTCTCAATATGTGAAATCGGTGATTGACTGGGTTTATTTAATATGCAACATGATGAAAAATATATAAATTAATACTGAGGACTTGAAAAGGATAGAGATTTCAAAATGCAACTGAAAAACTATCCACCCAATTGCCAGACATAACTCGAGTCATGTAATGCAACTTTGTTGCTATTTTCACTCCCAACCAACATAGGCAGGTTCTGCAGATTCATTTTAGAAGCTATGCTATCGGATGCCAATCATGCCATCAAGAAGTTAGCGCCCTCAGGTAAATCAGGTTGTTCCTGATCAACAGTCTCACTTAAAGAGCTGGTTTGTCAGCTTCCCTAGGTGATCTTTCAGCAAATGAAGGATTAGGGTCCTGGGCCGTTCCTGAGGCTACAATATATGACAGAAGAAAAGAAATAAAAGACATGATTAAATAGCCATGACAAGGGTTGTGGGGGATAATCATTCTTCAAACAGATAAGGATGTAAAGAACCTTCGAAAGCAGTATTAGTACCCTCCTTTAAGTCCTGCAAAACTAAGGGGTTCTCTCGTAAAGATTCGCCAACTAATTCACTCCTATCATTCGAGTCATTTTCAGAGAACATTCCAGCCAAGGCATTCAGCGTCTCCACAACCTTTTTCCTCATCTTTTGTGATAGGCCCAGATACAGGGACCAGTGTGGGCTTCCTTGTTTCTACAATAGCAATTCCAAGTAAAGGTGAAATGGAAATGCTCAAAATGCCACGCAAAAGGTCAAATTTTGAAACTGGCAGCTAGAGATGTCTTACAATCCTCACTTTGGATTTCTTTATACCATACTTTCCGGGAGATTCTATTCCATTCATCTTATGGCTCTCCTTTTCTGAATCAAGTAAGAGGGATTCGCGATTGCGCTTCTTCATGGCTGTAATTTGAGGAGAGAAATGTAAATTCAAAACATTCAAACGTTTTTCTAGATAGATAGATATATATATATATATCTATATAACCTTTCCATCCCCCACAGGATCGGATACAGAACTCAATTAATAAAAGCTACAGTATCTCATTAGAAGGGAAGCTGTAAATCGACAAAGCAAATATCTCATATTTCATAAAAAAACAAAAGTATATTTAGAAAGTATTATGCAGTGTAAATTAGCCTGCTTCAACTCCAATCCAAAAGTACCAACAATGATATAATTTTCCGTGAGGGCGGCGCGGCTGGAGGGATATAAACGAAACTGCAGATATTCCGATTGAGGACAAATTATTACAAAAAGACAAAAAGCAAAACTTTCACGTCGAATTTGAAAATCACGCACCTGAACGTAGCTTCCGCGGAACTGAAGCGTCATCAATGTCATTGCAGTCATGAAAAGAACTGTTAAATCATTTAAATGAGAATTTTAAGAAACAAATATATAAACATGTTTGACAGATCCTTTGCGAATTGAAACGAGCGCATAATTATAAACCTTTTTTGGAATCTTAATTCTATTGCTATCAGCAATGATATTAGAGGAAGGTGTCTGCGCAGGAAGCATATCAATATTTTCAGAGACATCGCTACCCATTCCATAGACTTTGTAGCTTGATAATGCTCTACCAACAGCACTCAAGCTTCTCACCTTTTCCTTTTTTGATTTCTCCGAAAATTCAAAGTCCCCATCAAAACTACCGAAATTCGAAATCTATCAATCAGAGAGGAGTATATATTTATGCGAAGAAAGCCCTGGAAAGGAAAAGGAAGATAACAAGGGAGAGGCATTATCTGCAAGTGCAAACTCTAACTCTTACTCAAAGCTAATAAGAACACACAAATAACAACAAGTACAAACGTTACGCACGCGTGGGTAACGTCGTGTCTATGTTAAAGATCTGCTGTGGTGGGCGCTGACTGCTTAGTGCTTACTTTGAGATTTTATGTCCATTTGGCCTCTTGCAATTGTGCACAGTCACATAACCAATCGTCGAATATTTAATATTTTATTATTATTTATTTATATTAATCAATAATAAAAAAGATGTAAAATTAGATGTGTGAAAATAACATTTTTATTTAAATTTCACCATACAAGATTACAACAAAATGTAAAAGACATAGAGGGAGAAGAACTAAGAAGGGGATAAAACGCAAAGTAATGAGAAGATGGTTATTACCTATTAGTTTTGTAGGATAAAAGTGAAAGAGTGGAGAAAGTGCTTGAAGATTTATTGAAAACACAGTAGAGTTGTGGAGAGGGTGTGGTTGGCATAGGTGATAGGAGTAGGTTGGATGTAAGAATCTAAGGGCACTTGCGTCTGCCGCCGTGGGTGGTCATGTTGGCATAGCAAGGACACACTTCTTGGTTGCCGGCAGTGCCTGGAGGTACGCAGTTGCAGCGTCTGCAGCAAGTCCCACACGCCCTGTGGCAGAGGCGAGTACGGGATGACAAACGGCACCTCGCTGCACATGCTCCATTACAATCTGAAATTCAATCACATACCTTCACTTTAATTAACTGCAAGTTTCCACTAATTAATTACAACATCCGAGTGTGTATATATATATATGGTACTGTACCTATCTGCTGAAGAAGGGAACCCTGAGTCTGTGCTACCTGCACTTCCTCAAAACCATGTCTAAATTAGTATGAAATACTATTGATCCTTCCTGTGCAAACAAACTAGTAAAAGAGGGAATGGTAAGCTTCTAATTACCTTTTGATCAGCATCAACAACATGGAGAAGGAGAAGAGATACGAGGAGTGAAGCAAGCAGAAGCTTAGAGAGGGCCATAGGCTATAGCAAGCAAGCTCGCTAGCTTTGAGATGTTATTGCCAAGTGCAGAGAATGAGAAACTTGGAGCCCGTATTTATAGTAGAAGAGAGAGATACCATTACCTTTTACCAAAAGTGAAGGTAGATTATTATTAGTAATTAGTATGGCAATATGTGGGACATTCATAGTGATGGTGTGTACGCGGAAGAGACCTGAAATTGAGAGTTTGCGTTGGTGACAGGTGAGGGAACATTTGTTAGCGAAAAGTAGCTTTGGAAGCATCCGGAGGCAGAGTGCTATACTTTTCTTGCTTGGTAGATGAAGCATCCAGATGGCTTCCCAGTAGCGCATTGTTTTCTTTCTTACAATGGTAAACCCTCGTATTATCTCTCTCTTTCAAATTTCAATGGGACACAAGGTACATGGTCAGTTGGATTGACTGGACCCAACTCCATTTTTTAACACAAGCTGATAATTTATTGGGGGGAGGGGAGTACCATTAAGAAATTTTTTTTACTGAAACAATTGACCATTGAATAAGAATTACTTAAAACCACTGCCACAATACACATAATTCTTGTGGGTGAATATGCCATTTGAAGATTATCAAATAGGCTAAATGCAGTGGTACCTAATACGATTTTATTTTGCATGCGCAAACATATATGTGTTGTCTAACAAAGGAGGGTCAAATTATGGGACTAGGTTGCATTATTGGTGGTATAATATCAGGGGAACACAGTGCATAACAGGGTTCAATTAATGGAAAACAATTCCAGTGCTAAATTATAATTATAACAGACAAACATTTTACTAAGTGGCTGGCCGCCAAGTTAGGCTTTGGAAGAGCAGAAAGAGAATTTGGGAAATGATGATATATATGGATCATGCAAGTTTGTGGAGTAGTAAAAAAGTCGGAAAGTAGAAAGAAAGGGTTCTCAGGCAAACGTTGACAGATATATGCAGTCGCATTTACAGCTGGAATATGCTAATATAAAACAATAATATAATATAATAGACAAAACCAAGCTGGACATAAAGACTAGTAAGCTAAACTAATTAAAAGATAGCTATGCCATTGCCATCTAATATTATATGCCAGACATTGATTGAAAATGATGGCGTCTCTACCAGTTCCTTATAATTCTCAAGTTTCCAGTGCAAATAGTTGCGCATTTGTTAGAAAGCCAAACTCATTAAGTGAAAGGATAAGGACACAGGAGAGAAAGCAAAGTTGTGCACTGAAATTTTATGTTTAAAAACACAATATGATCGATCTAGTTAAATTTAAACTTTTAAACAGAAGGTTACGATTCATCACGTAGTTTTATTTTTTTATTTTTAATTAAGACCGTCATATAAAAACATTTTAAGAACTTAATAAAGATATGGACCGAATCATTCTAGAAAAAAAAAAATATGCGAATGGAGTAATAGTAATGAAAGACCAAGTGGGGTGTCAAAAAGCAAGTGAATCATTAAAGTAGCCATGATACTATTAAAGTAGTAGTATACTTAATTGTTTGGACGAGGTTGGTGAGCGATAGTATCCAGTATATATGCAATTTCTGCGAGCTTAAAGGACGAAGAGAAATACGATTCTGTCACAAGCACAAGCAGAATTAACTGAATTAAGTCTCGTCTATTAATCTCCTTCTTTTCCTTATAGCCTCCCTCGAGGTTTGCCCATATTGTTCATTGGGAAGTATATAAGCACATTACATATCAAATTCAAGGGTCCCCCCACTCACTGTCTTTTTTTTTTTTTTCATAAATTTGAGTTTCCATACTACAATGGTAGGAAATTGACAATAATAGCCCAAGTGCTCAACTTTTATCAATAACAGAAAATACTATAATCCTCTATTAGTAAGGTAGCTAGATATACATTTTTTTTGGTTAATTTTAATTTTTTTTCTTCATCATCATAATCATAAATACAGATATGTATGCGTATCATTCTTAGAATGATACGCATGACACATTTAGATACCACCAAGTGACCACATAATAAAGATTTAGAAGGAGGCATTGCCCCTTATGCTATCTTCCAGAAAAAGTAAATTTCAAGTTAAAAGTTGAAAAAGTTGAAAAAGAACGTCAATAGGAAGCATTAATCCGTACTATTGGTATTGGCTTTTATAGCATGGATCAGCTTTCAGAACTAGATACTAACACTGAGTTAACCAGATTTCTTAAGATACTACCAAAAGATAATATTACAATCTTAACTACTTGTGATAAGAATAAGAGGTGAAGGATGTTGCAATTAAGGGATTTGAAAAAGGACATTAAATTTAAACCACTCCTGAAGGAAGCTGAAGAACAAGTCCGCCAACAAGGCTGCAGCCAAGAAAAGGAAAAGATCAGAAAGTGGAGTAGAACATATTGAGACGCATAAGTGGGAAGTTTAATCCACCTCTTGACATAATAGTCATTCTATTTACCATTGTATTGGATATCTAAGGTTCACATACTCCAAAAAAGACAACTTGGTACTGCTGCCAAATTAATAATTATCCAATAATCAAATATGCATAATGCATCATTAAGTCATCTGAGAATCCGTCTGATAACATACTTAATCCAAGGTATTTTGTATGATAATATCTTAAAGTACTTAAAGAACTTTAAGTTCATGACAAACCTGGAGGACCCAATGTGCACAACTCAAGAGCCTTGCAACTCCAAGGGCAAAAACAGTGTCTGCCGTGAATGGTTCAACAATCTGAAAGCTGCAAGCAATAAATAACTGTAGTTATATTTGTAAAGACTAAGTGGCAATGAAAAATGTTGTCCACATATAACATCATAATCACCAATTCACCATTCCAGAGTATCAAAAGAAAAGAAAAAAAAAAAAGTGACTGGCAGAAACATGACTTCATGAGACCTTAGTGTTCTGCATGACACGCAGCTGAGGGAGTACAGACACAGCTTCAAGATAAACACAAAAAGCCCAGAGAATCCTGTTCACAATATGATGATGGGTTGTTGGATGAATAAACAATGACAGCAGAGGACAAGGTACCACCTGCATGTAGGCAAAAGACAACTTAATCCTCAACAATTGATAGATTCTGACATAACAAAGCAGTCCCTTTTCTCTTCTTAAATCTTAATAATGCTCGCAAAACAAAACACCATGCTGTCAGATTGTAAAATTTCATCTGAAAAAGAAATACTAATAATTTTATAATAACCTAAAACCTCAGACTCAGAGCAATTGAATCCTCCATTTTGCTTAGATGCATGAGTCATGACAGATGAAAATATCCTGGTCGTATGACAAAAGTTATTTTTAGTTCACAGCTAAACTTTCAGCAGTTAGGTTGCTTTATATGATTAAGACATTTTTGTTCCACAGTTTTAAGGGTAAAGGGGAAAATAAGACCCTTCAACCAAAACAAATGAAGATTAACCACTTCATAATTTTCAGAAACCAGGCGCTCCTATTTCTGGACAGTTAATCAAGCATTTCAAGCCAAACAAGTATGCAGAGATTATGGGACCAGGCAAAACAGAAGGAATCATTAAACCAATTAGGAATCAAACACCAACTTGAGGTGTTGAACAAATGTAGGAACAGGAAAATCCAACTGCCAAAATCATGTGCATGAATATTTAAGAATATTATAAATATAGAAGCTCCTGAATTGATTTCAACATAATCATGCTCAAAAAATGTGCAACATTAACCTCATTTTGATCAACTGTAGTAATGTAGCTAATCCTATTCTAAACTTTCTCACTTAAATAGTCAATTAGGCATTAGATTGAGATAGAAATTCAACAAAAAAGTCTCAAAGGTGCCGAACATTAAGCCCACATGGATGGTTATCTGTTAGCAACTTAGCAGGTATGGCACCAAAGAGAATTGCATATCATCAAATCTATATCAGCATATCAAATGAACAATGAAGGTAAATATAGTAAGTAAAAAGATACATAACTTACACTAAAGAAAACAGACTTGTCACATAGTATATTGCAAAGTTGTCCTTGTCATCCATATAACTGGATTTCAGTTTAAAACGTATCATAAAAATAACCCAGAGGGTTGTCCCCAATGTTGCCGAATCAAGTATGGCGTGTATATCAAACTCCATAACAAAACTGCAGTAAAGTCTTACTAGCTAGAAACATAGCTGTTAGTTCATGTGATTTAAGTGAAATTCCTGCAAAGATGTAAAGCAGTAAAAAAAACCCAGTTCTTAAAAGCAAAGATATAGATATAATATTCTTTTCTTTTCTTCTCTTTTCCTGCTGAAGACTAGAAGTTATATTTGTTTGAACAGTAATTTTTCATAAATGAAGTCCTAATAAGCTTGTATAACTCTACAGAAATCACATCAAGCTACTTTTGCTCTGTTATTTCTCAAAGGGAAGAAGGTTAGCACTTAGCTTGGAACAAGCCAAAGGTAGATAATAAAGCATACTGTTATCTACTTAAGGTGCCAAAAATGAACTAAAGTACACATAATTTTTCCCAGTCCCAAAACCCCAGATATTATTCTATATCTCTGAGTTGACCACCAAATAGGAAATCTGTATGCTGTAAACTATTTGAGTACGGATAACGAAATCCCCAGCAATGATTCCCATAACAAATTAGGTCAAGGTATGCTTGTACACAAACAACATTAGACAGTCAATTCGCTAAAGCTCCGAATTATTATAAGTATGATTGTAAGGACTATGGACCTCATTGATTTTCGTCAAAACAACATCCTAGTAAGATCTTCAATGTGTCATAGGAGATATATGCTTCATAACTGAATAGATACTATGCTCAGCCACCGAATCATGTTCCACCTGACCGTTACATTATTGCGCCCCAATCATTCCCAATATTGTAAATTGTTGAAAAATTCCTAATCCTGAACACATTAAAGCGAGGTAAAAATTTTCGAGGTCAACGTAGAAACGAAGAATGGGATTAAGACTATAAAAGGCTCATTCTCTATATATTATCAGTCTGTTCCGTAATCTCAAATATCTATAGCTTAGAATATAAAAAGATACCAGAGGGAATTAACATTATATTAAACAATCAGAATTACCAGCTTCAAAATGAGGACGGATATTCCAAATGCATGAACAGCCTCAGGCCTCAACTGCCACAAAGAGGTTGTCGTGATCGCAAACCACCATTCTGAGAAACACCAAGGCCGCTAAGCCTGAAACCAGTGCCAGAAACGCCTTCAACTTGGGCGGTTGCCGGAGAAGCCATGTGGCCAAGGTTTGGACCGGCCTACCGGTTGCCTTCGTTTCCTCTGTGTCTATTCTATTTTGTGTCGCAGGCTCGCAGCACAAGTTTCCTGTCTCTTTGCTGAGTCTGAAAATCTGTCTTGCGGGTGACTGGGTTTGGAGTAGTGGAACTCGTATGATCTCGGCTTGGTTAGAGGTAAACATAGAT
>JASKGM010000001.1:3325379-3359613 GCA_034509205.1 Ceratonia siliqua | reverse complement strand
CAGGAAAGTAAAGTGCATACCAAACACATTTTATAAACTTTCCTGAAATCACATTCCCAGGAACCTCAACTTTCCTAGGCATCAAACTTTCCTGTTAACAAACGCCACCTATAAGTTAAAAGCATTTATAAAAGCCATTCCCCGTAGTACTGGTTATTTAACAGGAATGCTAGAAGCTGCTTTATCTTTCAAGGCTATACCCCTGTCCCCTGCACATCTGCTTCTAATATGACCATTTCGGTATTTATAGCTTTAGTTAAATTGGCTAAGTCTAAAATCCAGGTTTAGTGGAAATTGCTGGTCTGAGTTATGATACAGCTCTATTTATTTGTTCGATCATGGTTGAACTGATAGTTGGATTAGTAATAAAAAATATTTTTTTAAATTTTTATAATATATAATAATGATATAATAAAAAATTAATAATTTAATATAAAAATAATTAAATAATATATACCAATAAATATAAAATATTATCAAATTACTTATATATATATATATATAATAAGTTTAAAATAATAAAAAACACATATCATAGTCATTTATATTAAAAATAATTAAAATAATATTATTTTAAATTAAAAAATTTATAAAAAATAGTATTAAAACAACGCATTTCAATAAAAGAAAAAAAATTAAAAAAAAAACATAAAATGGTTTATTCAGTCCAATTCATCAGTTTTAACTGACTTATCAATTTTTGACTGATTTTTAGAGGTCAGCTGAATCGGTTCATTAGCCAGTTCATCGATTTTTTGTATACTAAAGATTACTCATGTGGCTTTGGAGATGACTCATTTAACTTAGAATTTCTTTGTGTCCCTTTACGTGTCATCTTGTTATCCATTTTTCTACTGCATATAACTATATATAGCGCAGGGATAAAAACAGATAGAAAATTAGATCAATTTTTCTCTCTATTTCTCACGGTGTATGTACAATAGAAAAATGAATTTGGAACCAAGGATGGAACCAAAAAAATCGTCAAGGGAGCAAAATAGTTTCCTATGTTTTGTTGTTTTGCTTACTTTAGTAGGATTTCTTGTCCTCCAGTGTACTTTCATCTCTCAATATATAATGCTTTATCAATTCAAACCTAGAGAAATAAGAGATTGTTGAATAACATTAACAACTATAATAATAGTAATTAAGAGTGTGCATGGCATTGGTAGGCCAATTGAAAATGGGAGGACTAAAAAATGAGGAGTAAAATTGACAAAGTATTCGGATTTCACACACAATATAAATTTAGATACATGTCCATTTTTATGCCCTCACTTTTCACTTAGCTCAATCCTACCAAGCATATCCTAAAACTAAAGAGCAAACTAGATAAATAAAATCTTTAAAGTAAATAATATGGTGGTTTCTCCCCTACTCATGAGTAGGGGAGTTGTTTTTAATTTTTAAAATTATAAATTTTTTTTATTTTTGTTATAATTTTTATTTTAAGAAATAAGTTAAAAGAATTTTAAAAAAAATTAAAAAAATAAAAAAGAATGAAAAGATTTTTTTTAGTTTTCTTATTATGTTTTTTAAATTAGTTTTTGATTAATGTTTTATGTAAAAATTTTTAATACTTTTTAATATTTATTTTTTAAATATTTTTCAAATTTTTTAAATTTATTTCTTAAAATAAAAAATAAAAAAACTTAAAATTTAAATTTAAAAAAAAATAAAAAAGCTACTCTTGAGTATTGCTACTCAAGACTAGCATAGAAAATCCCAAATAATATACACTAGAGTAAAAAAAGATGCATCAAAATAACAAAAAAGAAGTAGAAGCTCATAAAATATTCATTGAAAGTTTCAGTATAATAAAAATATATTACCGCAAAGCTTACTGCAAGAAAAATCTCAAACTTTTATACAATTTTTGAGATGTTCACGAACCTAAGGTTAGAATCACATAATTAACATAAAATTCTAAATAGGGTCGTAAAGAAAAAAAAAATCAAAGAAAAGAATGTGACAATAAAATAGATTAAAAATTAATGAGATTGATGAAGAAAAAGTAAGAAATAAGTCAATGACATGACATTAATCACAAAATAAAAAAAGCAGTAAACAAGTTGATCGGGCAAAAAATAGTAAGGGGAAACCAAGTCAAATAATTAAACCTAGCTTTTAATTGGTGCGTGGCAGCCCATGAAAAACAACACAACCATTCCAAACACATCATAGCATAAGAGGATAGTACAAAAGCATGAACAAGGCCGATGCCATCCATTCTACGTAGCAAAGCCGAAGCCAACCATAATCAGTACTCTAATATACATATTCTGAACATTGACAATGTTGCGTTCAAACAGACACTTAATTCTCCAAGCAGAAAGGGAAACCTCGGCGATCAAACAGATCAAACAAATGGGGAAGCACGAACTGTTTATCCAATCACGTACCAGAGTTAAACCCTAACTTCAAACAACAAATGCATCGTAATTCAGACCCAACCCACCACGATCTACCATACACAAATATGAAATGGGAAAGGATCAAGTGGATGACAGCAAAATTATGTTGAAGGACTTTACCACCCAGTAAGATTAGAAACATCTCATCAAGCACCAAGCCACGAAAACCCAGAAACGGAAATATGAATATAAGTTGAAGAGAAGCAGACAAATACCTGAAATGATGACTTGATCAAAAGTCCATTGCAGAGAATATCCAACCCAGCGTTTTCTAGTTTTTGAAAACAAGATTTAACATTATAAATCAAATAAGTTTTTATAGTTTTTATTTTTTAAAAACAAAAAATGAAAATACAAACAAAATATGTTTTCTAAAATTTAAAAATTTTAAACTGAAAATCATTTTTAAAAAATGAAAAATGAAAACAAAAATAAGAAATATTTTCGTAAATCAAATACATTTATTTTTTAAATAATTAAATTTTTATTTAAAAAGTAGATACAAAACACTAGTATATATTTATTTAGGAGACTAAGCTACACTCCCTTTATATTTATTTTTTATTTATTTTTTTGATTTTTTGATTAATTTTTTTGTTTATATTATTTATTAGTTTTTTATTTATAGTAATTTTTTTGAAATTTTTTGAAATGATTTTATATTTTTTTTATTGTTTTGAATTTTTCTAAAATTTATCATTAGTTTATTATTATTAAAAAATTAAAAAATTAAAAAAATCTATTTTTTAAAACATTTTAAAGTTATCAAATGAGAGTAGCGACGCCCATGCATTTAAGGCGCATACTACGATATACTAATATAAACAAATGCATAGTAATTTTTATTGTTTTTTAAATTTTTATAAATTTATCATTAGTTTATTATTATTAAAAAAATTTAAAATTTAAAATTTAAAAAAATAAAATAAAATCTATTTTAAAAAAAATTTAAAGTTACATTACAATCCTAAAATAAAATTATATAGTAGTAAACCCTCAAACCAAATTAACAATTATGATTCCTATATTATCTTTCTAATTTGTTTCATTTTCTTTTTTTAAAGGATAGTGGATAGTTAAAGCTTCAAAATTTTTGAATAAATTTTTTATTTAAAAAGTTAATGTATCGATGCTAATACTAATATACATGACTTTCAAATAGATTAACAAATTTAGTCATTATCTATATTAATATATATGGTTTTAGAATCCATTTTAACTTATTAAATATTTATTTTAAATCATCTTTCGACGTTATCAGTAACTATTCCTATAAATATATTATATTTTTTTTTCACTTTATTAATAACTATTACTTTCTCTGTTTTAAATTATTTGTTGTTTTATGAGCTTTATTTTATTTCAAATTATCTGTCGTTTTACATTACCAATGAAACATTAATTGTTATTTTTTCAACATTACCCCTATTTATTGTTATCTTCAATAGAGTAGTAACAAAAATTTAAATTAACTTTAATAAGGGTAATTTAGTCAAATATACTTATTTTTTTACTAGAATTGAGATTATTTAATAACTACCTTAATTATTATATAATTACCTTAAACGATAGATAATTTGAAACGGATGAAGTATAATTTTAAAACTTAGTGAAACAAAATTTTCCTACAAAAATTAACCAAGTAAGAGGACAATATAGTGGATAGTTTTTTTTATAATAGTTAAAATTTAAAAATATTTATTTTTGATTTAAAAATAAAAACATTAATATATGTCAAACACTAATAAAATATGATATCTTTACTTTAAAAAGTTCACTAAAAAGAGATTTTTTTTTTGTCATCATTTTCAGGGTTTCCATTTTCACACAAATAATGTACTCGTAGGAAAGCATTGTCGTGTTTTTACAGAGGCAGTAAATGAGCATGAAAACCAGAAAACGCAGTATAAAAGTAAACCGTGAGAGAGCCCGTGACCCAACATAAGTGCCATCCCCATCCCTCCAACTGCACCAGTTTCTCTCACTTCTTTGTCCCTCTAAAAAAATTTCAAATTTTGGCATAAACTAAGAAAGTAAGGGTTAAATGCTACGAATTTTCAGTGAAAGAAATTTGGGAGTGGGTCCATTGTTTGTTTTTTTAGCCTTTCAATTTTTATTTTCTCGAGAAATTTCTCTCTCCTCCTGCCTACGCTCCTCTCTCTCTCTCCTCTTTAATTTGAAGTTCTTCTCCCACTCGCATACGCGCACTAGTGCCTGCTTTTTTAATTATTACAGTGTCGTGTAGACGGCCACGGGGCCATCTACCAACTTTTCCTCCTCTCTCTCCCTCTCCCTTGACCCACTCTTCTGGGTTGGATATTCTCTGCAATGGACTTTTGATCAAGTCATCATTTCAGGTATTTGTCTGTTTCTCTTATATTCATATTTCCGTTTCTGGGTTTTCGTGGCTTGGTGCTTGATGAGATGTTTCTTTAATCTTGGGTGGTAAAGTCCTTCAATATAATTTGTCTGTCACCCACTTGATCCTTTACGATTTTATATTAGTATATCGTAGATCTGTAGTGGGTTTGGTTTGAATTACTATGCATTTGTTGTTTGAAGTTAGGGTTTAACTCTGGTATGTGATTGGATAAACATTTCGTGCTTCCCCATTTGTTTGATCTGTTTGATCACCGAGGTTTCCTTTTTTGCTTGGAGAATTAAGTGTCTGTTTGAACGCAACATTGTCAATGTTCACAATAGGTATATTAGATTACTGTTATGGCTGGTTTCGGCTATGCTACATAGAATGGATGGCATCGGCCTTGTTTATGCTTTTGTACTATCCTTTATGATATGATGTGTTTGGAAAGATTGTGTGGTTTTTCATGGGCTGCCACGCACCAATTAAAAGCTGGGTTTAGTTATTTGACTTGTTGCTATTATTTAACTTTGCTTTTTAGTCATTTTTATCTTGATGATTTCTGGTTGTCTGGCCCTCCACTTCTTTGTCAGAGTAATATGACTTTGTAGTTTTGATTCCTAGGAGGGGTGGTGGGACTTTACAGTCTCAAGAGAGTGTTGGCAGCCTCCATCTTCCTCCTTTACACCTTTCTAATTTTCTATACATTATCTTTTTTCTTGAGTGCACTGGAACACAGATGGAGAATGTGGTTGATTTAGTAGATCATTCATATATGTAATATATAGCTTGAGTTGGGGTTGATTTTCTCAAACAGCATTTACATTGTTGCCAGGTCATCCTCACCTATTTTTCTTTTAAGAACTAGTTTAGTGTCGTGTGTTTGTAGAGTTTTACTTGTGATCTTGTCATGGTCATCTACTTTCTTTACATTTTTTTTTTTGTTCTATTATTTCATGGGTTCATTTGTATCTACCTAATCTGAACCAATTAAAGCTCATTGCAAAATGCCACATGAAATTTTATTTTCTCATCATTTTAATATAACTGCGGTGCATAATTAAACATTTAAACCATTTTATCAGAGAATTTCTTAAATTTTTTAATAGTGCTGCATAAAGGATTTCAGTAATTTTACTAGGGTACCTCACTTATGTCTTAAGGCTTAAGCTTTGAAGCTATAGGTGTTATCACAATTTGAAAAAATAGTTGTAACTTGTAATGTGTTGATTATTAGGAGGGCTATGGAAGCCACTCAAACTTTGTACAACTAAATGCCTTTTTTACCTTATCTGTGCTTTTGTTACCACCCTAGACCATAAACATTTTTTTATCCTCTTTGCTTTTTCTATTAATTTTTGTTGTTTTTCAATATTCATACATTTTGGAGCTGAAATAATAATTTGATAAGATGGCATATAACTATCTTTACTTAATTTACTCCTCAAGGACTTTTGGGTGGTTATACACAATCAGGAAATTTCCTGTATTGAATCTTCCATGCCATTAAACACTGCTTTAGTATTATAAAATTTCTAATTTCTGCAGGAGTTTTATTGCTCTGCCCATTTGGTTATTAATATTACTATTTTTCTTGTCAATATGGGAGGCATAACGATGGGCATGAAGGGCAACAGTAAAGATTGAGTGAGAGGAAACAATGACATGGCATAATCTACAAGGATGCAACACAACATAGACACACACACACATAGAGTAGGGATCAATTGACACCGGTAAAGTATGCATATTTTCCTGTATTTGAAAATTATATAGTATGTTAATTTATAATTTAATGATAAGATACTAAACAACTTTGGACTAATATTGTATTAGAAAATTTTTGAGTGATAAGAACTTTTAATCCAACGCTAGATTTTGTGACAAATCTCATCCTATAAAAAGTTATTCAATGATGTAAGATTGATTTTGATTGACACTACTGTCAATGGATCCCTCCTTATATATTTGAGAAAATATATCTTAAGTATGCCTAATATGTGTTAAAAGATGTTTGTAACGGATCTAATGAGTTTCAAATATTAAGAATTAAAATTTGGCCTAATTGCACTTTTTGTCCTGGTAGTTTATAGAATGTTGCTATTTAGCCCCCTAGTTGTAATTGCAGCAATTTTATCCTATAAGTTTCTAAATTGGAACAATTAAGTCCATTCTGTAACAGACATGTTAACCCCTCCATTGATTTGGCTGGCGTGGCAGCTTAATGCTGATGTGTTAATTTCTTATGTTAATGTGGCAGTGGCATAGCACTTGTGGCACTCATGATTTAACATAACTGCCTGCTCATCTTCTGTGTGCCATGTCAGCAAAATCTGTTGGGGCTTAACCGATGAGTTAAGTTTGGACTCTTGAGTGCTGCCATTCAGAAACTTATAGGATGACATTGCTACATTTGATGGGGGGCGGGGGAGGGGGGGGGGGGGGTTAAACGTGCAACATCTTGCAAACTACAAGGACCAAATGTGCAGTTAAGCCTTAAAACTATTATTTCTTATTCTTGTTAAGAGTGCTATATACTATATAGAGTTGTTTAAGTGTTGACGAAAGTGTTGCAAATGTCAAGTTCTGCAATGCATTGGAAATGGACACAGCTCCTTTTCTGAAGTGTGTATGGGTCATTGAATGACTGATAGAAGGAGAAGTTGTAGAACAATGAACATATAGTTATTAAGCTAAACTAAGAGTTGGTGAAAGTTGTTTTAAAACTGAAGCTAATTACCACCCTATTTAGGAACAACAGTTTAGGGTGATAGAATAGCCATAGAACTTATAGAGTTCATGTTTTTATTATTGTGAAAATAAATTTGTTTCACTGAAGAAATGAGTTGGCCAAAGATGCTAGTAGCTTACACCTTATGATGAATTTGATTCAGTTTGTACTATTGAACCTTTGAACCCATATTGTGTTAGAGACTCAGAATTTTTATTTATGAAGACGAAGGTTACTTTGCAGTGTGCACTAATTTTGTAACCTTAGGTCGTTTCTTTCTTGCAACCCTTGCATGTAATACTATTTTAATCTTGCTATGTTAACTGTATGATGGAAGAAAAATGATTATTATTAGGTATTGAACTAAATTTCAGATTGACTTTAATGAAATTTATATTTCATTTACACAGGGCTGGTTGTTGCTTGTATAAGCATGGCTTCTAGTAATCCATTCTTTGATGATATACGGAGCAAATCTGATGTTGATCCTCCGCAAAATGAAGAGCCGATGGATGTCATTGAGCTTGTGAATGGTCCTACACAAACTACTCTAAAACCTAATGTGGCTGTTACAAGCAGTGTTCGTGAGCTCTTAGAGTGCCCTGTGTGCTTGAATGCCATGTACCCTCCAATCCACCAGGTTGTTTTTATACTGATAGTTCATTGTTGATTTCATGGATTTTTGAGACAGCATGTGGTTACAATTGACAAGTATTGGTTTGAAGGAACTACATGCTTGCTTCTCAAAAGAAACACAATTGGAAAACAGAAAATGGGAGCAAAAAAGGAATTTATAGCCTAAATTAAACTAAACAACAGCATACAAGGCATTTTATGAGCAAAACATGAGTTTGAGGGTATCATTTTTATATTTGAATGGCTAAGAGTGCATTTCTATTTTTCCAAATCTCAAATCATCTATGAAGCATGGGTATGGCTGTATTGAAGCCCGTACCCATACAGGGTACGTATCTGGTACTGATACTTTTTGGTTACTTCTAGTCTGGGTACTCTTTTTTTCTTTCCAATTTTTTTTTTATTTGAACAAATATGGGGTACAATGTAGTTGTACTTATTCTCCCACCTTCAAACAAACCTCTAATTTGGATTTTGAAAATTTTAAAATATAAACTTCAAAATTATATTAAGAAACTTGAATTACTATTTTGTTTTATTATATATTATATAATATTGAGTATATACTTTTATTATAGTATATACTATAATGAAACATTCATTATTTATATAATCTATATTGCCGAACCCGTACCCTATATTTAAGAAAAATTATCGAATTCCATACCTATACCAGACATGGTACTTGTACCCATACCCATGCAACATAGGAAATCATAATTATTAGATTTATAAGTGATTCTTTGGACTGCAGGATTGGCAGGCTAAAATTACTTTACAAGCCCAAAAGCAAATTTTGCCGTCAAGCTTGTGTTGTTTGACAATACAAATGAAAGACATATTTGCCTTTGTGCTGCAAAGGGCCCAAACTTAGTTTGGGGCAGAAGTAATTTTTTGGAAAACTTATTGTCCCAAAATTGATTCTGTTTCAAAAGTAATTCTCCCACTATCCCACACCTTGCCTAACTTATTTAGCCTGAGATTATTGGATATCTTGCCTCAGTTTATTAGATGAGTTATGTGTAAAGATTACATGAATGAATGATCAGATTTAGGTTAATTTCTGATTTTGAAATGTGGGGTCACTGGTCTTCTTCATGAGCATAGTTATTAGTAGTGTGTAGTACACTTGTAGCGATAAGGGCTCCAAAATGCTGTAGGGCATTGCACATAGCATTGCGTAGGCTACATTTTTGCACATTAAAAAAAATTATAATATAATTCATAATCATTAATATATGTAAAAAACTGAATTCACATTTAACACATAGCCCATGAGAACCTAATAATCATCCATAAATCACAACATCAAGTTCTTTACGTCAATGTTAAACAAAGTTTTTGAGTCTAAGCTTTATCCTGAGAGATAAAAAATGAACTATTCTTCTTCATCAAATGCAATATCATCATAAAATGAAAGCACCAAAACAGAATAAGAAAACGTAACCTAAAACCAAAGAACGTGTAATACTAGGATAGGTTCTGGTAATTGATCCACAAGGTTGAATTTAATTGAAATTGAAAAAAAAAAAAAAAAAAAGAGTAGAAGATTCACAGTGGGTATTGGGTAGAGTGAAAGGAGAGATTGCAGATTGGTAGAGGCCAAAGAAACCCGAAATCAGAAATTAGAAAAAAAATAGAACAGAAAGAAACAAATAATATTTCCGGGCAGGCAGAGGGTGAAGGCAAACAGTGAGAGTGAAGAAATTTCAAAATCAGGGGGAAAAAACAGGAGAAAAATGGAGAAGAGAGGAGTAAGAGAGAGTGCTTACCTTATTTTGGTGGCTGCCCACTGCCAGTGGCTGTAAGGTGCCAGAGATGGTGGCAAGGGAGAAAGACAGCACCACAAGTCCGAGAAGTGTTGAAGGCTGCTAGCCTTCAGCCTTGGAACCTGTCTTTTAATTAATGGTTTTTCCCTTTTAGTCATAGTGCATATAGAGTGCTAAAGCTACACAAAAATAGCACATGTAGCAAGGCTATAGACCCGGGACAGAAAAATGGCAGCGCCACACCTGTGGCGGTGTGCTATGCACTATATTCCGCTATTAATAATTATGTTCATTAGTGCTTATATAAAGAATATGCCGGCTGGTAGTTGGCTGTTGAATATTTTAATTATGATGCAGAATCCTCTCATGCTAGAATGCAAACTTTGCCGTATCCTTTTTTTCCTGGGGTTTCATGAATTTGTGGTTCACTGGTTCCTCTACAAATACCTGAGGTGCCGAAACTAGAAGAGGCTAAACTTATTTACATTACCATTCATGGCACTAGGTGATTTTGGTATTTTCAATTTCAAGTTTAGTAATTAGTGGCTCCTTCCTGTCAAATTCAAATACCTCCCTTCCCTCACAAACAGAATTTTTATCTAGAAAGTTTGGCTAATAGCTTTTGCTTTGTTGTTAATCTTCCTTGTTGCAGTGTTCAAATGGTCACACTTTATGCTCAGGTTGCAAACCCATGGTCCACAACCGTTGCCCTACTTGTAGACATGAGCTTGGCAATATCAGATGTCTGGCATTGGAGAAGGTGGCTGCATCCTTGGAACTTCCTTGTAAATATCAACCTTTTGGGTGCATCGGCATATATCCATATTACTGCAAGCTAAAACATGAATCTCAATGTGCATATAGACCTTATGACTGTCCATATGCTGGTTCAGAATGCACTGTCATTGGTGGTATACCTTATTTGGTGGCCCATCTGAAAGATGATCATAAAGTGGACATGCACAATGGTAGCACTTTTAACCATCGCTATGTCAAATCAAATCCACAAGAAGTTGAAAATGCCACATGGATGCTTACGGTACGGTATTGTTTTGCTCAACTTCTACTCTTATTCCTGAACCCTGCCTTCTATTCCTGTCTTAATCTGTTGATTAGAATATAGAATTGAAACAATCTAATCAATTAGCCTTGCACCTTTTCTTGTACTAGCTAAACCAAGAAAGGTCATTATATGCCAGTACTGGAACATTGCAAAATCAATTTGATATTTTGAAGTATTTATCTACTTAAGTAATAACATTTGCTTTGCCACCTTAGAATCCTGTATCAAGGGCATTATTGATGCACTTTATAGACTTCTTGGATTTGTGCTTTAAAATTTTATGTAAAATGTGTTAATTGACTTTTGGATTTCACATTGGTTTCCAGGTCTTTAGTTGCTTCGGTCAGTACTTTTGTCTACATTTTGAAGCTTTTCAGCTGGGAATGGCACCAGTCTACATAGCCTTCTTGAGATTTATGGGTGATGATAACGAGGCAAAGAACTATAGCTACAGTCTTGAGGTGGGTGGAAATGGAAGGAAGACAATTTGGCAAGGTGTGCCTAGAAGCATTAGGGACAGCCACCGCAAGGTTCGTGACAGTTTTGATGGTCTCATCATTCAAAGGAACATGGCTCTCTTCTTTTCTGGGGGTGACAGGAAGGAATTGAAGCTAAGGGTTACTGGGAGAATTTGGAAAGAGCAGTGATTGGAATATTAAACTGAATAGTTTGTAGTGCAGCCTCTTTCTTGTAGCGATATGAATCTTCTGCTCATGTATTACTTTTTGTAATTTAGGAGGCAAACTCTCTTTGCTTTTCCTTTCATCAGACATCAAATACATGAACAGGAAAGTGTATCTCATTGTTATGATATTTATGAATAGAGATGTAGATCCTTAGGCATGCTTCCTGTATTCTCTTTCCTTATTTGAATGTTAATGGTTAAGCAAATTTGCATGGACAACGTAAACTACCATTTGGAACATGGGAGTTATCTTTTGGTTTTATTTTTTTATTATTTTTTCTCAGCGTAAGGGAATTTGGATCCTTTGCATTCTTCTAAAGAAATTGACTGTGTCAATTTCAGACAGGACACAATGTACGTGGACTTGACTTTAAAAGAACAGGTAAAATCCACTAGCAAGTACCAAGTCAAAAAACCCTCTTCCGCAACAATTACTAGTTTCCTGTTTGGAAGGTGAATTATTGCAAATCGTTTTCCCCAGTAGAGGTCACATGTTCTGCAATGGTGGGGTTTACCTTTTCCTGGCAAGTTGCAATTCCTGAGTTAACCTCAAGTGCATATTCCCATAATAAAGGGAGTTGAGAAAGTGAAGTTAAAGGAAGGACTCAGGCAAACAGGTAGTAAAATGATAGACTTCCTATTAAACTGAGATACTCTAGAAATGCCCGGCCTAAGGGAGTTTGTATGATTAACCAACTAGACACGTGGCTAACCACCTGAGAAGAGGGGGACCAGCTAAGGGTGGCAAAGAGGGTGTGGAGAATAAGTATGGAGAGTTCTTCAGAATCAGTATGGTGAGTTTGAAGTCTTGAAGGAAGGGAGTCTAGTGCCTACATTGCTAGGGAAGTTCTTTACTCTTTAACTTTGTTATGTTTGATGTTGTTAAGTCTACTGGTAGATTCATAGTGTTATCACTTTCTGTGAATACTGTGATTCTGGCATACTATATTGTTTGAAATCTTGCACTTTGTAATTCCTAGTGTGTTAGTATTTCATCTTTCAATAAAATCAAAGAAGTTGCATTTTATTCTGGTGTTGGTGATTGGTTTCTAGAGTTATTATTCTGCATCCCATCAGTATGGTATCAGAGCAGTGATCACCGGGGTATGGTCATAGGATGGAAGGTCGAATTAAAGGAGTGGAACAACGATTATAGTAAGTTAGGAGGGAGGTGAATGTAATTCGAGAGTATTTTGTAGAGATAAGGGATATGCTGGCAACAAACAAAACTAAGGTAGTCAAGGAGGGAAAAGGGTCTGCAGGAGGTTCTGAGGGTGAGAACCAAGGGATGAACTCAGGAGACGCGAGGGAGTACCATCGAGAGGGAGAAAGCATATTTAGGAGGTTGGATTTACTTTTATTCGATGGGGAAGATCCAACAAGATGGTTATTCAGGGTAAAAATGTATTTTGCTATGAATGGCATCGGGGAATTAGAGAGAATGGAGTCAGTAGTTGTGTGCCTTAAGGGACGCGCATTAAACTAGTTTCAATGGCTTGATGGGAGGGTGAGAATCAGATCATGGTCGACGTTTCAAGGAGCCATACCAGAATGTTTCCAATCTTCCCAAGCAGAGGATGGTTAAGAAGCGTTGGTAGCGTTGAAACATGCGGGCACCATCACTAAGTACTGTGAAATGTTTGAAATGCTATCTACAATGCTCACCGACGCCCCTGAGTCATTGTTGATGGGAACTTTCACTAATGGGCATAAAGAAGATATAAGAGCTGAAGTTAAAATGGCTCATCCCAGAGACTTAGAGCAGCTAGTGAATCTAGCCTATAAAGTGGTAGAATGTAACTGGGTTTTGGTTAGAGGGAGAGAGGCCCAAAAAAAGCTGGGTTAGCCAACCAGAACCCCTCGCCCCATGGTAACCCAGTTCACTAACAATCGCAAACCTACGTGTAGTTGGACCTCCAACAACGTCCCACCATCATCAGGGGGAATAATGGACACTGGTCTATTGAGAAACAACAGCTCGGTAACTGTGAGAATCGAAGAAGAGATAAGGAAGTCCAAGAATCATGGAGCAACAAGGTGGAATATTCTCAAAGTTGAAGTACGCATCACCATACATGCTGCAAGTGGCAGAGAGAAACTGAGTGGCAACAGAGTCCAAGCTCAACACGTTCAAGCAAGTTGAGGGTCCAAAGAAATTCAAAAAAAGGAACAACAACCTCAAGATAATGCCTACACTTCTACTACCAACTTATTCCATATAGATACGCACTTCATGCTTGCTGTGTTAGTATATACCATGTAGTTTATCCCCTTGAGATACCTACCAGATTACGTCTCTTTTAAAATTCATTTTCTTTATCTATTTGGCAAAAGTTTAGTTTTAGAAATAGTTTTATGCTCACGTCTCTTCTCTGTATTTATATGAACTTCAGAAATAATAATGAGCACCGCTGCATTTAGATTCCTTCTTTTGTGTTTTTCTTTCTTGGTATCAGAGCTTTAAAGTGAGCACTTGACAAACACTCACACATACCATACCTTAGCCTCACGACTCAAGCACACTAATCACACATATCATGTCTACACTTTCACTTAACGTAGGTAATTTCATCACACTCTGTCTTACCCCTTCAAACTATCCATTGTGGCAAGAGCAGACTCTTGCTCTTGCTGAAAGCCAAGAACTAGTTGGCCATCTTACCAACAAAGATCCAACTCCTCCAAAATATAACACGGCAACCCCACACATAGAAACACAAACTTTGATAGATGCATTTCTTGCATGGCGTAAGTCAGATAGGCTTCTTCGGGGGTGGCTCATTGGTACACTATCCGAGGAAGCACTTGGCCTTGTTGTAGGACTAGACACTGCCTTTACAGTTTGGGCAACTCTTAAAAATGAGTATGCACAAAATTCTCAAGAAAGAGAATTTACACTAAGGCAACAAATGACTTATCTACGAAAAGAAGATGACAAACCAATTGCTGAACATATCAAAAAATTTTAAAGCATTTGTGATAATTTAGCAACCATAGGAAAAGTAGTGTCAGCCAAAGAAAAAGTCTTTTCCCTCCTTACTAGCCTTAGCCCATAATATGAGCCCTTCACAACAACTATGCTCAAACCACCACGACCAACCTATTCAAAACTTATCTCACAACTTCAAAGTTTTGATCAGAGGCATCATTGGTTCTCAGGGCATACAACTAGTCAGAATTCAAACCCCCACATGGTGTTCTTTGTGCAACAATGGTCACTTACTTATCGTGGTTCACAAAACTTCAATTCTAGTGGACATTGGTTTCAAGCTCAACAATCACAATATCCCAACAATGATTTCAGTGATAATTCAGGATCAAACTCTAAACCAAGACAACCCCCACCTCTTGGTGAACGTAGGATGACACCCACAGAACGAGACATGTATCGTAATGAACGATGCTAGTACTGTGGAGTAATGAGATATATTGCCAAAATTTGTTGGTGGTTACCAAAGAAATTAACCACTCAAAATAATGTTCCTCAAGCACTAGCAACTCTCACATTAGACAACACTATAACATATACATAATGGACATCTGACACGGTGCATCAAACCACATGACAGGTACCATATTTTCTCTCAAAAATAAAAAAATATACAGGCACTGACATAGTTTTAATTAGAAATGGTTCCTCCATGGAAATTAGTGGTATAGGTGAGTCAGCGATTCGACAAAAAAATACTACTTTACCACTTCATAATGTTTTATTTGTCCCTAACTTAACAAAAAATTTGCTCTATATTAGTCAATTAGCATCTCAATTTCCTGTCAATTGTGAATTTTCTAATGTTAATTTTCATGATAAGGATCGAGCAACAGGGGAACCCATCCTAACAGGGACTCGTAGGGGTGATCTTTATGTTCTCTCCAACTCACCAAAGCTTCAATTTTCCAACAGAAATAAAGCTGGTACCGTAGAAGTGTGGCATCAACGTTTGGGACATCCACAAGCATCTGCTATACAGCTATTAAAAAATAAATAGGTCATCAATGTTTTAGGGACTCCAAAAATAAAACATCTTTGTGTTAGTTTTCAGTTAGGGAAGCTTAGTCGTTTACCTTTTTCTCATTTTGAAGAGTCCAGTATCAATATTTTTGACAAAATACATTGTGATTTGTGGAGGCCTACCCCTGTTTTATCTATTGGAAAATTTCGTTATTATGCATGTTTAGTTGACACTTTTTCTAAATATACTTGGCTAATACCATTGCACAATAAATCTAATACCATTGCACAATAAATCTAACTTTGTTGAAGCTTACTTTGCTTTTGAAAATTTTGTGGCACGACAGTTTAACAAATACATCAAAGTCTTTCACTTAGATGGGGGAGGTGAGTTTGTAAATAAAAAAATGTCTTCACATTTTCTTGCAAATGGTATAATTCATCATATTTCTTGCCCTTATACTCCAAAACAGACAAGTATAGTAGAACGTCGTCACAGAATCATAAGAGAGTTAGGTATGACCATGTTATTTCATAGTGAAGCTCCTTTGTTTTTATGGGTAGAAGCATTCATGATTGTTGTCTACTTGATTAATTGACTTCCTTCGTCTTCAATAAACTTTGAAACTCCATATTTCAAATTACATGGTTCACATCCAGTTTATTCAATGTTAAGAGTCTTTAGGTCAAAATGTTTTCCTTACACATAGGATATAAAACAAAACAAGTTTAATCCAAAAACAGTACCTTGTGTTTTTCTGTGTTACAGTAATCAATATAAAGGATACAAATGCTTTGAATCAATAACCAAAAAATTATTGTTTTCACATCATGTAGTTTTTGATGAAGTGGTTTTTCCATACAAAAAATAAACTCTTGCAAGGCCTATTTCTACAAATGTTAATGCAATTTCAATATTCGAATCCTGGCTACCTTCAATCACTAATGATATTACTTTTACAGGATCATCTTCTTTGCCTGAAATGCCTCTATGCACAAACCCATTACCATCCTTCATGGTGCCATCACTTACCAATGACCCATCAACTTCATCATTTATTTTCTCAAACACAACTACTCCAGCACTTGCCCATCATCTCTCTTCGGCAACTCCAAGACAGCACGAACTAGTAGAGTCACCAACAGCACCCACTTATCATATCCCCTCCGCCACTCCAACCCAACTAGACCCAATAGAATCCTCGGCAACTTCAACCCAACACCAACCAGTAGAGTCACCAACACCCGTTCACTTCTCTTCAGCTTACACAACCCAGCACGAACCAATATCATTCACAGAGCTTCCATTTGGTTACCTTGCGTTACCAGCACCTGATGCCACTTATAACTTAACTGTGCCTCCACCTCAGAATACCGACAACTCATATCAACCCATCCACACTAAGGTATCACCATTAAACTTACTCCCTGTCATTGAGGATAACCCAGCTCAATAGTAATTTGACCACAAACACCCCATGATAATAGGTTCTCGTGTTGGAATTGTCAAACCAAATCCCAAATATGCATTGACCACCTTAACCACCATCATACCTCATGAACCACATAATATTCGAGCTGCATTAAGTCATCCAGGATGGAAGGCTGCAATGCAAGAAGAGCTTACTACGCTTCATAAAACTTAAACTTGGCACCTGGTCCGTAGATCCCCTGGTATGCATGTCATTGAATCAAAGTAGGTGTTTAAATCAAAGCTAAAACCTGATGGCTCACTAGATCGACTAAAAGCACAGCTAGTTACAAAGGGATATCATCAGATTGATGGAATAGACTACATTGAGACATTTTCTCTAATTATAAAAACATGAACTATACGAATGGTTCTCACCGTTACTCTTCTTCGAAAGTTGCCTATATGACAACTCGACGTAAAAAATGCATTTTTACATAGGTTGATTTCTGAGGACATATACATGGAACAACCTCTTGGTATGGCTAACAATAAAAAACCAACACATGTATGCAAGCTTCAAATGGCACTTTATGGCCTAAAACAAGCACCCCGAGCATGGTTTGATCGTTTTAGTGCTTTTTTACTTAAATATAGTTTTATATGCAACTTAGCTAATCCATCATTATTCATTTTTCACACAGATTTTGGCTCACTTATTCTTCTTCTCTACGTAGATGATATGTTAATCACAGGGTCAACAACAGAGCTTGTCAGAAGTTTTATTCAGCTCCTTAACAGTGAATTTGAAAGATTTCGGCCCTATTCACCATTTCCTTGGAATTGAAATTTGTAAAACAAATGATGGACTTCACTTATCCCAATCCCACTATGCTCTTACTTTAACACAAACTAATATGGTGGATTGTAAACCCTTGACCACACCTCTTGAGTCAAAAATAGTTTATCCCATGAATGGTAAACCTTTAAGTGATTCAAGCTATTTAGAGGAATTGTTGGCACACTGCAATACCTTTTCACTATACCAGACCTTGCTTTCAGTGTTAACTATGTGTCACAGTTTATTCATACCCTCAATACCTTACATTTGAAAATGGTTCGGCATATCCTTCTTTATGTAAAAGGTACAATTCATATGGGTTTGAATTTTACTTCTAACACAACACTTGATTTGTATGCATTTTCATATGTTGACTGGGCTGGTTGCCCTACCACTAGATATTGCACATTTTTGGGAAAAAAATCTAATCTCTTGGTGTGCAAAAAAACAACACACGATCTCTCGCTCAAGCACTAAGGCAAAATATCGAGTTATGGCAAACACGGCAGCTGAATTAACATGGATGACTTTCATTCTGAAGGACATACACATTCTCTTTCATCTTCTCCTACAATATATTGTGACAACCTCAGTGCTCTACACATGATTGTTAATCTTGTTTTTCATGCTCATAGTAAATACATTGAGCTGGACTACTATTTCGTGCGAGAACAGTTTGCTCTTGGCCTCCTAGTCACTCGGCATATCTCTACCACTGAACAGCTGGCCAATTTGTTCACTAAACCGATATTTTTCCACCAAACTATGCCTCCAACCTCAGCACAGTGTGCGGGAGGGTATTGAGAAACAACAGCTCAGTAACTATGAGAATCTAAGAAGAGATAAGGAAGACCAAGAATCATGGAGCAACAAAGTGGAATATTTTCACAGTTGAAGTAATAAGGACGCATCACCATACGTGCTGTAAGTGGCAGAGAGAAACTGAGTGGCAACAAAGTCCAAGCTCAACAAGTTCAAGCAAGTTGAGAGTCCAAAGAAATTCAAAAAAAGGAATAACAACCTCAAGATAGAGCCTACACTTTTGCTACCAACTTATTCCAGATAGATACGCACTTCATGCTTGTTGTGTGAGTATATACCATGTAGTTTATCCCCTTGAAATAGCTACCAGATTACATCTCTTTTAAAATTCATTTGCTTTATCTTTCTGGAAAAAGTTTAGCTTTAGAAATAGTCTTGTGCTCATGTCTCTTCTCTGTATTTATATGAACTTTAGAAATAATAATGAGCACCGCTGCATTTAGATTCCTTCTTTTGTGTTTTTTTCTCTTGGTCGAGGGTCACAATCTTGGGGAAGGACTAGCGAACCTTAAAAGGCGATTACCATCATCGACGACTTCACTAGACAATCCAGAAATAGCGTGAATCGCTAAGAGAGTCCCTATCAGAGGATGTCAGAAGCTGAAGTCAAATGCAAGAGGCAACAGGGCCTCTACATTCACTGTGATGAGTGATATGTTCCTGGGCATCTCTATAAGCATAAGCAGCTATAAGTTCTAATGGTATCTGATGAGGAAAGCAAGGACGAGGAAGGAGACAAAGAAAAAAACAAGAATCAAATAGAGTTAACTACTAAAACCGAGGATGGAGGCAATTTTGAATTGGAAGTATCAATGTATTCACTTGCTAGGTTTACCTTCAGTCACACAATGAAGCTGCTGGGAGGGTTGAAAGGGGAAGATGTCTTAGTCTTGATCGATACAGGGGCATTCCACAATTTTATCTCCTTAGCCTTAGTTGAGAAATTGAACATTGTCATTGAAGGAAATCACAGTTTCAAGGTAGTAGTTGGAAATAAGGAGAAAATACCAAGAAGAGAGGTATGTAAAGAAATCCACCTAGAAATACACAAGGTGAGAGTGATACAGACCTTTTATCCTTTTGAATTAGGGGGAGCTGACATTATATTGGGAGTGACAATGCTTGAGTCATTAGGGAATATTATGGTCAATTTGAGATCTTTAACCATGAACTTCATAGTGCGGGGTGTCTCGGTTTGCTTGAAAGGAGACCATTCCCTTTCTCAAGAGCAAGTATCCTTAAAGACTATGGTGCGAACCATTCAATTAGAGGGACAAGGATACGTAGTAGAATTGGAGCCAATAGAAGACTAAGCAGAGGAAAAATATCCATATGAGATTATCAAATTATTGAAAAATTGGGAGGCATTATTTAGAGAACCCATTGGTCTTCCTCTAAGAAAAGACCATGACCACCAAATCCAACTTAAAAATGGGTGCCAACTTCCCAACATATGCCTTGACAGATATCCTCATTCCCAAAAAGATGAGATTGAGAACATGGTGAAGGAGATACTTAAGGCAGGTATCATCATACCTAGCAATAATCCATTCTCAAGTACAGTATCACTAGTAAAGAAGAAATATGAGAGTTGACGTTTCTGTATTGATTATCGTGCTTTAAATCAAGCTACAATCCAAGATAAATTCCCTAACTCAATTATAGACAAACTATTAGGTGAGCTAGGAGGAGGTTCCATCAGGAGGTGCAGTGATTTTTTCCAAGTTAGACTTGAGGTCAAGATATCATCAGACCAAAATAAAGGAAGGGGAAGAACCTAAAACTACATTTCAAACCCATGAGGGACACACTGAGTTCCTAGTTATGCCCTTTGGGTTCTCACTAATGCCCTTTCTACCTTCCAAGCACTCATGAATTGCATTTTCAAACCCTACTTACGGAAGTTTATACTTGTGTTTTTTGACGACATACTGATCTACAGTGATAGCCTAAAGAACCATATACATCATCTCCAAGCAACTCTCTAAGTTATACAAGAGCATGATTTACTACTGAAAAAAAAAATGTATATTTGGGTAACATAGACTGGAGTATTTAGGCCACATTATCTTGGCCAATGAGGTGCAACCAAATTTAACCAAGATAAAAGCAATGGTCAGCTGGCCAACTCCAAAATATATGAAACGTTTGAGAGGATTACTAGGCCTTACTAGTTATTACAGGAAATTCATAAAGGGGTATGAGAGTATTACAGCACCACTAACAGAACTATTAAAGAAGAACAGCTTCACATAGGGGGATGAACCCCAGCAGGCTTTTGAAGCTTTAAAACAAGCAATGATCTCAACAATGGTACTAGTGGTACTATATTGTTCTAAGCAATTTGAAATTGAAATAGATGCCTTGGGAACTGGAATAGGGGTAGTACTTATGCAAGGAGACAGACCTATAACATATCTCAGCCAAAAACTCTCGGCCAAAGGGAGGAAAAGCTCAGTATATGAACAAGAGCTCATAGCTATTGTATTTCCAGTGCAAAAATGGTGGCTATATCTATATAGTAATCCCTTTATCATTAGAACATATGAAAAAATCTTGAAATTTCTGCTTGAACAAAGAATTATGGGGATGGAACAACAAAAATGGGCAGCTAAGTTATTAGGGTATAAATTTTCTATCCTTTATAAGCTAGGAAAGGAGAATTGGGTAGTAGATGCATTGTCAGAAGAAAGGAAATTCCTGAGTTGGGGACCATCACAATTGAGCAGTATGATGACTGGGAGAAACTGGAATAAAAGTTCAACCAAAATCCCAAACTATCATCTCTCATCCATCAATTTTTGCTGAAAATTACCCAAATTATTCTATCCATTGAGGTCTGCTCCTCTATTAAGGGAAACTAGTCATTCCCAAGAGTTCTCCACTAGTTCTCCAATTAATAAGAAGTTACATGCTTCTCCCTTAGGGGGCCATTCAGGTTTCTTTAGAACTTAAAAAAGATTGGCAGGGTTATTTCATTAGGATTGTATAAAGAGGGATGTTCAGCAAATTGTGGCAAATTGTGATACATGCCAAATCAATAAATACCAAGCTCTTTCACCAGCAACCCTACTTCAACCATTACCCATCCTATCCCATCCCAAGTTTAGGATGATATTAGCATGGATTTTATTGGTGGTCTTCCTAAGTCAGTAGGGAAGGATGTCATTATGGTGGTAGTAGATAGATTCACCAAATATACCCATTTTATTCCCTTGGCACATCTATTAACAGCAAGAGAGGTAACCTCAATTTTCATTAAGGAAGTTATCAAACTTCATGGTTTTCCAAGGTCAATAATCTCATACTGGGACAAGCTGTTTATGAGTCAATTTTAGCAAGAATTTGGAAGGCTTCGGGAACATCCTTAAGGATGAGTTCCGCTTATCACTCTGAAACCGACGGTCAAACCGAGGTCGTTAATTGATGCCTTGAGACATACCTATGTTGCTTTATAAAGGATAAACCCAAGCAGTGGGTTCAATGGCTACCATAGGCAAAATATTGGCATAACACAACCTTTCAAAGGGTAGCAGGGATGACTCCTTTTAGGTCTTTCTATGGCAGGGATCCTCCCACACTACTCAAGTATACTAATAAGCCATCACATATTGAAGAGGTTAATGTTCATATTAGAAACCGAAACACCATCTTGGAGGAACTCAAAGACAATTTACTGAAGGCACAAACCCAGATTAAAGAAACAGCAGATAAAAAAAAGATTGGTGACATTGAAGGTGGATGACTTGGCTTATGTCAAAGTGAGACCCTACAAACTGGGAACCTTAGGTTGAAGGTTGAATGAGAAACTAAGCCCCCACTTTTATGGACCATACAAGGTTGAAAGCAAAATAGGTTCCGTGGCTTGTAAGTTGACTTTGCCCCTTGATGCTCAAATCCACCCTATTTTCCACATATCCCAATTGAAGAAGGCTCCCAAGGTTCCCCTGCAGTACACATTCCATCCTTCTTAATTGAGGACAAAGAGCTGAAAGTCTGTCTTGAAACTATCTTGGGAGTCCGTAATCTAATGAATGGGACACAAGAAGTATTAATTAAATGGACATCGATGCCTGACTGTGACAACTCCTTGGAGGATGCATCAATTATTACTTCCTAATTCCCTGAATTCCACCTTGAAGACAAGGTGGTTCTTGCAGGGGAAGGTAATGATAAATCTCTCATTAAACTGAGATACTCTAGAAAAGCCCAATCTAAGGGAGTTTGTATGATTAAGCAACCAGACACGTGGCTAACCACCTAAGAAGAGGGAGGACCAGCTGAGGGTGGCAAGAGGGGGGTGGAGAAATAAGTAGGGAGAGTTCTTCAAAATGTGTATGGAAAGTTTGAAGTCTTGAAGGAGGGGAGTCTAGCTTCCATATTGCTAGGAAAGTTCTTTACTCTTTATCTTTGTTATGTTTGATGCTATTAAGTCTACCACTAAATTCATATTGTTTTCACTTTTTGTGAGTTCTCTAATTCTAGCATACTATATTGTTAGAGGTCTTACACTCTGTAAGTCTTGGTGTGTCAGTATTTCATCTTTCAATTAAATCAGAGAGGTTGCATTCTATTTTGGTGTTCGTGATTGGTTTCTGGTGTTATTATTTTGCATCCCATCATAAAAAAAAGACTTCGAAAAACATGGTATGGACCTTTGAGAAAACCGTATCCCAAAAATTAACTCATGAGGTTGGAGAGCTTAAGATGGATAAACCTTACATTAAAATTCCATACTCTTAATGTGGGACTCACGTCCCGTACCATGCTATGGGATCTTTAACATTCCATACCCCTTCGAAAACTGGCATCCACATTCTATTTCACTTCTTCTATGTTGACCGACTCTCAATGAAGGCATGAAACACTCTAATATCATTAATATGGATTTCTAGGGGAACCATAGCCCCAAAAGTTAACTCGTGAGGTTGAAGAGCTCAAGGTCCACATAAACCCCACATTAGAATCTCATATTTCTAATGTAGAATTAAAGTCTCATACCTTACGAGATCAAAACAAAACAGATATCAACTCAACTTTTTTGAATCCTAACTTGTCTGAGGAAACATGATCCATTTACTACACAAAAAAGAGAGAAAATAAAATCAACTAAAATATTTACCCTTCAGTTACATAAAAAATAGAACACCAGAGATCTCTTACCTAAAACCCCAATTTCCATTTTACTGTTATCAGTTAACAATTGGACCGTGTCATTGTAATTTGTAAGCCCTTTGGTAATTTGGACACCTAACAATGCTTTATCTATGATCACAATCTATTTTCTATCATTTCAATAACCTTTAGAGCAGGTAGCATTTACTTGAGCAACAAAATTATTTCTAAAATGTTGGATTACAATGAATGCTTGCATTACTTTGTCCTGTGACAGATAAGCTTGTTATTAAGAAATCAAAGTGCATAATTCAACCAATGACATGCTAAGGGAAAGATATTTTCCGTAGTAATAGATCTAAATAGCTGAAAATATGGTTTAACAAAAAAAAAAAAATACGATAATAAAAAAACCCAATATCTCGTGCTCCCATTTTATGTAGGAAGTACTTTTATCGTTGATTAAGCAATTTCTTTTATATTTTTTTTGTATAAATAAATTTTAAAAAGTAAATCAATCATTAAACCAATGAAGGTTCAAGACATTGATTCATGATTTATTGATTTAACCATAATAAAATTACAATTGCACTGATAGTTAAAAAAATGTAATTTTTTAATTTTTATTATATAACATTATATATTATATATTGATGATATAACATATAAAAAAAAGTTAATGATTTAATAGGAAAATAATCAAACAATACATACTAATATATATACTATCATTAAATCACTTAAACATATAAAAAAAGTTTAAAATAATACAAAACACATGTATTATATTAATTTATATTAAAAGTATCAAAATTATATTGTTTTAAACTTAAAAATTCATAAAACAAAATATTACCAACACAGCACCATTTTAGTTAAGAAAGAAAAATATCAATAAAAAAAGTAAATTGTTTGAACCGGTATGATCCACCGACTTTCTGATCCAATCCAGATTTTTCAACAGTGGTTACAAATAACAGCATGGAGATTTAAATCTAAAACTTTCTGCAAACTAATCAAACCACTAGACTATACCTAACTTATTTCTTCCATATACTACCATGAAATGAAACATCTAAAGCTAGAAAACAAATATACTACTGGCATATATTAACTGAAGAAAAGTGACCGATATTATATTGACACACGAGCTTCCTCTTGGTTTCCAGGTAAACTAAACATCCCACGAAGGCAAAAAATTGACTCATCCATTTAGTCTTGGAATACAGGTCTCAGGTGCACTTGGCCAAATAAGCTTTCCATCCTTCAAGTCGATATTCATGAGCTGCCTCAGCTGGATTTGCTGCCTTGATGATGCCACGGCCCACAATTATAATGTCACTACCTCTATCACAGACCACCTGGAACACCATTTTGTGAATTGTCAAAAGCAGCTACCTCTAATATAAGAGAATGAAAAATGCTAAAAAGCAGAAAGGAGCATAAATAAGAGAATCAACTTATAACAATTGATAATATTGTTCAAAGGGAATCATGGGACATAATCAACTTAAAACAATTGATAATATTATTCAAACACAAACAGATATCTGCAAACTTGCACCAAAGAAAACAACTAAATTAGCATGCCAAGGGAAAATGCAAACCAAGATTCATTTTGCTTGCATCATTTAATTAGTCCCCAGCAAATCCACATATATAAACTCACTATAATTAGGGCTGAAGCAAATTCATATGATCTCTAGTTACCAAGACAGATTATATCAACAATTCTCACTACACTACTCCATTTTACTGTTTAAAGCACTGATTAAGTGCTAGGGGACTATGCTCCTATCTGCGACTTATAAACTAGTTGACCTGCCCTCTCGCTTTGTCTTTCTCCATGAAATTCTTTTCACCCTATGCAAGTAAAAGTAGAACTGCATCAAAAGTAAACTACCTCTTGGACATGGTCAACCTCTGTATATGACTAACTGCACCCAACATAAAGATATAAAAATTAGAGGCCTATGCAAAATAACATGCAGAAACTTACAGAATATGGAGTGTTATATTGCTGCCCTAAAGCATCACCACCAGTCACCATTTGAACTCCAGGAGTTGCCTGAATGAAAGAAGGATTTAGGGGTACCCCTGGCCACGATGCTGGATTGACTGAGATGAAGCCAATAACAAAATCAGCATGATCCTCGGCAATTTTCACCGCTGCAGCTGTATAATCTCCCTTGGCAAAATTACCAGCTGAACTCATTTCAGCCAGCAGCAACAAACCCCTACCACGAGGCAAACCCTGAGTATAATTCAAGACATGTTAGTGCTATCATTTGAGGTCTTGCTATAGTCAAGATAGTATTATGACTAGTATTACCGACCTTCAATTTCAATCCATCCACAATTCCAGGACCAGAGATAATGTGAGCATTTACTATATCAGCCCAATCCAGTATATGAAAGATCCCTCTTCAGACATCGGGATAGAAAGACGTCACATTAAAGCGCAGAAGAAATGGAAGAAAAATGAAAAAGAATACAAAATAGGTGAGAAAAATCTTACCCTTCATACTGCATAGTCACTGTGTTACCAATGTCTGCAAATTTACGATCCTCGAAGATTAAGAAGTTATGTTTTTCTGCTATCTTCATAAGAACAAAGCATAAATTAGACAAAGCTAGAGCAGAGATTTTAATGATTCCTTGAAACTATTCACACACGATGCTTATAGTCATATATACTATATAGAACTCCTATCACAGGTAATAGGCAGAACATAGACGAACTATCTTTTCTGTAATCTTCATTAGAATAAAACATACATTAGACAGAACTAAACAAGAATTTATGTGAATCCTCAAAACTTATCATACTGCTCATAATCACAATCATATGTAACACTCTTATCATAGGTAATAGGCAGAACATTAACAAAATATCTTTGAACTGCTATCCTTAAAGGAAAAATATACAAACACAAAAGGAATTCCATTAGCAATATACCAAGCGAAGCTTAGAACCAAAATCAGGAGTAAAATCTTGCAAAATATCCACGTGAGTTTTCAGCAAGCATATCTCAGGCCCAACCTGACAGGAAGAATCAAACAAAGTAGTTAGAAAAAGTTATCTTATTGTGCAAACCTTTTAACCACAACCCAATTTTCAAAAATAATCCAGAGAACATGACTCTTTTCGCTTCAAAGTTCCAACCCTGTTTTTCAATCAAGAATCATGTTTAAATCTGTCACTGTGTGTAAGAGATCAAACCAAGTGAAAGCCCCATAGAATCATTAAAAAATTTCTCAAACAAATAAATAATCTGAAGGTTGAAGAGTGATGACCTAAGTCTCAAGCAAACAAAATAATACTTGTCCCTTAAAAGGATTTCCCATTATGTAAGATTAGAGGGGAAGCTTTTCCTAAAAGAAATACCAGGTCTTACCTTCTCAGTAATTTCAAGCAATTCAGCTGCAGTTCCAACATCTGCTGCCAAACACAGATTACTCTCCTTCGCAGCCATTATTTCAAACAACCTCTTTCCAGTTGGATTCTTGGACAACTTTGCCCTCTCCCCAAATGACAAATCCTTGACCCTAGTTGTAGGCTTCCCTGCCTTTGCCAAAGCAGCAACCTTCTGATTCTCCTCTAAGAATTTCATAACTACCCCTACCATCGCCTCCTGAAGCTTTCCTTTTTTCCTCAAAATTTTCACTATTTCAGTCAATTTCATAATTGCATGCAGCCTGATCCCATTCTCCTCCAAATTCTCTCTCCCACCTTGCTCTCTATCAATCAAAACGACAGCATCACTGACCTTCAATCCTGTAGCACGCAGGGGTGCAGCAGTTTCTAGAACTGACGTGCCACTGGTAACTAGGTCCTCAATGATTAAGCAACTTTGGCCAGCCTTGAAATCACCTTCAATGGCTTTAGAAGTGCCATAGTCTTTGATTTCCTTGCGTCGCATGACCATGGGAATGTTTTGAGTGACAGAGACACAAGTGGCAATGGGTAGAGCAGTGTAAGGGACACCACATACAAGGTCAAAGGAAGTGGAAGAGACAGAGGAAATCAGGGTTTGAGAGATTTGGCGGAGGAGGGAAGGGTAGGATATAATGAGGCGGAGGTCCAAGTAGATTGGTGAGGAAATGCCAGATTTGAGCTTGAAGTTGCCAAATTTGACAGCTGAGATATCGTGGAGGTGTAGAACTAGAGACTCCATCGACAGTGGTGTTGACATTCCCTCTCAGATAATGTGACTTTCAGAGTTGTTTAAAGGATTGTTCAAGACCTAAGAGACAGCCTGTGCCATTTAGCAAGCAACATCATCAACTGAAAATTTTGAAGAAATATAGATGTAAGCATGCACAAGATATACAAGTACTTATTCTGAAACCTTAAGCATGAGAACAGGAACTACTAGCATAAACCTTGTCATAGTATTCTCACATCATGGATGATATCATGGAAGTGGGTAATTATTACCACTATAAGTCAAGAGGCCAATGATCTTTCAACACGGCCTCCACAAATTACAGTTAAACATGCTGTCAAACCAAGCAAGACTCAAGTAAACAATAAGCATCCTTCATTATACCCCGAAACTCCATGATCTTTACTCACAAAAATTCATCTCCCTTCTTCCAAATTTCCGTTGCTTGATCAACTAAGTTAACTTAAGCCACAATGCAGCAGCAAAACAAAATTAATTAATACTGAGACTAAACGAAATTCGTGGTTAGAAAAATCTTATCCTGAACTAGAAGCTTCAGGTCACTTTAGAATCGGGAGAGTCGCGTGGGCGTGCGTCTAATTTCGAGAGAGAGAAAATTAGAGGTTGGTTTATGCTGCTTGTGGGTTGCGCCTCAATGAAAGAGTTCTGCCGATGGTTAGTGTTGTCACTGGAGGTTGGAAGTTTCACGGCTAGGAAAAGAAATCGTTAAAAAGAGGTGCAGAATAAAGACGAAACGGAGAAGGAAAAAAAATGGTCGGGGAAGGAGTCAGGGTGAAGAAGATAACATAGTGGCGGATTTCGGTAAAGAAGGTGAGGTTTGCCGGCGATTCTCTCAGAAGAAAAAGAAAGAAAAACAGCAGTGTTCAGTGTGGGGAAATAGAGAGCACAGAGTCTGCTTCAATGGTAAAATGGTGCCAGAAAGCGTCAAGCTTGAATAATGGAGTGATCCCAAAAGAAAATATGAGAGACCCACCTGTTAGACGGCGGCCAATGCAATCGACGGTGCTGTCGTCGGAGGGGAAAGGAAGCCGGTGGGTCAGGACTGCTTCGTGGTGTACAAGGATATGATGACTGATGAGGTGAAGTTTGCAAGAGAAATTCAACAGTTAACTCCGCAGCAGCATGTCCATTGTCCCTCGCTTCCGCGTTAACTCCCAGGCTGTAGGATAGTGGCATTCTGATTTTTTATTTTTTATTTTTTAATATTAATTAATTATTTTTTTATATTATAAATTTTTTAAAATATTTTTTTATATTATTCATTCAAAATAAGTAAATATATTTTTAAAAAATTTCAAAAATTTCAAAATTTTTATAAAAATATATAACATAAAAGTTAATTAATTAATATTAAAAATATTAAAAATCAAAATATTAAAAATTAAGTTACAACACTGGGATTGTAACTTAAACTTTCCCTTATTTTTAATTTATCATCTGTTAAGTTAGTTATCATATTTTGAATATTTAGTATTATTAGATTTGATATCCAATTATTCCGAATTAGTCTTACTATTATTTAATTGCGTTGAAGAAACAGAATATTAGAAATTCAGTTATAATTTTTTGAATATTTAATATTATTCTACTAATATTAATATGAGACTGAATATTTAGTTATATTAGAAGAATCTATTATCATTTAACCTCACAACAAGTAACCTACAACACTTGTACCCACAATTTTGACGTCATATTGTATAATTTCCTTTTTAAAAAATTAATTTAAATAAATTATTATTATGCGCCTCAACATTGTATTTCAAAATACTATCCTATAAAATTTTGCTTTTACTTCTAGTGTTATTATAAAGCACAATTATAAAATTATATAATGTATCAATAAATAAATTTCATAAGACAATATTATAAAATGTAACATCTACGCCTGAAAATTTTTTGAGATAATTTTATATGTTCTTTCATAGATTATATAAAAAAAAAAATGTCCTGTGATATTTATTTTTTTTTATATCTTTAAAAATTTTAAAATAATATCTTATAATAGCGTCAATGAAAAAATTAAAATACTATAAAAAACTGTTATAAAATGAAATCCGTCTAAAAAACTTACTCTCTTTTGCAAAATTAATATGCATTTACATTCAAATTTAATTGAATTTATATGAAAAATAATTTAAATAAAAGCTAATTAAACTCAAATATAGTAATATATATAGAAGTACTTGGTGGTTCCATGTCATTATTTTCAGACTTAAATGATAAGTAAAAATATAGATATAAAGTGTTATAAGATATGGATTGGCATTGATTTGTACTTGCATATTGTTTATTAATGCCATGGCCAAAATGTTTATTTCTTGATTCAGTTAATTTCGTTTTGCTTAATTTTTTACAGAGTAAGACATGGTTACTGTGTTATCCTCTAGCGCTTTAAAATAATGTCTTTGAAATTCTAGGTGCCTCAACTTAGCAACCCAATATTTCTGTTTGGAGGTGTTTTCATTGTTTTCTAAAAACAATGTTTTATTACAAAAAATATTTTTTTATAAAACAAAAAAAAACAAAATATTGGAATGAAGAAAAAATATTTTCATTTAAGAACACGTATTTACAATTTTATCATTAATAAAAATTATTTTCTTAATTTATTTTTTGTGTTCGAACAAATTAATAATAAAAACAATATTAAATTTGTTCTTAATTCTTTACTTTTTAAGTTACAGTTTTAAAATATTAAATAAGTTTTGTTTTCATATAACAAAGGAACAAAAAAATTATTTTTAAAATCAGTTCCAAACCTTACATGATTAACTAGTATTACTGTATTAGCCTCAAATATTAGCCTCAAATATTAGCCTCAAATTGGTATAATATCTGGGCTTATGAATTATAAAAATTTTAAGATTCTCAATAATTGAGTAAATATGACCATTGACTCTCACTACTGATTGTCGACAAACGACGCTTAGTTAGGCAAAATTTGAAAAGTCTATAAACTACAAAAGCATCAGAGCTAAGAAAAAGAAAAATATTGATGGTGTTTACAAAGTAATGGATGAAATTGACAACAATAAAATTTAAGAGACAACATGAAATTTCATGTAAAGTAAAAGGACAAAAAAGTAAATTTAAACATATAAAAGTTTTATAAATCAAACTAATTATCAATAAATATAAATATATATCAAACCCATTTTTTAATAAAACCTATTTCTATCATGTTTTTATTTATTTATTATTTACTTGATCAACATATTTCTTCTTATAAATCATATCTGCCTATGAATTTCTTATTAGACCAGAATCGCTACTGTCTACAAAGGGATCTTGCAGCTCCTTGGCGATGATTGATAAATGATGCCAATGAGGAAAAAATTATATCTCCAGTAGTGAAGTGGACAGAAAAAGGGAAAAAGAGATCGGTAAGGGAGACTAAAGCATTAGGAACAGCCACCAAAAGGTTCATCATAGATCTAATTGTCTCTTATATAACCAGAAACAGCTTTATATGGATCTAGATTTGGTGCAATTACTAATTATATCGTGATCGTTCAATGCGCATTGGACTGCCACGATGTGCTCCTCCATTTTTTTGGCGCGCACATGATATGTGTCCCAAAGTATTTTTTTCTCTCTCATCATGGCTGTTCAGCTCGAGCTAAACGGTCACGATTGTCCCAATTGAACGCATTGTACCGTATCCACATTTTCTTTTTATCTATATATAAATACACACACAAAGAAAACAGAGATAATTAAACTTAGAAAACTCCTAAAAATTATCTAAATCTCATGCAAGTTCTATCCATTGTATTGATTATTTTCTTTTTAAAAGGCAAACTCTCTTTGGATAGTCTGGTAATGATCCAGGTCCAAGCTATATTCAACTTGGGGCAGGAACTGGGTGAAAGTCACCATAGTTCCATATAGACTCTCTTTTCCTAGACTAACAGTATACTGATACCAAAAGGCCAAATTATCATGAGAACTAAGCAATCTTATGCTCAATGTTGACATATTGTATAGAGCAATAAAATATAGCCAAAAGATTCAAAGTAAGGAGAATATGCCAATGAATACAACTGATAATAAAATGTCAAAGGAAACACTAATTTTCTAGTAAAAGGTAACATTATTGAGTATCTATGCAATTGCATAGTGCGAAGTAGAAGTAATGTCTACGGTGGAAGGACTCAAATATAAGGTTGCATCAGGATGGAAATGAATAATAACATTGAATAGCCGCACAATCAAATTTTAGCTTAAGCTCGTAAATGAGCACAATTAGAAAAGCAACCATTGGCAAAATCTGTCAACCTAGTATCCTTGGACAACAATGACAAGATTTTCTAAAATTTGAGATAACATGAGGAAATGTGGAATATGGAAAAGAAAAAAAGCATTTCAATAACTCTCCAAGAGGATAACATGCATACCTTTACCTTTATTCCATAACAACTTTCGCACCAACAGCTTTCATTTTCTCTATTATCTGTTCTCCCTCTTCCTTCGAAACGCCTTTCTTTATAATAGAAGGGGTTTTTTCCACTATATCCTTTGCTTCCTTCAGACCTAAATCAGTAAAGCCCCGGACCTCCTTGATGATTTTAATTTTTGAAGCTGCTTCATAGGATTCCAATTTTAATTCAAATACAGTCTTTTCTGGCTTCTTTTCTTCCTTGGCTGCAGCTGGTGCCTTCATTGCCATTCCAGCCAAATTAGCAGCTCCTGGTTTCATATATCCCACAGATGGCATCTCCTTCAATCCCATTTTCTTCATCAGAAGGGGGCCCAATTCTGCAGCTTCAGCTAGTGTTAGAGATGCCATTTCATCAACAAGCCTGAAAACTCTCTCTGATGGAGGGCTGCGATGCTCAGTAGGATCAAATGTTGCAGGATTAAAATCAGCTGGAAGCCTTCTTTGGTCAATTTCTACTTCTTCTACATCCTCCTCCTCCTTCCTGGCAGTTTGACCAAAATATCTTGAAACAACATTTAAATTACTTGGATTAACCTTTAAGAAAGTTGGATTAACCTTTAAGAAAGTTAAACCAAGAGGTTGTGTATACAACCCATTCGGTATATAATTCCTTATTCTTAAAAATAAGCTCATTCTGGGCTTGTAAGATTGCTATCTGTCTCAGAATAGCAAATCAGCCTAGTAAAGCACACATTGGGAACTCTTATTCCAGCAAATAAATATCCTGAAAGCAATACAAAACAGAACAATCATATCAATACAAATCATTTATTATTGGCCAATAGTTATCAGAATCCAGATTTCAACAAAGGTCATCAGAAAATCAGCAAAATAAAATCCTAAAACCACAGAATTTGATAGACTAACTATTATAAATTAGAAAGAAAAAATTACCCAAGTAAGAAACCTCAAACTTTGCATGTAATCTAGTTTCAAAGTAAACATCCTGAAGAGATGGACTTAAGCCCAAATACTTAATCCAATCATATAACGCCCCAAAGCGTAAACCTCGGATGACAGTTCAACCAAACAACAAAAAGACACTACAAATGACGATGTAGCTAGATTTTTTAGATAAAATACCACTGGTTACACACAAATCACAATCTGCGGCAGCCACAAGACACAAGCATGCCCAGCAAATTCGAACATTTACGTCAAAATTCACAGAACAATATCAAAAAAGCGAAGAAGCCCATGAGTTCAAAACTAGAAATCTAGGAGCGCGCAAGAGAGAGCTTCAGGGTAAGTCGCAAGGTGGAGGTGATGGAGGCACCAGATCATACCTCCTCTTCAAACTGCCTGTTGTTTTTAATTGAAAAACAAAAGGAAATGAACGGCGGGAATTCACCTGGAGCATATAGGCCGGAGAAGTTGACGGCCGCCGTGAACGATGGTTGAGCCGCTTAAGCCAAAGTACCAGAGCACAGAGTGAGCTCTCTCTCAGTGCGCGTGCGAGTTGAAGGGTATAAGTGGGTTTTGGACTCCTGGGTTATTTCACCCTAACAGGGTGATTGTTATCCGGATGTGGAATAGGTTATCCGCTCAAACATTAGATAAAGCCACATATTTATCCCGGTTGCCAAATTATCTTATTATTATTTTTGGGACAATGTCCTTTTTTTATTATATTTTTTGTTCTTTTATTTCATTAAAATTATAATTTTATTTTTTTTAATTTTATCATAAACAATATAATCTCTTAATTTCATCAAAATTAGCCTGCGTTCGTATGTGCTTTAAGGAGAAGGAGAAGGAGAAATTTTTGAAAATAATGACTTCTGTAATTTTTTGAGCTG
>JASKGM010000001.1:3300261-3319313 GCA_034509205.1 Ceratonia siliqua | reverse complement strand
TAGACTATTATAAATAATGGTTATTTTTTTAGATTAACTTGCCAGTTAATTTAAATTAAATAATAATTTTAACAATACACTTTATATAAGTTCGATGAATTTAATCTGTTAATTTATATTTTAAAATAATATATATTTATATTAATATATATGTATATGTATATGGAATAAGCTTTACCAACCTTAATTATATTTTTATGTACTTTAATATTTTTAATTAATAAAAATATTTGCCGAGTGTGATGTAATTGTTTGAGGCAAGGTGAATGAGAAAGTGGGTGGAATGTTGGGCCTGAAATGAGGAAGCCCGAAGTGGAATTGGAAGATTCAATGAACCGTCTGGCGACAGTTTGAGGCTCGAGCGAGGGTTTCTCGGCTTTAGTTCAGAGCTGAGCCTGAGAGTGCAGTAACTAGTAAGCGGTTGTGTAAAGCACAGGAACCACACCTCACTAGAATCTCCTCCTCCGACCTTGGTTAGCTTCTGGTCGTCACTATTCACTGTTAACTACTGCTTCGTCGTCTTCTTTTCTTTCCGCTTTATTCACCCAACGCCCATATTTCTTCAATCCAAATAAACAGCATGTCGGAAAATAATGCACCTATCAACCCAAACCTAAACTCTAGAGTCACTTGCGAAGGCTGCAGTGTCTTGCTCGACATCAACGACGGCGACCGTCTCGTTTTTGCTCGTCTCTCTGCTGCTGCGTAAGTTTCTTTCAATTATCTCTAGTATTTTCTTTAATCAACCTCCTCTCTCATTCTGAAGCATTGGACGCCTTTGCAGGAAATTGAAAATTGGGAATAAGACCTGCTCTCTGCACCCATTAATCGCTTGTCCCTACGGTTCTCTTTTTCAAGTTGACACTGGCCCCGACGGTCCTTATTTATCTCGCATTATTCCTTCCCTCCAAGGTTCTTCTTTTTCTTCTTTCCTCATAAAACCAACGAGGCTCAGCCGTTTGGTATAGTTGACTAATGCTAAAATTAAACAAAATAGTTACAATCAATAACTGTGTTATTCCTAAACCTCAGGGGTTGATATGAAGAATATTTCGTTTAAGTCAATTTGTTGAGATTTTATCAGTCCAACTCAACCGCATGCTAGTATTGTAACTATTGTTAATAATCCAATTATGTACTGTTTTATGTTAAGATATGCAATGCCTTATTTTTGTTTCCATTCCTGATAGTTAACAGCTTTTTGGTTATTCTCTTACAATCTTTTTTTTTTTTCTTTGCTACAATTATTTGATGCTTCATATGATAGAATTGAGTATTAAACGAGGCTCTTCTTCTGTGTTGCCCTATTGGTTGAACCATTGTACTCTCATTTTGACTAATAATTAAGATATAGCTGTTTTGGGAGAGTGTGTGTTCTATGTAATAGTTAGGGACGAATGCATATGGCTTTTATGGATTTAATAATATGTATAACCTACTTGAAATACATTTCTGATGGCTTAAGATTCAATATTATGTTCCTTTGTTAATTTTTAACAGTATGTGTGTGTATATGCATTTCTGTCTAATGAGGTCCTTCAAGTTTTTAAAATGGTTCATCAAGATACTTCCTTGAACTCTACTCTCTCTCTTGCATGCTTATTACATCTGTATAAATGTTTTAGGTAATGATACTGAAGAGAGAATAGATAGTCAATCAAATGTTGAATCCAGGGACAATCGGACATTGATTGACAATAACAAAGCCCAAAGCTTGACTGGTGAAGATATACAAGCCATGCAAAGGTGAGAACATTTTTCTTTCATTGGAGTTTGATTGTTAATATTATTTTCTGGTACACGTTGAAAATGGAATGATAAACTTGTACATATTCCATATTTACATATTTTGGCCCCATAGCTAATTTGATCTAATACAGTTTTATCAATCAGGAGATGTAATAAAATCAAATATTTGTGAGAGACTAGAGATGGAAAGTGAACATAAATATATGATGCATAATTGCATATATGCTATTTTTCTTCCTTTTGTGTCAAGTAATAATGTAATATCAAGACTTTTGTGTGCTTGGCCTGAACTTTTTTTGTACACAACTTTAAGAACATTATGATGATTGCTTTTGAATGTTATTTTATTGGTCATGTCTTCGCAAGTAAGGTTACAGATTGATTTGGTCAATTTTTTATTTGTTTTATTCTTTTAGGAGGGGTTAAAATAAGCTTTGGTACCATTCTTAGTTAATATGAACTTTACAATCCATATCTTTCTTTTCTGAAATAAATTGTCAAGTCATTAGTTGTTTATAGTGCTTGCGGATATCAGTCATGAATCTAGATGTTGTTCTCCCTATACTAGTTTCTACTTGTACCTCTTATGCAGGCAGGGTGCCAGAGGTGACGAAATAATCGAAGCTCTAATTGCCAATAGTGCAACATTTGAAAAGAAAACATCTTTTTCACAGGTATATTGAAATATAGAAAGATTGTAAGTTTATTTTGTAATAGGCTAATTCTCAATTCTATGTATGCAGGAGAAATATAGACTGAGGAAACAGAAGAAATATGCACCAAAAGTACTTCTGAGGCGTCCTGTTGCTCGAAGGTGACCTTGAACGTTTTTTGTTGTTATTATTCTTTTCACATATTATTAAATTTACATTCCTTTGCTTCAAGTCTGTGGGACCAAGAGATGTGAATATCAAAGATGTATCTGAAAAATGTTGCCTTTTGTTGGATCATTGGACTTTACTTCTGTTCATGGAATAATGATATTAATAATTTTATATCTGCATGCCATTAATTGTCTTTTGGCAATGTTTTACAACCTAACTCATGAAGTGACTTTAAAAGATGGCTGGTTCCTGGATCAACAGTCTGCTGTGGTGGGAGTGGGATCATTGTTATCAGAATGATGCAACCAATAATAATGTCAGGCAGATATAGTATGGTTGTCTTTAAATGTTGGAAAGCAAATTTCTTGAGTTGAAAGTATCAAGGGAAAGGAAAGATAATATTTTCTAAAATTTATCATTATATATATATATGGGGGGTACTTCCCTACCGCCCACATTAGTAGGAGAAGTTTTCAAAATTTTTTTTTAATTTTTTTAATTTTTTATATTAGTTAATTATTTATTATGCTATATATTTTTTTGAGAATTTTTTAACTTATAAATGAATAGTAAACAAAAAATTTTGGATGAATAGTACAAGAAATACAAAACAATTTTAAAAAAAAATTTCAAAAAAATATATGATATAAAAAATAATTAATTAATATTAAAAAGTAAAAAAATTAAGAAAAAAATAAAAAAAAGGGTGTGGCTGTAGGATAGCCACAGCCTATATATATATATTGTCAATAAAGAAAATAACATCTTATTTTATTGAACAAACATACAGTTGTTTGTGACTTATGTTTTCATCCAACATATCTATATATGTTATTAAGTTTGCTGTAATCAGTCTCTACTCAATGATTTTTTTTTTCTGGGTATAGAATCTACACAAGGACTTATGTTTGTCACTAATTTTTCAGTATATGCGAGGCCTACTTTAAGAAGTATCCAGCTAAAATTAGGTGAGGTTTATATAGTGTATGAATGTGTTTGTGAATGCAGTTTTTCATACATGTTTGCCATTTGAATTTATTTTCTATGAGATTTGAGTAATTCGTTTGGAACTTGATGTAAACAATACTGAGCAAGCATGTTTTGGTTCTGGACATTTGTGTATATTTTGTATAAGTTAAACTTGGTTTAAAAAAAAAAGTATCTTTAATGTGATTATATGAAACAGAAAGAAGAAAGGAAGAACAAGAACAATAGGAAGATTAAAATGGGTCAGAAAATTGGATAATTGGATGTCTTATAGTTTGTTTAGATAGATAGACATGATATCTGGCAACTGCTACTTTGTGGTTTTCTAGAAACATCATGCTTGAGTCGACATAACTTATTGTTGAAGGTTCTTATTTTGATGTGTGTATATATTTACTATGGGTTTTAGAAGAAGCAGGCCTTCTGATTTTATTATGAAGTTCAGGATGTAAATATTTTTAAGTAACCTTTCTATATGTTTTAGATTTGGTGTCTTTGTCTCATTTGCAAACTTTTTTTTCCATGGAGAAATGATATTCCCATATTCCTGTCTCCCACACCCTTCCCACACTTCATTTTTCACCATAGATATAATATAAAAAAATAATAGATGTGATTAATAGATAATAATAAAATAATAGATGTGAGAGGAGGTGTGGGAGAAGTGTGGGAGAGAGGAGTGTGCAAATATCATTTCTCTTTTCCATATGACCTGAAAAATATTTAGATATATTGTAATGGCCATTTAAATTGATGGTTCCTTGTCTCTAGATGGGGTATGTGTTTATCCTTGATATTATTTTTAACTGACTTTTTGATTATTCAGATTCTTGCGGGTGGATACATTATCTCTTCTACTTTCCATGGCTAATGTCTCTTCAAATTCAGACATTCTTGTAGTTGATATGGTTGGTGGCCTTCTTACTGGTGCTGTGGCAGAACGTTTAGGAGGTGCCAAATAAATTTCAAATAAGCTGACATTTTAAATTTTGATAATTTGTTTCTCATAATATGTGTAATAAAATGCAAAAATATCTCAGCATTGATACTGAAACAATAAATGAACCTTTACTGTCAATTTATTCCTTTCCCGTTTTAAAGTGCTGAATTTACAGAAAGTTAAGTAGCTATTACATGCATTATACTAATAATAGTACTATGTCAATTGATTTACAGGTACAGGTTTTGTTTGCAACTCATATTTAGGAAAGGTACCATATTCCATGGATATTGTGAGGATATTTAACTTTAGTGATGAAGTTTGCAAAAGGTACTTGACCTGAATGTTTTAGTTTATTGAAACGCTTTTTTGACTCTTCTTTGCAAAATTTAATTACTGATTGGGGACACTAAAAGAGAAATGATGTAATATTCTTAAGCCTATACCTTTTCACGGATAGTTTTGTCTGGTTTTTTAAACTAACTGATTTATATTTTACATTATATACATGCAATTAGCCTTTTCTTCCAAACTAGCAGATAAATATTTTTCCCTGTTTAATTTATGAAACTTTCTTCTTTGGCCTGGGAAAAAAAAAAGCAAAGCTTATGGAAGGTTTTTTTTATTGCATCGCTTGTCAAATTAATCGGAAGTAGACACATTGATCAATGTTTTCGGCTTGTTCTCCTTATATAATTTATGGGTCCTCTATTATGGTTCATGAAGTTAAATCTATGCTTCATTCTGAGAACCACAGAAAATGAATCTAAATCACTGGTTTACAGCCACATCAGGTGGTCTGTATGTGTCTGTTCCAAGGTTTTTGCTCTTTCCTTGGCCTTTATTTATTTATTTATTTTTTACTTGGTCCAGAATTGTTCGGTCTCCCATTTCTGACTTGGTGTCACAAAAAGAATCACCTGAACAAATTCTACAGCATGATGGTGTCTGTAACATGGAAAGCCAATCAAATGTAAGTAGCCCTTCCTAGATCTCTTGATTGGTTTCATCTGTTAGATAACTTAATCAAAAGATCTTATGTGTGCACTATGCAGAATAAAGAGTGTACATCAGTCAGTGTGGAAGAAATATCTTATTCATCAGGAAATGGAATTTCTGATCTTGGTGCTGAGAATATTGAGAATACCATCATTCCTTCTATGAGAGTGTGCAAATCTACGAAGGCTGGAGAAAAGGCACAACAAGAAACCATTGACTTGTGGAAGAAAAATGGTTTTTCTAGGTAGCTAAAATGGTTAAATATTATGCTCACTATTTAAAGAATCATTTGAGTTGATTAATTTTCTTGTTCCATTTCTTTGGATAGCCTAATAATTGCTGCACCAGATCTGGATACTTGGGCATTGGTTAGAGATCTCCTGCCCCGCTTATCAAATTCAGCTCCCTTTGCTATTTATCATCAATATCTTCAGGTAATTTGGTTTAGTATTCAAGCTTAATGACATGTAAAATAATTTTTAGGTGTCCATGCATGATGATCATTTCCTCTTTTTGTTTTTGTTCAATTTTAATGTTGGGGATCAAATGCTGTGTAGCTTTTGTAGGATGTCTTCATAGATTAGCATGTAATGGTCAATATAGCTATCCTGTGTCCATGTATAAATTGAAATATTTGTGGGTGTGGGGGGGGTGTGGATGTTTAAAGCTGAAACTCTTTCATAACTATTGTAAGTACTAAACAGATTATGATTGAGCTCCTTTCCTGTTATTTGAAATTTTTCGTGTTTGTTCACTGTTTAAACTACAGCCTCTTGCAACATGCATGCACAATCTACAGCTTGGGAAAATGGCCATCGGATTGCAAATATCGGAGCCTTGGTTACGTGAATACCAGGTTAAAGTTATTTGTATTTATATTGTGAATGAACACACGTCTCATGAAGTCCTTTGTTTACAAAAGCGAAAAGAGAAAAAAGAAGAAGAAATGTCGTCTGGTTTTACTTTTAAGCATAGAATTTCCTCCGGGCTTGCTTCATTTAGTTCTTAATTTTCATTAAATAAATTAATTGGCTTCATGATCAAAACTGAAATTCCACTTGTGTTTGTGGTTGTATGTATGTGATACGGAGAAAGGTATGGGTAAGATAATGTTAAGTCAATTGCTCAGGTGGACTCCTACCTGAAACAGACCTCCTATCTGACACATGATAATGAGCTATGCTGTAATATGTGAAGAAATCTTGTAGCCATTTCATCTGGGTGGACATGTTCATTATAGTTGTTTTGTGCAGGTTCTTCCATCAAGAACTCACCCGTGCATGCAAATGAGCGCATTTGGAGGATACATTCTTAGCGGGACTAAGATATGCAATGCAGCAGCTAATTCGAGCTCTACGGGCTCAGATTTGTCTTGATTACCCTTCGGTAGTTTGATTGTTAGCGAGCCAAAGGCCTAAATGCGTACACAAGTTTTTCTTTTCAATTTCTTTTGAAGCCTGTAATCCTTCAACTGTCGTATAATGTTTACTGAGAGCAGCAATATGATATCTGTACTTTATAGCCTAAGCTTTGTATTTTATAACTGTTTTTATCCTAAACTTCAATAAGAGTAACGCTATTGACCAAAAAAAAAAAGAGAGTCAAGCTGCGTTACTATTATTTTTTGGATTCGTTAGAAGAAATGGATTCTAGCTAAATTATATATTTTTTGGAAATAGCACTTGAGGTTTCGATCCGAAAATAGAATGCATCATTTTCGTAATTTGATGAATTATCTGGGTACGTACCCTTGTATATCGTTTTTGGAAATGTTGAGGGGTTATAATCCTAGAAAAAAAAATGCAACATTTGCCTAATTTTGAGCCAATAAGATAAAGGAGTTTTCCAATTCTGCAGTATTTAATATTTCATAGTAGGTTTATTAATTTTAATTATTTAATTTTTTTTATCATTTTTATTTTAAGAAATAAGTTAAAAGAATTTTAAAAATTAAAAAAAATAAAAGATTTTTTAAACTTTTTTTTGTTTTCTTATTTTATTCTTTAAATTATTGTGTTATGAGATTTTTATAAATATTTTTTAATTTTTTTTAAAGAATAGGATAGAATTGGCCTAAAATAAAGGTAAATTTTATCTTATTTTAAGAGCAGGGATATTCTCATAATAAGATTTTAATTTTTTTATAATTTTTATTTTAAAAAATAATAAAAAAGAATATAAAAAATAAAAATAAATTAACTATTAAATGAATTTCTTTTTTTTGTGGTTATTTATTTCGTATTGCACAAGAAAGGGAGCTGGTCATATCTTTGCTGAAAAGTCAACAAGCTATTGTCCCCGCGAACGACATCTGTCCTCTTCATGGTGTCATCATTCTGTCCCAAATTTAGAGAAAGGCGTAACCATATATATTTAACGTGATTTTACTTAATTTTTATTAAATTTTTATATAAATTTTATATATTAAAAATAGGTAAATGAAGTAGATAATTAATAAATATATAGGTAAATTAAGAATCTTTTTAACAAAATTAAATTTTAATCATACTCTATCCACACAAGTTAATTAATTATATTATTATTTTTTTGTAAGATTTTTATATAAATTTGATATATTAAAAATAGATAAATAAAATAAATAATAAATAAATTTATAGATAAACTAAGTATTTTTTTTAGTAAGATTAAATGTTAATAAATACTTATTTTTTTATAATTTAATATATTTATCTTAGATATGGATAGTATTTTTAAGTATTTTATAGATGTAAACAATTAATCATTGTGATAGAGCTAAATTTTTAATTTAATCATTCTGTTATTTATCTAGATAGTATTGCTCCTTTTATGTTTTAGAGAGTTTTGATTAAGCCTTTTTGTCATGTTTTTGTCTAATAATAAATGAAAAACAATAATATTATAATTAAACAAACTTCAACTTTTTGTTGTATGCTTAGAGTGATTATTCAATGAATTATACAGGTAAAAAGTATAATAAAATGAGAAAGAAAAGGTGAATCCATACACATTTAACTTAATTTTAATTAATTTATTATGAAATTCTTATATAAATTTGATATATTGAAAATATGTAAATGAAGTAAACTAAGTGTTTTTTTAAGTTAGATACAAACAGTTCTCCTTACCAAGATATTTTCTAACATATGCAAACATGGCAAAAGTCAGGTACTCTGCCCTATTCTTCACGTCTCATGATAAAGTACGATACAATAACTAATTGTTTATATCTACAAAATGCTTAAAAATATTATACATATCTAAAATAAATAAATTAAATTATAAAAAAATAAGAATACATTAAAATTTAGTTTTACTAAAAAAAATACTTATTTTATCTATATATTTATTTATTGTCTACTTTATTTATCTGTTTTCAAGATATTAAATTTATATAAGAATTTTATAAAAAAATAATAATATTAAAATTAATTAACATACATTATTGTAGACGGGGTATGATTAAATTTTAATCTTAATTCTTAATTTATTTAAATGTTTATTAATTGTCTACTTTATTTAAAAAGTATGTTAAATTTATATAAGAATTTTATAAAAAATTAAGTAAAATCACATTAAATGTATATGGATTCAGGCATAACGCATAACACTGAATTTGATATTTTTATATTCAGTAGCGATTGAAACGTGAGCTTTATAAGAAAATTTTGCAATGAATTAATTAAAATTCAAATATTATCCAAGAGGCACATCAAGCCTCAACTCTGCACTTTCGCTAACCATGCTTAAAAATATTATTATGTATATATAAGATAAATATATAGATATACCAAATTATTTAGCACGGCCGAGTATGGTTACTTTGTAGTTTATGTCCACAATGACTAATTATTTAGATATATAAAATTCTTAAAAAAAAATTATGCATATATAAGATAAAAAGATTAAATTATTAAAAAATAAGCATACATTAAAATTTAACCTTATTAAAAAAATACTTAATTTATCTATATATTTATTTATTATCTACTTCATTTACCTATTTTTAAGATATTAAATTTATATAAGAATTTCACATAAAATTAAGTAAAATTAAGTTAAATGTATATGGTTTCACCTTTTTCTTCTCATTTTATTATACTTTTTACCTTTCATTCGATGATTTGTTGAATAATCACTCTAAGTATACAACAAAAAGGTGATGTATGCTAATTAATTACAATATTATTATTTTTTGATTAATGTTAGACAAAAATATGACAAAAAGGCTTAATTAACTATAATCCGTTTAGTTTTGAATATTATATCAAGGAATTTCATGTTTTATTGGTAAATTATGAAATTTTTATCTAGTTGATTCTAGGTTGTTTGTTAGAACAATACCTAGCCCCTTTTTCATTCCTTTTGCACCTACACCATACATCAGAACTCAAAGGCTACATAATGCGGATGGGAGTTTTGTAAGTTATAGATAGAGAGAGAGAGAAGGGGGGGGGGGGGATTTAAATAATGTAGACAGGAGATCATAAGTTACAGATATGGGGAGAGGGAGAAAGTGGTCCGACCGAATATGGAATTTTCTTAAGGCATCTTGGTTTATAAAGTGGCCATGATATTAAACATTTTAAGTTCATATTATGGAGGGAAAGTACAAGTGTACAACCATAGAACAACAATATCTGATGTGCTTGAATCTTATATATCTAATCAATGGCCACAGTTTGCTTTTAGAAAAGCTTAACTAAATGAAAGAATGAGATATTAACTGTCCTAACAAAACATAATATATTCAATCCATCCCTATAAATTCTAGATGTCGAGACTATTTTGTGGCTGTCTTCAAACTCCATCTACACCAATCAAAGTTAACTTTCTCTCAAACTAGTTAAATCAGAACGTCGAGTTTGGACCACAAGCTAGCTTTTATAGTACGATGGAAAGAATAAAATGATAATGGCAAGGGAGGAAAAATAAGCTCTTCTCTTCTTAAAGAACATTTATTAAAGTTCTGTTGTTGGGTTTGCTAGCTCATTGCTTATGTATGGTTCATTGATTTAACCATATGCCTACTAATAATATAGAATAAAAAGATAATGGCAAGGGAGGAAAAATAGGCTCTTCCCTTCTTAAAGAACATTTTTTTTTGTTTCCATCTTATTAGAGTTCTATTGTTGAGTTTACTAGCTCCTTGCTTACGTATAGTTCATTGATTTAACCATATGCCTATTAATAATATATTCACCATATATCTATGATTTTGTAAATGTGAATGGAAATATGTTTTGATGTTGTGATTTTGAGCATTTTTTTTTGTTTCTCATTTACATATGACTTTTATTAAAGAAGGATCAGATCACACCAATATGTTGCTAAACTGGAAATTAAATTATAGAGTGAGAGAGGTTGTTAAGGATACAACCCTCTTTAAGTATGCGTCTTGTATTTTTACAATTAGGATAAATACAAGACTCTTATCATTTTTATAGTCTCGATGATTCTTTTTTTATTTTGGAGAAAATAAAATATATTTAAGATTAGATTATATATTTTATTTCACCAGACTTCCCATTAATAGAAGACTAGTTATTAGTAATTGCATAAATGCACATAAAGATGTTGGGAAGTTACTTGGTAAGACTCCACCATTAAATGATAAAGGATTTATTGGATTCATTGAGTTGAAGTGGCTGAAGTCGTTTGAGGTTGTAGATGTCAATGCTAATGACCTTAACAGTCAGAGGCATGCAATGGCCTATTTGTTATTTTTATTTGGCTGTATCATTTTCCTTAGGTTACCGAGAGGCAAAATTGCAGCCGAGTTGATTTTCCTTTTAGAATATCTTTTAGAAGTAGATAACATTGCATGAGGGGTTGGCTATGTTGACTCACCTCTATAGAGCTTTAGAAAAAGTCAAAAAGAATGATGAGAGTAATTTTTCATACTGCCTTTTACTCAAAGTAAGGGTTTGTATAAGAAAATTTTATTTATTTTTTTATACTTTTCTTTAATCTGGACTAATGTTTTCATTTTGTTTTGTCTTTGTAAATGTTTGCTTTGGAGCACCTTCATCACTTTCAATGTATTATTTTGGAAATAATAATAAAAAACTTTATAGTTTTCATTTATATTAATTTAATTTTTGTCATTAAGTGTTAACTACACAGTTAAATTAAAGTTTGGCCAAAAAAATCTATTTGCCAATCTACATAAGCATTCAATGTTTAGTGTACCCCTGCTTTCTTCATTCCGGCCTTAGGAATGGAGAGAGATTAGAAGGCCCTGTTTGTTTTAATTTTTAAAAATAATTTTTTTGTTTTTTTATTCTGCGAGAACAAAACAATTCGTTTGCGTGACTGTTTTCATCAGTTGTTTTTAAAAATTGTTTTCCGAAAACAATAACTAGAAAACAAAAAAACAAAAATAATTTTTTTGTATTTTGACTTGTTTTCTTCATCTGTTTTTTAAAAAAACACAGAAAACAACTAATGAAAATTTTTTTACTCAAACAAATTTTTTTATTTTTTTGTTTTATATAACTATTTTTTAAAGTTATTTTTAAAAAATTATTTTTAAAAACAATAAAATAAAATCCAAATAGCCCGAAGGTTTGCGCCCCCTCCTGGATCAGAGATAGAATTCAAAAGCTCAAGAGATCGACCAAAAAGGAAGAAACCCAAGGAGGGATTTACCATTTAAGGATAAAGCTGAAGGGAAAGTCAGAGACATGAGAAAAAAATCAATGCAAGGAAAAACTTAGAAGAAAAGCGGAGGATGTGCTCATCCTCTCTCAAAACCCTCTCTCTTCCTTTTTATTTCTTCTTGGTTATTCCATTACCTTAATTAAACAGAGGATGAGGCGTGACTGCCTTAGAGAAAGGGTGAATGAAGGTAATCGATCTCTTTTGCAGGCAGTCAAACTGGAGTGATCTTTCCGTCTGATGGTCTAGTTCGGGATTTAACAAGAAGACCGTCTACTGCTAGCGAGATGATTCTTTGGAACTTTTCAAGTAAGGATTTTGGAAGTGGGCAAGGTGGGTAAGGATTTTAGAACTAGACGTGGCCATGGTGGGTGCTGGAAAACAATTGCATTTTTGGGCTTTGGGAAGGGCCTACCATGATGAATTTTGCTAATAAAGATTGAACTGAAATTATAAAAATAGGATAAAATGATTTATAAATTTTTAAAAAATAAAAGGAAGGATTATATGGACGTGAAAGCCCAGGGATAAGCCCAAAATTGTATGTGGGGACCGTGTATAGAAGAAAGAGAAGCCCATAGGCAGCGGGGCAGCGGGAGTTGCAAATACGAGTGAGAGAGAGTGAGAGATGAGTGGGAGCGGCAGCCAAAAACCAAGGGCGGGTGGCGTGCCTATTCGAACTCACAGGAAGAGCTGTGTTTTGTTAATCTTCAACTCTCAAATTTCTCCCTTGAACGCAAATGTCGAGCTCCGGTCAGGATCAAAGCCGTCGGCATCAGCTATCTCAATTCCAATTCCAACTTTTGCATTCCCATTCTCAATTTCATCACGATCGCACTTTCACTCCCTTTTCTGCCAGTCCTCAACCTTTTTCCTTTCCTTCTTCGAACCAATTCGCTTCCTCTCTCGCCTGTGACGACGCCCATTCTGCCTTTGCTAAGCTAGCCGTGAGTTCCCTCTTTTTTCAACAAAATCTCCCTACCTGCCTTTTCTTTTTCATGCTCCATCTTTTCTCTTTTTTCTTGCTTTAGTCGCATTGGAATGATGCAAGCTCAACTTTCTTAGTTTCCTGATTTCTTGCCTTTGGAATTTGATGTTCTATTGTTCTGCTGTAGATTTTGGTATGTTTAATGCATTGTTTTGTTATGGAATGAAAGAACTGGGTCACCATTTTCTCCCTCCATTCCTATTTGTTTGGAAATAATATATACTCTGAAAGCGGTTTGGCTTTGAGGCATCTTTATTTTAGTTTTGCGTTTCTCATGTTAGGTGGTGCTCACCGCATTTGTTGGTTTATTCTTCGTAAGAATTTCTGAGTGGTACATCAAGATGCAATCTACTACAGTTATTATTTATAAATTCTCGCAATTATTGAAGACTTTCTTAGGGTTTGGGCACCCAAGTTTGGACTCTTCCAGAGTTCCAGTGCATGCTGTTTGGAGCAGGTGGCTTATTCTTGCAGTGTGTTAGAACAGTTTATTTATTTATTTTTGTTTCCTTGCTATGGTACTCAATTTACCTATAGCAATCAACGGCGACTTTGACCATTCATTTATTTTCATACGTGATTGATTGGCTCTGTAGACTATGACTTGCAGTTGAATATTTTATGCTGAAGTCAACTTTTAATATCTGAGTAAGGTTTAAATGTTACAAATAAATTATGCAGAACAAGCATACAACAAATATTAATCCTTTAATGGACCCCCTCACATTTTAAATGTGCACATCCTTTCTTTATCTCTACATATTTATTACTCAATTCTCTATGCAGTTGAGTCAAAGATATGAAATTGATAATTCCAAGTCTCAGACATGCAATAATGAAGTAGCTCCAAGTCTGAACAAAATAGTTCATCTTTCTTCACTTCAAAGTGAGCCTGGAATAAGTGGAAAACATCACGGTAAATCAAAAGTTTCAAGAAATGCAAAATCTGGAATTCGAAGATCAAATACTGGTGACAGCCTTTTAGACTATGATTCTGTCAAGCTTTTCATTAACTTTATACACACACATTCTTCTTTATTTATGTTTGAATTTTATGTTGGGTGAATTTTCCTATCAGAGTCTCCTAATTCAACTGCAGTTAACAATTGCCGTTATGACAGTTCCTTAGGTATGTCCTTACTCAAGTAATAGTTCTTCCTCTGATCCACTATATGCTTGCACCAGCAGTATTTTGTTCCTTCTCGATGCACTTTTTTATAGGTGTCTTCATTAATGTAGATCTTTATATAATGAACAAGGGTATCATGTCTTGTTGGCAGGACTCTTGACCAAGAAATTTGTCAGTTTAATCCAGGAGGCTAAGGATGGTACCCTGGATTTAAATAAAACTGCTGAGATCTTGGAGGTATAGAAAATGTCCTCTATATTTTACATCTACTCTTCTAATTTTTTTTTAAAGTTTTATAATTTGAATGCCATTAATTTTGGCAGGTTCAAAAAAGGAGAATTTATGATATTACAAACGTTCTTGAAGGAATAGGATTGATAGAAAAAACTTCAAAGAACCATATACAATGGAAGTAATAATCTGATCTTTTGTTAGTACTCTTTTACTTTTTGTCATATGATGGTGAATTGGTGATGATGTAAGCATTATGAACAGGGGATTTGATGGTCTGGGGCCAGGCGAGCTGGATGATCAAGTTACTAGACTAAAGGTTTTTAGATTTATTTCACTTGTCAGTTAGTTTAAATTTATTGCATAATTACTGCTTTTACACAGCTGTGTGTGATTGCTTTGGATTCTGAGGATCTCCTAATGCTTTTGAATGATCAGATTTTTTAGACCTATTAAGTTTCTTTCAAATCCATTTAGTAAAGGAATCTTAGATGTCTTTTCAGGCATTTTCTTAGACATCTGAATACTAGATGTGAGGCACCTAGGAATCTTCAATTTTTATATCTAGTATAAAAAATGGACTTTAAAATCTCTAGGAATGTATGGTACCCGTGATTGAAATATCTTATGGTACTTACATATACAAGACTGTGAGGACAAAAAAAACTGGTCACAAATTTCAAGTTGCTGATCAAGGTGCAACATGAGCTACTTTAATTATTCTTTTTTCCCTCATTGGCATATAAAATTCCCAGTTCTTTGCATGGTTACCCATTTTCTGCGGAAACCTTAAGCCTTACATGTTCCTTTATAGCTTAATTATCTCTTACAGAATGTAGTATATTAGGATATCCTTCTTAATCTAGGTCCATTGTTGAGGCAGAATTTTAATGCCGCATGATATCGTTACTTTAGGATTTTGGTACAATTTACTATGGATTGGATATAAGCTGCAGACTGTATAAGAGTACAATTTGGCTTTGCTGCTTTTAGTATAAACCATTGCCTATGCAGTTAAATTGGAAAGATTATAGCGAATTTCCACTCGAAGTTTGGACTATTGGAGTTGCTCACACTCATGAATTCTGTTGTAATGTACAATGAATATTGCTTGAGGGATTTAAGCTCCATCTTTCTACAATTAATATACGGCTGAGTGCAGATTATTTGGTCCAGTTCTCTGATGATCATTTGGTTCATTACAGGCTGAAGTTGAAAGTCTATATGTGGAGGAATGTCAACTTGACGATTCTATAAGGTTTGTTACTGATATTTTATTAATAAATATCTTTTTTCTGATAGGCCTATCTTTTTTGTTGAACAATTATCTTGTTAATTCCTCAGGAAAAAGCAAGAGCTTCTAAGAACTTTGGAGGAAAAAGAAAACTATCAAAAGTATGAACTCCTGACAACTTTTTCTATAATTGAGATTTTATTTCTTTATCTGATTGTGAGCTTTCTTGATTGGCAGGTACCTTTTTTTGACTGAGGAAGATATTCTTAGCATTCCCTGCTTGCAGGTCATTTTTCTCTAGTTATTGAAAGTTTTTTAAGACTTAGTTTATCCTTTATCAACTTACTTTCTGTTTCTTACTATTTTCTCAGAATCGAACACTTATTGCAATCAAGGCTCCACAAGCTAGTTTCATAGAAGTTCCTGATCCTGATGAGGTGGGTAGTATTGATGAATGTTTAAAATTTCTTTGGTATAACATTGTCTAATTGGCTTCTTACTCAAATGAGCAGGATAATGGTTTCCGGCAAAGGCAGTACAAAATGATTGTTAGAAGCACCACTGGACCAATAGATTTGTACCTCTTAAGGTACTTTACTTCTGTAACGCATCAGCCTAAAGTTTCTTCTCTATTTTACGCTGTTCTGCATGTTTTTTATATGTTTTGTGCATGTTGTTGATTTAAGATCTCTTTTTTTTGTGTCTTTAAGTCTTACATAACTGGTGTCTTTTTTATTCTTGAAGCAAACACAATGCCAATTATGAGGATATTAGTGTCAAGCAGGCTAAATTAATAGATCCTTCATGGAACAGTGATCAGCGTGGATTGAAGGGTGTAGGATTATGTTTAGAAAGCCAAAATGCTCAGAAAAATCCTTCTGAGAGTTTCAGTTCACTGGGCTCAGAGGCATCTGGCATTCAGAAAATTACTCCTACAGATTTTGATGTATGTATCATTTAAAGCTTTGAATTATTAATTAGAAAAAAGAGGGGTGAAAAAAGCTTTTGGATCATTATGGGATTCTTTTTGCAGATTGAAAATGACTATTGGTTCCAATCAGATCATGGAGTGACCTTAACAGATATGTGGGGTAAGCTATATCCTTTGGCGAATCTTCAATCTTCATTGTATAAATTTAATTCTTGGTTTTTTAGGCCCCCCTTTATTAGGATGCAAGTTGACCAATTGAAAACACGTGGCTATAATTGCTTCTTTTTTTTTTTTACCCCCACAGCAAATGAGCAGTTAGTTCAGATAGATGAGCTCCTTCAAAACGATTATTCCAATGGGAGTGTGGCATTCACTCAAACACCTGCATCATTGAGAGATGTGGTCAATATGTAAATCAGACAGAGGCTGTTTATTGCTGCAGATGACAAAGGGTATTATTGCCTTGCATTTCGAACTGTATATGTGTTAGTTCAATTATCTGTTTTTTTTCTCTCTTTATAGTCGATTGCCTGATTGGTAATTAGGAAAGATAAATTTCATGTCTGTGTCCTCCAATCATTAGCTAACCTAGCTAGGCAATGTACATACACAGGTCAAAGAGATAAGCCAATAGGCAATGGAAGTCACATAAATGTAAATTATAACATTTTTATGACAGCTCTATTGTGGCTTCTAATGCAGTGAATATGATGAGCAAGAGTTAGCTGCAGATATCAGACATAGTTGTAATCAATAGTATCCCAAGCAACAGGAACGCCAGGGTGGGTTAAGGTTTTGCAGGGGTGAATGGGATTGTAGGGCTGAAGAGTGGTAAATAAACTAGATAACTGGCAATTTGAAAATAGCATTATTAGCATTCTGTATAAACCAGAAAGTAAGAGTTTCATCTTAACTCAAATGCATTTATGAGGTGAAGAGCTCTTTGAGGGGGAGAAACTTGATTGATGGAAAAAACTTGCAAAGGGCCTTTGGCCCCTTGGTACCCTCTTCAACGAATAATTTATGTGCATATACTTTTTCGACAATTATCAGGAACTTTGATTGGTGGTTGCCAAGAGATTCCAACCAAATGGTTGAATGTCAAACTTTCCATTTTTTACAGTTCTTCAAACTTTTAATTATTTTTCTATGATTTCTGACTTGGTCATTTTTATTATTTTTTCCCCTTCCCACTAATAAAAGTTTAGTAACATTATGACAAACCATCTTTTCACTGCTCCTGCACCCACACTCACCACTTGAAAATATAACGATAATAAAATGCAGAATAATGCTAAACCACTGTACCCCACTTGCGGAACCAAAAAACCTACTCATTGAAAAATGTTGTTAGTTATAACGGGCTTATGCCTTTCTAACGAAGTATGAAAAGTCATTGAATTTGGTAGATTGATGTTGACCGTTAAGTGGACAACTGGCTGAGAACTTTGGATTCCTTGTGTAGTTTGATGGTTGAGAGCCCACTAATGGTATAATAAATTCAAACTTAAAGGTATAAAACTAATGGTTTAGATATAGTACTTTTCTCACCTCCAAGCCTAACTATTTCCGGCGATAGACAAGTCTTTCAGCATGCTCAGTGATTCTAGAATTTTGTTTTCCTGTTTCATTATGAGACCTGAGATATCATGTTGGGGGAGAGTTAACTCCATTTGCATTTTAGATCAATCTCACCATTTTCGACATCTACATAATTGTCAAAGTGTCTCCCCACCTTGGATGGCGCCTCTGGTGAGTTTTCTTTTGTTAAAGAAAAAAAAAGAAATTAATGATCAGAACTGGGTAACTGTTGTTGGAATGACCTCCCACCTGTCATATTTGCATCTCCTTTGTATGAGTTAAGCATCATTGCACAAACAATAAAGTAGAATCCCACATACTGAGCATCATGGTGCAAGGCTTTCTATTTCTTTTACTTTCAAATGGTTTGTTTACAATGTGAAAATTTATGAGAAAGTGAAGTTCTCATCAGGCTGAAATCATCGGATACCCAAAACCCTATTCAATTCTAAAAAAAAAAATAAGGAAAATGAATGCATAATTTTTTTTTTAATGAATACAAGTATGGATAATTGAGTAATATACGGGGCATTTTTTTATTGGAACAGACTGCGTCAATTTGGATGAATAGTAAAACCGTCATATAAAATAATTAAGCACATTATCGTATCTTTCCTTTTACTAATCATTTCTGCACAAACAGTAGACTGTTGCTAATTTGATATAAGAGTAGAATTATAGAAAGATCTGCTTGACTTTTTCGTAGAATACGATTTAAATGAAAAATCACTAGAGATATTATTTGTTTGAAGGCAAATTATTAAAAAACAGACTTGATTTATAAATCATTTGTAAATTATATTAATGTGTGTGTGTGTGT
>JASKGM010000001.1:3287326-3300161 GCA_034509205.1 Ceratonia siliqua | reverse complement strand
TTACACTATTAAAAAGAGAACATAAATTAAAATTTATAAATATTAAAAAAATTAAAACTTACATCAAATATATCAAAGTCTTTCACTTAATTTTTATTCATTTTCCCACTCCATTACTAATCTACTACAAAGTTTTGTAAAAAAAAAAAAATTTAACAGGGCCAACCCGGCCCATCAAGAGTTAGCCGTTAGCCCTTGACGAGCCAAGCCTTAAACGAGCCGGGCTAAAAACGGCCCTCATTTTTTAGGGCCTGTTTTTTTAGCTCAAAACCCGCCCTAACCCTTGAAGAGTTAGGGTTGGCCCTACAGGACCGGCCCGTTTTGACACCCCTAACGGTAGCGATAAATATTTGCCACTTAAAAGGCTTAAACACGTAATAAGTGCAGAGAATTATAAAATAGATAGAAAGAAAATCCTGTACACTGTATGCCTCGGGTGACAGATGAACGAGTAAATACGTGAACCGTCTGTTACCTTTTGAACGGTGATTGATGAGCAAGGTTCACATCTTGCGGGAGCTTCTTTGATACACAGACACATTTCCCTCCGCATGTAACGAGGATCCAAATCCCGGGTGCTTTTTGATTTGGATTTTTTATTAAAAATAAAAAATAAGAATAAAAACTTGTTAAATTAAAATTTTAAGAAATATTTTTTTAAATATTCTTTAAATTTTTAAAAATAACAAAAATTATTTTTAATATTTTCTATTAAAAATTTTAAATACTTAAAATAAAAATTTTAAAAATATAATAATATTGTAATTAAGTTAAAAATAATAATAATATAATAATAATTTCGTAAATTATAAAAAATAAGTGATAAAATTTAATATTTTATTTTTTAAAAATAAAATTTAATATTAAAAATAAAATTTATTTTTAAAGTTTTTATTTATAAAAATTTAAAATTTTAAAAATAAAAATTTTTTAAAAAATATATTTCTACAAATCAAAATGCACTTAACTAATAAACCCCACACATACAAATCCGAAGGAAAAAAATGCAAATCGGCATTTTAAACGGCTCCGTGTAGTAGTACTGTTATAGTCCTTCTCTACTCTTTGCTCTTTTCTCAGCCTCTCTCGCCGACAACGTAACGGCACGCGGTGGCATTTCGGCCCCGGCGATCTTCTCGACCTCTTTCAAGATTTGCATTATCTTCTGAACGCTTCGGATACAACTCTCATTTCGAATTTATACTATACTTTCCTGTTTCTCTGATTCCCTTTGAAGATAAACATAAGGCGGTAATTTCTAATTTCTCCTTTTCTTTCACGTTTATGTCATTTTTCTATTTGATTTCATTATGTAAATCGGTTTATTGCCTTCATTGTACTATATCCGTCACTTTTGTGTGTGTGGATTTGGACATTGATCTTCATGTTTACTTGGCATTGCTTCGCCCTAGTTCCTGGATTCTTGTTATTATGCCTCTAAATCTGATAGTTTTTTTGGCTAGTGGCTACTAATCCATAGGACATTTATCGAGAAAGAGGATCATTGTTTGTCAGTTCACAAGTGAAGTGATTTGTACGACACACTCTTTTTTTCCTGTATTGTTCTGATAAGATTCTGGTTGGTTGCTGAGAAAGTTTCAGATAGAAGACCAAAAATGAATTATCAAGAAATGAGATGCAGGATATTAACATATTTGTAATTCTCATGGAACCTTGAGGCTATACTGTACTTTTATCTATAAAGCACGTACACACCTATCTTTAGGCGTGAAGGCACGTAGGACACATGTCTGACACCGACACTGCCACGATTCACTGATGATACATGTCTGACATGCGTCTATATATGTTGGAATAAAATAATTTATTTTTTTGGCTTAGACATGCATTGGACACACCCAGATATCTCTTAGACACTCGTCGGACACGCTCCAAATATGAACCCGGTGCGGTTCAGATGCATTTGCCAGAGGGAAAAACCATTTTCAACTCTTTGACAACATGAAAAAACCAAAAGCTTTATCCTTCCAATATAATGAGGGATTAGAAATCTCCTCGAGGAGATGAGATAATGAGAGTTATTTTCTAATTATTTTGTTTGTACGTGAATAATTTGAATGATATAGTTTAACATATTTTATTTAGTAGATTTTTTAAAATATAATAGTGCAAGATACTTAGAATATAGGATGAATCTTGTTTTGTTTTTTTTTAATAAGTTCATTGAATGGGAAGTTTAAAATATATTATTTAAGTATGAAATTATGTATAAATATGGTAAAATTACAATCTATATAGATGCCATGTCATGTCCTATGTTTTTTGAAATTTAACGTGACAAAGTGTCAGTGTCCATGTTGTGTCGGTCTATGTGAGTGTCCATGCTTCATACACTTTTATTCATCATCAAGCTCAATGGAATTTGATTTCAATTTGCTTTGAAGAGAGAGAGAGAGAGAGAGAGAGAGAGAGAGAAGGGGGATGTAAAAGCTTAGGCTGCATCAAGTTTGAAATTTTGTCTTAAGTCCATTCCAGAAAATAATATAAAATAAATTTAGAAGTCTTTCCTGAATGCTGAATAAACACGCCCTTAGGCTTTCTATTAATTTCATGTTTCTGCATGTCGGTACATTGCATAGGAAGCCTAACATCCTTTGAATATTTCCTTCTTCCCTGCTCGTGTCACTGTTATTTTTAGTTTCTTCCTTTCTTTGAAAATGGATGAACTATTTGTGTACCTGGTTGTTTCTCATAAGCCTCTATTAACAGTCCCCCATCTGTTCAAATACACTTTCTACATATTTATTTGACTTTAGTTAGGTGAGCTTTATTTGCGCTACATGAATTTGAACAGCCATATCATTATGTTTTCAGTTTCATTTGCTTGGAAGTTATCCTGTTTGGCTTACTGGTTATCTTTTCCCTTATGTCAGGGTTACAAAATGATAGGATCCTTTCTTACCAGAGCACTTGTGTATGTTTTAAACTATCCTAATCTATCTTCTCATATGACTTTAAAGGTTTGCATTGTGATATTCAATATTTAATATAGTTTCTCCTTTAATGTGATGGCAGGATGGTTTTTGGCTATGCCTATCCAGCCTACGAATGCTATAAAACAGTTGAAAAGAATAAGCCAGAAATTGAACAACTTCGCTTTTGGTGCCAGTATTGGTATGTTACAGATTAGTTATCTGTGCTAAAATAAACCTTGTTCAAAATTTCTAGTGATAAATGATACCTTTCTTTCCCCCCTATGGGTTGCAGGATTTTGGTCGCACTTTTGACAGTATGTGAGAGAATTGGTGATGCTTTTATATCATGGTAGAGGATTCTATCTTGGATGTGGGGAGAGAACACTGCTTTATTTATCCCAAAAATCAAATTCATGCTTTATTGCTTTTATTTTTTATTTTTGAAGGGTTCCAATGTACAGTGAAGCTAAGTTGGCGTTCTTTATATATCTGTGGTACCCTAAAACAAAGGTATAAAATCATTTACTGTGGTAGAATCTGATGTTTCTTTATTATTTGCTTCCTGTTAACATGATTGTAAAATTTAATATACCTGTTAGGGAACAACATATGTGTATGACTCCTTCTTCAGACCATATGTTGCAAAACATGAGACAGAAATCGATCGTAACTTGTTGGAGCTAAGGACCAGAGCTGGAGATATTGCAATTTTGTATTGGCAAAGAGCTTCTAGTTATGGCCAGACTAGAATATATGACATTCTGCAGTATGTTGCTGCACAATCAACACCATCGCCTGGCCCAGCTAAGGTAATTGATTATGAATATGCTGGGGTTTGCCTGCTATTATATATCAATGGCTTAATTGTGCTAGAAGTTCACTAAAGTTGAACTAGTTAGAACTGCCAGTGGCAGCTTTCTTATAATTGGATTTGGGATCTTGTGCTGCTTGCCCTTCTTTGTTCTGGTGTTCAGTGTCAGGAACTCAGGATATGTTATTGATTTTTATGGAGTACAAGCAGGTGTGCATGTCAGCACACATGCCAACTCACATATGTATATATACATACCTGTTATATAATTGATCTTGGACGGAACTATATTTTGCATAAGAAACTTGTACCTGGACATGATTCTTATTTTTCCTAAAGAAAAAGGAGAACAAATTGAGATGACTAATATTTCATTTTCCAAGATATTGTGAAGATTCTGCCATAATCAGCTTTCAGAATGTCCATAAGGAGACCATTTTGAAAGTAAACTATGTGAAAAGTAGAAACTTTTTTTTTGGTTGATGGATGCTATTATCCTCTAAAAGCTGAGATGCGGACTTCATTAGATGTTAGTGATTAATTAACTTCAATTTTTACATTAATGTTTGATTGGTCATTAAGATGGATATTGCTGTGATTCTTCTTTCTTGCATAATTTGCTTTCTTCCAGGTCTTTATCTCTTTTCTTGTCATTCTTCTTTATGCCTTGCTCTCACATGAAAACCAAAATGTTTCTTCAAATCACAGCAACGTCCAGCCGCTAGGGTCCGTCAACCTACTCCTGCTAACCGCCAACCAGCCACTGCAACAGAACCACAAACTGAGGAACCCCCATCTCCTGCCTCTAGCACATCTTCAAGTCAGCACCAGAAGGAGGTAGCAGAGGAATTGGGTTCTTCACAACTGCCTGAAGCAGCCTCCCCTGTAACAGGCTTAAGCATCCAGAAGTCTAATTCTGCACCTGAAACGACCAGCCAATCTGCACCAGCAGAGACAGAACCAATGCAGCTTGAAGTAGCACAAGCTTTATCCTCTTCAGAAAACGAAAACGGGAATCCTCCACCAAAAGAAACCATAATGGAAGAAAGCATAAGGGTTACGCGGAGAAGCCTAAGGAAAACCAGATCAGCAGGAAACCGTTAGAGAGGATCAATATGTTCAATTTTTAGCCTGAAAAACTGAGGTGGGTGGACAATGATGGGCATTGAATTGTAGTAAAACTTTTTATGTAAATCTATTGTCTTGAGTTTATATTCCATATGTTGCTGTATTTGGTGGTAGCCTGATGCCACTTTAATCTTTATATGGGTATATGGATTCATAGATTCCGAAAGGATATTTGCATCGGCTCCTTTGTATAGTCTGGAATATTGTATGCACTCAGAATAAAGAAAAAAAAATAGTGTATCCACCAAAATTTTATAATTTCTAAACTCTTAACTTTTCTTTCTATTAGAGCTAAACTTTCAGGTGTTTAAATATTTTCTTTATAATTTATCAACTTTTTATTAGACAATTAGTGAAGAACTAAGATAATCTAATGAATAAATATATTGTTTTCAATTTTTTTTCTTTGCTAGTATTAGATGCATGGCAAATTTATATTTATATTCAATAGGAATTCATAGTTACTAAACCTCGGTGGCTGAGAATTAAGAATGACTATCAGTTTATTAAATGTGGTGACATTTAATTTGTGACTCACCAAAGTGTATAAATCAAAAGGTTATATATGTAATTGGTAAATTAGTAATTACCATCAGATATTGTGGACATGGGCGCCAATACCATAAATTCTCAGGAATTTTGGAAACTTTCCGTTTTCATAATTTAGAAATTGAAGATTCCTAGGTTCCTCATATATAGGAAACAGGAATACGATACCAGAAAGACATTCAAGATTCTTTACCAAATAGCTCTAATAGAAACTTAATGGGTTTCACATATCTGGTAAATATTAAGTGAATATGTTTACAATCCAAAGCAATCATGCACAGTTGTGTAAATGCAGCAATTACAGAACAAATCTTAAATAAATGACAAGTAAAGAGATCCAAAACTAAAAGGCGTTAGTCTAGTAACTTAATCATCCAGCCCATCATATCTTCTGTTCGTAAAGCCTATTGTGTATCATCATATGATAAAAAAGCAACAAAGTACAAAGCAAAAGATGAGATAATTACTTCCACCGTAAATGATTCTTTGAACTTTTTTCGATCAATCCTATTCCTTCAAGAATATTTGTAGGCACTCAACGAATATTATTGTAAATGACTCCTCACATTACAAGGCACTCTACGGATGTCGTAGGACACCTTACAAGTGTTGTTGATAATCTTATAGAGCCAGAATACCTTATTGCACCTCATACTATTGGGCATTCCAATAAGGTAAACAGATTTACAATGCCATATGACTATGTGGTATACTTGATGACCATTGCGTTTTTTTGGTCGAGGTGACCGTTGCATAATTCTCGTTTTGACATTATAACTGTTGGGTATTAAACACTCAGCTCCAAATCCCACTATTTTCGGGCTTCTCTCTACTAACTGTATAGTCTTAGTTTGCTATTTTGAGTTGTCCCTCTGGCCCAACAAAAAGAGCTTATGGTTATAGGGTTGCAAATCTTATTGGGCCTTCACTTCCACGTTTTCACTAAATTTCACTTCGAAACCTTTTAAAATATTTGTGACCAGAAAAAAAATTACATATATATAATATGGGGAACAAGGGGTATGAAAGAACTGAATACCTCATTATAGGTGGTATTTTTGAGAAAAAAAAATAGTAAATCCAGGAAGCCATGGCATAGGAATACATATGATTAAGAAAAGCATATGAATTGAAAAATGAAAATGCAAAAATGGGAAATCAGATCCTATTCAGCCAAAAACAAAGCTTGAGTTCATTCAATGAATCAGTGATTCAAAACAGAAGACAAAATAACTTCTTTTTTTATGTTTTGAATGATTAGGTATTGAGCAATTGGACAGTGATAGCAGGTAGCTGGAGGTGTAGTTGTAAGAATAATGTCTCGTCTTTGTAGTTTTCTAAGTGTTGATTTTGTGGTTGAAGGAACATACAGAAAATGATGTTCAATTCTAGTGCACAACTGCAACTCATCCTTTTTATATTAATTTTGTGAATTGAATAGTTGTCCAAATCTCCGTATCAGCCTTAACAACTCTCTCAAACTGATATATTCCATTTCTGCTCTGTAATTCGATTCCGACCAATGAGATATTTCATGGAAATGTTATTTCCAGCTTAAATGATACTCTCTTAATATTTGTAAGTACATGTAATTTTAGCTTTTCATATGGGGGGCCCACAAAATGGAAGCGTATGAAGAGGGCCGTTGCAGTTAATTGGCATGTGCCTTCTTATTCTTGCTCCCTGTTTTATATACCATGTCTTCTTGGCTCTTATTCTTTGCCTTTTGCTTTCTTTTAGAATCTCCAGACTCCACCCCCACCAAATATATATCATTAAATTACCTAAATGCCCAACCTCAAATGTCAAATCCCATGGCTTGCCGTCCACTCCACAGTAACACTAGCTCTATATTCTTTCTCGGATTTAGTGTCACAAATTAAGAAGAAAATAAATTCGTTTTTAATTCATGACCTCAACAAGCAGGAATTCATTTCAGACCACTGCATATCCTGGTCAAGTGCCTACTCCTTCGCTTCTACTCCTCTGACTTTATTAATGACCTCTTACCTAGACAATCACAGATGAAAAACAAGTTAATTTCCATCCTTGGTTCACGATTCAGATTCACTAATAATATATTGTCCTAAAACTTTTTGCTCTGATATATCAGTACATATCAATCACCCTTTTGTTTTGCTCTCCTTAATATATAGAGGAAGAAGAATGGGAATATCCCCACAATTAACGAGAGGATGTGCTTACGTATAAGTAGCTCCAAACAGTTAACATGTTCCTCTAATTATCCTTACCATTGAAGCAGTGGACCACAGCTTGCTAACAATCCAGAACCACTAGATGGAAGTGTGTATCAGTTTACCTAGTCAAGGAAAAAAGGTCACCTCAATATATAATCAAGACAAGCAAAGCACACATTTATGTTAAATGCGAGATATGAATGGATTAGAATAAAGTTAGGTGCACAGTCCCACCACCGACCCTCCTTTATTACACATTTATCTCGGATCCCTCTATTTCCCACACCACCTTCCAATTGTTCAAAATACAACCTGCTCCTGCCTCTATAGCCTCTTTATATGAAACACAGGGCTTGTTTTGCTTTTAATGGCTCTCCTAACTTTCTTGCCCGAACACTTGGACTCAGACCGCAAAACGCAAGTTTCGAAACGCAAGCGAAAACCACAGCAGCAGCATAAGCAGCATAAGCAGAAACCACCATCTTCATGGAATCAAATCAAGAACCTCCTCACCTGCAAACAGATCCAAGGGTCCAGAGTGCACGACCCTTCCAAGAACCCCACACCAGTGGCCTACTCCAAGCTAGGGTCTTCTTGCAGCTCCATATGTAGCTTCAGAGACGTTGTTCACGGGAACACACGAGTTGTCCATAGAGCAGACAACTCGTCGCCGGAGAGCAGCGCTCTGGGTCAGGAAACTGGGCTGCTGAGTCGGAAGCCTCCCAATGGGACATCAAGTCGCTCAGGGAAATCAAACGCCGGACCAACCTACGCGTCTTCTTCAAGGGGGATGCAATTCAGGAAACTATCCGGCTGTTATGAATGTCACATGATCGTTGACCCTTCCAGGTATATACGTTAATTCGTGATTGATTATTTACTGTGAAAATTGTGTTGAGAAATTAATTAATATAGGATATTGAAAACTCAGGCTCCCAATTCCGAGAAGCTCTGTGTGTGCTTGCTCTCAGTGTGGAGAGGTCTTCCCTAACAGGGAAAGCTTGGAGCTTCATCAAGCTATTCGTCATGCCGGTATGACTCTTTTCCTTCTTTGTTTTCCCTTTTCTATATATTTGATCATGAATTGTTTTCCATATGCAATTACTATTTCAATTCATTTCTCAGTTCTCATCATAGTTTGCACCTGCGCTAACGTATAAGATATATGCTCGTGTTTAGTTTTGTAAATTGTAATCAATACAGCTCCTCTAAATAATAAAGCTAGTAATAAACCAAGCACAATATAATGATTACTTTCGTAATCAAACATGCCAGCAAGTCTGTTTACAGCAGTACTGATTGAATATCTTATCTTTAGTTGGTTAAATCTTGAAAGTGAGCTTCGAAATTTGAAAAATGGAGACATAAAGGACTCCACCATCCCATGCATGTAATGATGCTAACTCCTTTCCGGTAATCTTGCTCCAAACATTTCCCTTTTTTTCGGATAATTGGTAATTTAGAACTATTACCACTCACTAGTTACCGTAAATCTCTCACAAAAATAGGTAAAAAAAGAATGTTGCATCCGCATTTACCAAATACACCCACCAGGCACCAACATAACAGTGCCTTCACTCTGAGGCAATATTTTCGCCAACCGTATCTGTGGCCACTTCGAGGTCCGAGCAGTACGTACGAGATCACAGCTGTCTCTGCTGTGACCAATCAAATGATCTGACTCCATGAGGTGCAACTTCTTGATTGGTGGACACCACATCATCGGGAAAATATTAAACTGCACCGTCGGTGACCCCACCCACCAGGGACAATGCAAATTCTCGACTGCTACGTACTCGTACAGTACTACCACTACTATTTTGTTTGTATGAGTGGGACGGAATAAACTAAACCTTTATCCTGTAATTGTAATTTGGTACAGTTTCCGAGCTGGGCCCGGAGGATTCGGGTCGAAACATTGTGGAGATAATATTCAAATCAAGCTGGCTCAAGAAGGATACTTCCATCTGCAAGATCGAACGGATATTAAAAGTCCAGAATACCCAGCGCACCATCCAACGCTTCGAGGACTGCCGAGACGCAGTCAAGACCCGTGCACTTCACAGCACCAAGAAGAACCCCAGGTGTGCCGCAGATGGGAACGAGCTCTTGAGGTTCCACTGCAGCAGCCTAACATGCGCCCTGGGTGCACGTGGCTCCTCCAGCTTGTGCGGCTCCGTACCTGGCTGCGGTGTTTGCATGATCATCAGGCACGGATTTCAGGGAAAGTCAGGTGGTGCTGACGGTGAGGGTGGTGGTGAACACTACAAAGGTGTGCGGACCACAGCCAGTAGTGGTAGGGCCCACGACTCCTTGCAATGCACTGACAGTAGAAGGGCTATGCTGGTGTGCCGTGTGATTGCCGGGAGGGTGAAGCGCGTGGCGGAAGAGGCGCCGTTGGAGGAGGAAACTGTGTCAGCTGGCTCCTACGACTCTGTCGCCGGGTACGCCGGGATGTACTCGAATCTGGAAGAGTTGGCTGTGTTCAATCCAAGGGCTATCCTTCCTTGTTTCGTAGTGATTTACAAAGTGGTTCCATGTTGACGGAGGTGATGATTAGTAAGGGTTAGAGATGGAATGTACTTGTCTGGCTTCCACCCACCCTACCCTGCTGCTAATTGAACGGTGGGCCCTGGTGTCTGTCTCATCTCAATCGGATGTACATAAGTAGTATCATTTTGTGTAGGATTTACACTGCAACAATCTCTGGTTTGTTTAATGGTTTTGGTCAACTGCTCAACTGCATGCGTGCTAGCTTTTCAGTTTACCGAGTTTCATTACTTTTATATCTGTGGATTTGCTTAATTAATTGGAGGGAATTAAAGGCACTGAAAGCATTGACTCTTCATGTGATGAAGATAACAATCCCATAAATAAGTGGCCGTGTGGGAATTCCAGTAAAATGCCACTTTCAAACAATTTAAATATCAAATTATATGAGGGCATTGATATTGTTCAACATCTATTAATTTATGAGTAAACAAGGTATGTAATGTGTAATATATGGAGGGGAGACGTAATGATGATGGTCAAAGTGACAAGGTATTCTGGAATAGTTGGAGGAGAGAGAAGATGGGGATTGATATTGACCAAACAGCGCTAGCACTTTTGAAAACAAGGCACAATCTCAATTCTTTAGGAATGAATCTAGTTTGATAATTGCATATACATGGGCGAGCACATGCAGATTCACTGTTTTTTCTTACTGTCCGGAGCATTTGGACTTTTGGAGCGAATTCAATATCCCAGATTAGGTTTCTTTTTCAGAATCGTCATAAATTAATTGGGTTTAGTTCCAGTTGAGATTACAGAATATCTTGCAAGCAAAACCGCATGTGAAGAGGTACGAGCACATGTAAGAATTATAACTCTGTCTGTAGCTTAATAATTAAGCTGCTGTGTGATCGAGGTGTTTCCCAACAGGCCAACATTATTAAAACCTCTGCGCTATATACAGTGTCTCTGATTTACATATATATTGTTCGAGTTGGCAACTACCTAAACAAGAACAACTTCCCTTACCAGAAAACAAAAATTAAGAAACAGGTTCTTAGATGAAGGTTTGATTTGCTGATAAGTGACATTCTGATGAAATTTCCAATTTGTAAACAGAAAGCAAAAGCTACACAAAGAATTATTCCTGACTTCACTCAGGGTTAAGCTTGCTTTTATTTATTTTGCTTTCCTCTTTGTTTTTTTTTTGGGGGGACTAAGAAGGCTTCCTTGGTACATGCTAGATAGATTTTATTCATTTTCTTCGATTTTGACCATATGCAGTTCCCCTTAATTATTTTTCATCTAAAATCTAATGCATATATAAAAAATGTAGATGTCTTTGTTAAAGTTAACTTCCATTTGGTGTAGGATTAAAGAAAGATGAACTATCATCGCAAAATAATATTCGCAGAATTTTTTTTTTATTTGAAGCTCACAAAATAATTTCAAGACTCTAACATACACAAGAGCTTTAATTAAATGGATCCCAATGTCAACCGCATTCTTTTTATTTTTTTTATTTTCCAAGTGAAATAATGAATGCATCGATATCCAGAACATATTAGAGAACAAAAGTAACTAAAAATCAAGAGGAAAAAAAAATTATGCAGAGACAAAATGGACTGAGACTTCTGTGTGTACAAAGTGTACACAACTTGATGCTATATATATATATATATATATCCCGTCCCTTTACTTTGTAAAGGATTTTTTATTATGCTTCACCAAAGAACATTTAGTTTTCTTATCTCACTAAAAACTGTTAGCTTACTCTGTTCACCATAAACAGTAAAGTTTTCATTTGATCACTCACAATAATTATAGTAGTTTTCTCCTTCAATCACAAAGGACTTCTCAAAGTATGAATAAAATGAAGGTAATCCTCTTAGAAAGAGTATATGAATGCAATTTAACTCACGCTGGTTTTCTTTCGAAAGTGATTCGCTCAAGTAGAAGAGTTAAAACCAGTACATGGATTGATATGAAAGTTTTTGCTCAAGCACAGCTTTTTCTGCAGTATATTTCCAATTTCGATAAAAACTCTTCTGTGGTTCCATGGCTTCTATTTATATGAAATTGCCTTCTAGCCATTGAGATTTAGCTGTTGCTTCTTCCTTTGTTGTAGTCTAGATTAATTTAAACTTCATGTATCTTCTTTGCAAGTTATTCCAGTACAAGAGCTTCATATGAATATCTTACAAAAACGTTATTCATCGTCCATTTAAATTTAGCTTCCCTTGAGATTGTATTTCTCTGACTTCTAATAAATGATCCTTGCATTTGTTTCCGTAAAATCAGATAACTTTTTTTTTTTGGTCGTCTCCAAAACCTATGTACACAGTGACCTAAGGAGCTTGTAATAAATGCTCTAAACTTTCAGCCAAGGTTCAAAATCTCGTGCCGTTTTGGTTGAAACGCACGAAATTTTTTAGTTGCATGCATAACCTAAACGGCACAACCAGACAATTTCAAAATTCTACCATTTTGGACGAAGTAAAAACGATTCGGTGATTTTCAAAGGAAAATCACCGTTTCGCTAAACAGAACGAAAAGAAATAGTACAAAAGATGAGAATACTGAAACTAAAACTTTGGTATGAAACAAAATAAAGACCGGAGAGATTTTAACTTCTCAGTTTTAAGTACAAAAGTAATAGAGATTCCCAAAATAATTTGAGTTCAAAATCAAAAATCAAGTATACAATTTGAGTTCAAAAA
>JASKGM010000001.1:3237046-3279832 GCA_034509205.1 Ceratonia siliqua | reverse complement strand
AAAAACAGACTTGATTTATAAATCATTTGTAAATTATGTTAATATATATATGTGTGTGTGTGTGTGTTTGAAGGCAAATTATTAAAAAACAGACTTGATTTATAAATCATTTGTAAATTATGTTAATATATATGTGTGTGTGTGTGTGTGTGTGTGTGTTAAAAAATGAAATCTAAAGACACACTTTTAGCATGTATATGTATTTATTTATTATTAATTTACTTTACATATATTTTATAAATTAAATTTGCTTAAAATTTTCTCAATTGTTCTATTTGCTTCCGATCGTATGGTTTGAAAATTCATTATAATCTTGTGCACTGCATGCTGAAGTGGTCAGCTTTCATTTCCTTGTCCGCCATTTGGGTCTAGCTCAACTGGTGCTGAGTTAGTGCTCACCAATGGTTGCGGACAGAACTCAGTTTCTTTAAAAAAAGAAAAGAAAAAAAAGAAGAAGAATGAAAGATGAGAGAATACTCATCCTCCGTTCTTATTCCTAGGCATGACCACCTCTTGTTCCACATCTCTTTTACGTTTCATTTTTTATTATAAATATAATAAAACAAATAATCGATATAATCCACAGATAATTAATAAATATGAAAAAAAATAAATAATTTATGAAAATAACATCACTCAACTAAGAAAATATATTTTCTACTTTTAGGAATTATATGATATACTTTATCAAGAATACAAGATATTTAGATATAAAATATTAAAATCTTTTATATTTATTATAATAATTAAATTTTATCAAAAAATTAAAATTTTTATAAAAATGTAAAAAAATTAAAATTAATTTTTTTAATAGCATGAAATGTCTGTAAAATAAGTATGTTATACCTCCAAACATCTTTATTTATGTATCACATAATTTATAAATCTAAGATATCTACCTAAAATATCTAAATAAATATTAAAAATTTTAATTTCCAACCAAACTTCAATATGGACTTATGTCAACAATTGACTCAAAGCTATGAATCTAAAGTCAAAGTGAAGTTGATGATAGAACTGAACAAACTTCTTCCATTTTTTAATTAAGCTTTTAATTACCTGATACCTTCTCGTTTGAAAATAGAAACTATGTTCCTACTTACTCCCACTCCTTACAATTAAAAGTTCATTAAATTACTTTTTTTAAAAAAAAAAAAAACACCTTTTTTAATATATATATTCTGTTACAGTACACATAAACATGATACTTAATCGATTACATATAACCTTGTTTTTAATCACAATTGAAAAGTAATTAATGTCAAACTAACTGTGGTCTGGCGCATAATCAAGCTGGATAACCTAGTAAAAGTAAGAAAAACTATGTAGGAAGAAAGCCCGAGCCAAAAACATCCCAAAGAAGAAGAAAGTCCTGCCCACGATGCAAAAATGAAAAGAAAACCACTACTGCTGCAATCTACCATGAATGTCAACTATACAAAGCACCCGATGCAAATATCCCTTCAGAATCTGGGTCCATATGAAGTGGCATCAGGCTACCAACCTACCACCAAATAACCCCCTTCCATGCCAAGCCACATTCAAAAAATAAAGTAACAAATGAAATGAAAACAGAGGAGTGAGGACAACAAATTTACACAAAGTTTTACAACAATTCAATGCCCATCATTGTCCACCTAACTAGGCTAAAAATTGAAAATATTGACACCCTAACGGTTTCCTGATGATCGTGTTTTCCTTAGTCTTCCCCGTGTAAATCTTATGCTCTCTTCCATCACCCTCTCTTTTGTTGGAGGGTTCCCATTTTCATTTGCTGATGGGGATGAAGACCGTGGCGCTGCTTCAATCTGCATTGGTTCTTCCTCTGCTGGCGCAGATTGGCTGGTCGTTTCAGGTGTAGGATCAGACTCCTGAGTACCTAATCCTGTAACAGGGGAGGCTGCTTTGGGCACTTGTGAAGAACCCAACACCTCTGCTACCTCCTTCTGGAGCTGGCTTGAAGATGTGCTAGAGGCGGGAGATGGAGGTTCCTCAGTTTGAGGTTCCTCAATTTCTGGTTCTGTTGCAGCAGCTGGTTGGCGATTAGAAGAAGCAGGTTGACGAACCCTGACACCTGGTCGTTGCTGGCAAAGAACACCCAGAGAAAGAGTAAGAAGAACAATCCAGTCTAAATATAACAGCTTCTGGCGGAAGTTCTATTTTATTATACTCCAATGAAAATACAGCACAGTTAAGCCACATCTCCTATGTAATTTCCAACAAACCCAAGTATACTAATAATCAAATACCTGCACAGGGCGAGGCGATTGGGTTGATTGCGCAGCAACATACTGTAAAATGTCATATATTCTAGTCTGGCCATAACTAGCAGCTCTTTGCCAGTACAAAAATGCAATATCTCCAGCCCTGGTCCTTATTTCCAACAAGTTGCGATCGATTTCTGTCTCATGTTTTGCAACGTATGGTCTAAAGAAGGCGTCATACACATATGTTGTTCCCTAAAACGGTTATGTTAAATTTTACAACCACATTAAGAGAAGCAAATAATAAAACAACATCAGACAAAACCATGGTAGACAATTTTATACCTTTGTTTTAGGGTACCACAGATATATAACAAATGCCAACTTAGCTTCACTGTACATTGGGACCCTTCAAGAAGAAAACACATTAACAGATAATAAAATACAAATGCATAAACTTTTTGTTTTGAATAAAAATATAACCATACAGTAGTATTCTCTACCCATATTTAAGAAGAATCCTTTACCATGATATAAAAGCATCACCAATTCTCTCACATACTGTCAAAAGAGCCACCAATATCCTGCAACCACGATGGGTAAAGAAAGTTGGCATTAACCATTAGAAGTATTTTACAATATTATTTTAAAGCAGATGACCAATTTATTTTATACCAATACTGGCACCAAAAGCGAAGTTGTTCAATTTCCGGCTTATTCTTTTCAACTGTTTTATAGCATTCATATGCTGGATAAGCATAGCCAAAAATCATCCTGCCAACACATTAAAGCCAAAAAAGTAGATTAAATTTTGAATATTACGAAGTGAAACTTTAGAATCATGTGAGAAGATAGATTAGGATGGTATGAAACATACACAAGGGCCCTAGTAAGAAAGGATCCTATCATTTTGTATCCCTGGCATAAAGAATAGACAACCTGTTAAGCCAAGCAAGTGAAACTGAAACATAATGATCTGGCTACTCAAATTCATGTATTGCAAAATTAGCTCACTTTAATATGAGAAAACATGTAGAAAGTTCATTTGAACAAATGATGGACCTTTGATAAAGACTTATGAGGAAAAAAAATACGATCACAAATAATTTCTCCATTTTCAAAGAAAGGAAGAAAAAGAAAAGAAAAGAAATATACAAGAGCAAAGAAGAAGGGGATGTTTAGATGATGTTAGGCTTCTTAAGCAATGTATAGATAGGAGGAAACATAAAATTAACTAATAGAAAACTTAAGCTCTTACATCCTCTTCTCTCCCTCTTTCTCTTTCTAAAGCAAATAGAAACCAAATTCAACTGGGCTTCATGATGAATAAAGATTTTAATTGCGAATAATTTGATATCCTATATCCTATTGTTCTTGATAATTCATTTTTGGTTTTCTCCCTGAAACTTTTCCTGCAGCCAAGAAGAGTATTTCTAGAATAATATAGGAACAAACAAATAAGTACATTGCACAGGAAATCACTTCACTTGTTTTGACCTGGAAAACAATAATCCCCATCTCAATAAGTCTCTTGTGAATTAGAAGGCAAACGAATATTGTATTTAGAAGTAGAAATTACAATATAAAGAATCCTGGAACTAGGGCGAAGAAATGCCATATTGAAATAAAGATCAATATCTAAGATCAAACACAACAAACGAAGATATATAATCCGAATCTAAAGTAGTAAATGGATTTATATAGTAAAATCAAGTAGAAAATGGCATAGAACTAGAGAGAAGAGGAGAATGAAGAATTACCGTCTTATTGTTCGTTTTCAAATGAAATAAAAGGAAGAAGCAGGTATAGTGTAAACTGTAAATCCGAAAGGAGAGCTGAATAGGAAGCGAAATCTTGAAGATCACCGGCGTACGGAGAAATCGGCGGCGCCGAATGCTACCGAGAGCCGTTACGTTGTTGGCTAGAGTAGAGAAAGAGCAAGAGGAGTAGTGAGAAGCGCTTAAAATGCTGCTCTTGGTAAACTCCTTTCCCCGGTTACTGCAGAGAGGGAAATATCTGTGTGTGCCGAAGATGTATGAGCATAGCGTGAACTTCCTCATCACGGGACGGTGTCCCCCCCTAGTTGTCTTTTATTATTTATTATTATATATTTATTTATTTATTTATTTAAAATATTTTCTTAATTTTTTAAGATGTTTTTATATTTTTTTTCAATTTTTATTTTTTAAGGTATAATTTTTTTAATTTATAATTAATTTGTTATTATTAAAACAATTAAAGAAAAAAAATTGTTAAACTCTCCTCTTGTCTTAAATGAGATAATAACAGAGTAACCTCTTATTATTATTATTATTATTATTATTATTATTATTATTATTTAAATAACAATTACCCATAATTCATGATAACTTCCTATGAAATTTTCCTAGTTACAGTTGGATCCCATCTTATTATGATTCTTTTTATTTAAACTTTTCTTCATTCTCATATATTTATGTCTAAATTAACATTTTAATCCAAAAAAATAGTGGTTATTGAAAAAAAAATGAAGTAAATGTAATTTATTGAAAATTTTATTTGAAAATTATACATAAATTGTGAGGGTTGCATTTGAGATACAATTGGTGCGTGTGATACAGGAATTTTTCAAAAATTTTTTATAATCACTAATTAAAAACATTAATTTCTCATATTTGGGACAAGGCAAAAAATTCTTTTTTCAGGAAATTAAAATTGATATGTATACTTTTTAGGCAACTTTTTTATAAAAAATTTTTTATAGCGAAGAATGGTATTTTTAAATTTTTGCCCTATAAAAAAATTTTAGAGAATTCAAATGATTTTTTTATCTTTTTTCACGAATCACTGAATCTTAAATTCTTAAATTATAAATCCCAAACTCCAAATTCCAACGTCCACAAATTACAATATGCAAACTCTAAATTCAAATCACCAACCTCCAACTCCTAAACCACAAATCACAAATTACAAACCCTAAAATTCAAATAACCAACATTCAACCCCCTACTCTTATTTTCTTTAAAATATAAATTTCTTATAATTTTTTTATTTTTAAAATGAAAAAACTTCTCCAATTCCAAATAATCTCCTTATCATCTTATTTACAGCAATCTTTATGGTATGTCACAACTATGAACTATGCTTCCCTGCGTGAGTATTTATTGTCATTCTATGGAACATATAGTAATGTAATACGAATTGGTAATTACTAACGAGCGTGGGCGTTAAATTATTAAATAGAAATGATGGATGGTTGTTAATTGTTATAGTGGCATTATATTTATTTATTTATTGATAACGGAAACATCTGACTTTTAGGAGTGTTCATTTAATTTATTAGACTACGCCTAGCTACCTCCTAGTCCTAGTCCTAGTCCTATATGATTAATATGTGATGTAATGAGTTGGGGTTGTCCTTGTTCCTTTATAAAAAGTGGCACAGGAATCTGTTCATTATCTTTTCACTGCTGCCTGCTGGAGACTGGAGTAGGGAAAAAGGGTGTTGTGTCAACCGCAAGAAAGCTAAGAAGAGCACTGGTAGATTACTGGGATAAAAAGCAAAAAGCCAAAGGGACCCCTCCCCCCCTCATCTCCCTCTCAGCTGGGATCCTCAGGATCATGCATACAACTTCAAGGATAACGTTTAATAAAGATACATAAAGAAAGAGAAAAGGGGTGCATGGCATGTGGAGTTTCCTAACCAACCAAAAACAAAACAAAGCCTTGGATTCTACGTTTCTCAAAGAATCAGTGGATGGACATGCCATGATGCCAACTGCCAACTTCGTTCAACATAAATCCTCAATCTTAGCCATTCCTTCCTAATTATGTCTCTTTGTTGGCCTGTCGCTCTCATCTCTCTGTTCTCCTACCTTCTTAATTTCTTTCATTCTCTTCAATAATATTTCCGTTTCTCTTCATCTTTCCCACCCTCTCACTATGATTTATACTATATAGGAACATTAATTGAACACCTGCTCTTTCAATTTATATATGCACCACTGGAAAATGAGAGAAAGATGTGATTTTGTACTCTAACTATCGTTGCCTAAGATTTGTGGTCAATTTTGATCATAATTAGGTTTCTTTATTTTTTTTTTCCTTCAATCTTAATCATGATTATAATGGAAAACCTCTGTTCCATTTTTTTTATTGCTTCAATGATGATCTTGTTCCATGCTTGCTTCCACTGTTGTTTTTTTTTTTTTTTTGCAGAGTCAGATTACTGTAATTCTGGAGCAGGCCATGAGATATGCACCCCCAAAAATATTGGGCCGAGCTTATCAAAAGCCCATTTACGTGGTTATAAAGGTGGAGCCACGTGGAAGATGGATAGAGAATAGTGTGTGGTGGGTGGTGGCTGGCTGGTGTCCATGGCTTAAATTAAAACACCTTCTCTCCTTGGTGGAGTTCCTCTCTGTGGCTGAGTGCTGAACAAATCCCTTTCAGAGATACAAACTACAAAGGGGGAAAATAAAAGAGAAAAATTGACTGGAGTGAAAAATGACACTAGCTCCTTCTCTGCCTCACCTGCATTCCCCGTTTCTTTGTTGCCCTATAAAATCCATTTCTCCGTTCAAGTCAGCCAGAATTCAACGGAAACCCACTCCATCTTATCCATGTATTAGAGCTTTGGAGCTTGATCAAAACACGGTTCCTCCACCTTCTATATATTTAATAATATGTTATCTGGAATCTGCTTCTTGTTGATTTAGTACGAATATAAATTAGAGTTATCGTATAATGTTTTCACTGTCCAGGTAGTGGCTATAACAGTTGGTGTAGTGAGCGTGGCAGCCGGGATTGGCATTCCACTGTTCTATGAATCCCAAATCGATAATGCTGTGAAGTGTTTTACTCTTTCTCTTATTTACCATTTATTTACTATCATGATTTTGTCATATTAAGTTTTATACCCAGCTATGTATATAATAAATTAAAGAGACATTGTCTTCGGTGCAGGCTAAGAGGGAAAATACTCAGCCTTGCTTCCCATGCAATGGATCTGGCGCCCGTGAGTATTTTTATCTCTCCTTTCATAACTGGGATTTTTAGATTTTAGGCAATATTTTATGTCTAGACTCTAGAGCATTACTAGGGCAAGTTACAGAATAATTTGGAATAGTTTTAGTTGTAGAGTAAGTCAAATGAAGTGGAGGCATGCTTTTGTTGGGAAATGAATTTACCCCGTTGTTATGCATACTGTCGATCCAACAAGAAATATGAGATTACTTACCTCAGTTCCAAAAGTGATATCAGGTCATTACAATTTCCTTTTTTACCATATTTCTGAACAGAGTATGAATTAAGACAATGTTTAGTGCATGACATTAGGCTTTGATTTAGATCAAGTTATACTGAATACTGGCATATTCAGCTGTAGCCCGGGGTATTAGTTATTGCCTGAAGATATGCCCATTCTGTAGTGATAGGAAATGAAGATTGAATCTCGTAACAAGTTGCTCAAAATTTCATAAATGAGCCCCTTTTTGAAAATTCACAACCAATTATATAATACTAAAGCACTCCTGGGGTATGATAATGCTAGTTCATATAATCACTAAATTAAACTTGTTGCCTTTAAAAATGACAATTCAACTGTTTGACACTTCTTTTCCAATCTTATGTTTAAAAATGTTACACTTTCCACAGAGAGATGCAGATTTTGCGCCGGAACAGGCAATGTGACAGTAGTGCTTGGTGGGGACGAGAAAGAGGTCTCTCGATGCATAAATTGTGAAGGTGTTGGTTCATTAACATGCACCACTTGTCAAGGAACTGGAATTCAGCCTCGCTACCTTGACCGTAGGTATGAATGTTGTGTCTGAATATTCCCTTTATAATTTACTATAAAAGAAGCTAGCTAGTCATGCATAGCATGACAATTTTTACCAGTCAGCACTCATTTTGCAAAAGCAATAAGACTGTGACGACTATTTGAGCATGTGAGATTCTTCCTGCAAACTAAATGTATCAATTACAGTATCATGTAAATATTTTCAACAAAAGCTTAAAACATCATGGTTGCCTGGGTCAGCTTCACTAATCAGTATACTGGAAAATTTTGAGCTATGTTAGTTGAAAATGTTGGTGTCGAGGTCTTCCATTGTATTGTTAACCACTATTATATGTTGAGCAGAGAATTCAAAGATGATGACTGAGCTCAGTAAAAGAATAAGTGGCGGTGATTTTGGATTTGCTCAAAGAGAGGCTATTTACTCGTTCAATCTCTTTTGGTGATGTATACACACTTGATAACAATGTCAAAATTACGTTCATGCTTTCATTTGATTTATCTGTTTATCAGTGTCAGGGATACATTTTGTGAACTATATGTGTAAAATTTTGGCACTGCTATAATGCTCTTATTCAATTCCATTTCCTGTTGTTGACCATCTTAAATATTTATTTCTCTCTCATCTCTCCCCCGTAAAAAGATTAAAATTTCATTCTCTCTCCTCTTTCATCTCCTTTGTTCTCTTATTTAGGCAGAAATGTCCTTCATTCTGTTTCTCTTTCACTGACTTGGCTGCCGAACTTGTTTATTTTGCTTCTAGGTTTTGATAAAATAAAATTGTTTTTAAAAGGTTAAAATATTTTTTTTTGTTTCTTGTGTTTCTTAGATGTTTCAATTTTGTCCTTTATGTTTCAAAGTGATTCATTATTATTCCTAAAGCTAACACCGTTAACCTATTAGACGAAAAATGCTGATGTGTTATTTAGATGGCAGACTCTGACACATGGCACATTCTCTCTCTTTCTCTCTCTCTGGTCCATACCCTCTCATTATCTCTCTCTCACCCACAATTAAACAGAATCAACTGTGGATGAGAGACTAACCATGATAGCTAATGGGGAAGCATACATTATAATGTTGAAGAGGATGCATATGGTTCCAACAATGGCAGAATGCTTGTTGAGAGTATGGATCAGAGTCAATGTGAGAAGGGTGAGAGAGATGATGAATACGAGTTCAAGCATAAGGCAGAGAAGGACCAACCTTCAACCTTTTTCTGTGGTTGGAGTATATCAAGAAGAGGACAACATAGATGATTTCAATTACATAGCTTGAGTCGTTGATGGTCACTACCAGCAGGTTATTTGGGTGAACAATGGGTAGGCCATACAATGTTCAAACCATGCAGTTCAACGGGGTCGCTAGATATGGTGTTACCAAGTAATGCTCTCCTGATCCTTTCTTCCATATTCTCACAAAAGTTGGACTGTAAATAATTTCTTTATTTTTAATCATCTCATCTTCATCTCCTTCGTCTTATTATTAAGCAAATAAAAATAAAAATATCTTATCCTATCCTATAATAACATGCATCCTCAAAGAAGCTTTCATAACCACTCATGTATACATTTGATTGTGAAAATGTTTTTTTTATTGAAGTGAAAAAGTCAAGGATTTGAGAACCAAGTACTTAGATTCCAACTTACATTGGGGAGAGGAAGTGGAAGGCGCCGGTGATGTTTCCTGAAAGCCAGATAATAAAAAGAGTTAGGAAGTACTTTAAAGAGTACTATTGAAAAATAAAAGAAAGTAATGAGAGGGTGAGGTACCTAAGATACCAACGATTATTCAAGCAATATCTGCAGCAGTCATGATTGATAGGAATGGAAGGTAACTTGGTAGAGGCTGGAGAGAGAGTGAGAGTGAGAGGGTAACTTTTTATCTCTCTTTCACTTGATCTCACTTGTTTTTGAGTCTGTCATTTAAATATTATGTTAATATTTTTTATTTATTAAATTAATTGTGTTAATTTTAAAGACAATAATAAATGAATTTCAAAGATAATAATATATTATTTTTAAAATATAAAAGACAAGATTAAAATTTTTAAAAATAAAAGAGACAACAAATATATATTAACTTTTTTTTTTAAAAAATGATATACATTGTAATTAAACGTGATAAGTATTTAAAAAAAATGGTAAAGATTCAAATAACATATGTACCAATAGATTGCACATAATGAAAGTACTCTAATTAATTTGTTCTTTGACCAGATTTTTATAAGGTCGTTGATTTTGTAATATGTATATATAATTTATAAATGTGGAGAAGAGAGAAAATGAACTTTTGAGCATTTTAGAGAACAGAAATAGATGGTTGTTTTAATAAATTAATTATTTTTCTTAGTCAAACTTCAATACTTATATAATTAAGCGTTTTATAACCATGAGATATTCATAAAATTAAAAATTAGTGTAAGAGTTTAATTCTTTTACTGATATTAATTGATTTTTAATATAATTTATTATTTTATAAACTAAAAAATTACGCTTCTCACACAATAAATGCATTTCAAAACACAATGAATGTCTAGTTAATCATATCCGAAATAATTAAATGCTTTTATATTTATGTGTGTGAAGATATGATTTTTTAAAATTAAATAGAGAAGGAGTGTCCTTTTCATACATTTCTCTATTTGCAAACACAAGCCAAATAAGCGCAGCACAGCAAGCTGGGGTTTAGGGGAAAACAAAAAGGGTGGGTGGTTTTTCGATACCAAAAGGAAGACAGCGCCTCCAGGTCCTCTTCCGGGTAAGTGGCGCTGCAACCTGCAAAATACCCTAGATAGCCGTCACATTCACCAGCTTAACGACAACGTTTTAGAGGAAGAAAGAGAGAGAGAGAGAGAGAGAGAGAGAGCAGTTTCCGATAACAGAGAAATGCTGTACATAATCGGTCTAGGATTGGGGGACGAGCGAGACATCACGCTGAGAGGTTTAGAAGCAGTGAGGAACTGTCAGAAGGTATACATGGAAGCCTACACCTCCCTGCTTTCTTTTGGCCTCTCTACCGATGGCCTATCGAACCTGGTAACTTACCTTGCCCATTTTTTTCCATCTTCTAATTCTTTCATTCTTCTTCTTTAAATTTCTCGTTTTGGTTCGGGGGCTTAATTCCCGGTCTTTTATAATAGGAAAAGGTATACGGTAAAGCCATTACTCTTGCTGACAGAGAAATGGTTGAAGAAAAAGCGGATGACATACTTTCAGAATCTCGCGATGCCGATGTGGCTTTCCTCGTTGTTGGGGATCCTTTCGGGTATGTTATTGCTTTATATCAATTATCAAGTATTTTATAATATCAAGTATTTGGTAATTGGGTAGTTCTGGGCTCTGTTGTCTCGGAATGTATTTCGGGAGAATAAAAAATCTTGAAGAGGAACCCTGTTGAAACAAGTAAGGTAGCTTCCGCTCTGTTTGTCTCCCTCCCTATTTTTCCTCTCCTACCAATCTTAGTAGCATAGAAAGTGTCAACAGTTAGTTTACGGAAACGTGTGGTAAGAGATTGCATAATACAGTTAAAATGGCGCGAGCCCGCATATACAAGTAAAATGTGTACGGGTATTTTGCATGTATTCGGTTTCTGCAAAAAGGAGGTTCAAATATGTGTGCAAGTTTTCTGGTTGTCTAATGTGGTCTATTAGCTTAAATGCTGCATTGCCTTTCCTTTGAAAAATGATTTTTGTGTGGAAAATATGGAGCATCTCCGTGCCAAATCTGTGAGGATAATTCTTCATAGTAATACGGTCCACTTGCTTTTATTGCTGATCTTATATCTGGTTCTATACATAGGGCAACAACCCACACTGACCTTGTTGTTCGCGCAAAGAAAATGGGAGTTGATGTCAAAATAGTGCATAACGCATCGGTGATGAATGCAATTGGAATTTGTGGGCTACAACTGTATCGCTATGGGGAGACTGTTTCAATACCATTCTTTACTGAGACATGGAGACCTGATAGCTTCTATGAAAAGATTCAAAGAAATCAAATGATGGGACTGCATACACTTTGCTTGTTAGGTGAGTCTATGACATTCATGGTTAACGTGCTGCTGTTGTTAGAAATATTAGCGCTTACACCATTTCCAGTTATATTAAGAGTAAAGCAGTTACTGTTGCATGAGAAAACCCTTCTTTTGCAAGTATTCTAAGGATCTTCCTGTCTGTTTTCTGAGAAAATCTAATCCACCTTATACTCATCTTCTACTTTTTAATTTGGGATGGTTACAGATATACGTGTGAAGGAGCCCTCACTGGAATCTTTGTGCAGGTTGGTTTTCTGAGTGATCAGTAACTGTGGGTGCTGCCGTTCTGTAGCCATTGTTCTTTGTTCTGACCTATACCATAGGATAGAATAATTGTTTCTAACTGGATACTTTTCGCTTTTTCTTTCTATTCTTGCTTTCTCTTTGGCATACTTTCAGAGGAAAAAAACTCTACGAACCCCCTAGATATATGACAATAAACACGGCCATTGAGCAGCTCTTGGAGATTGAGCAAGCACATGAAGAATCTGGTGAGTTCCTTGAGCATTTACATTACTCTAGCTTTTAAAGTTAAAATGTAGATTATATGCTTTTATATGTTCTGATTGTACCAATATTTAAAGATTTCACTTTTACATTTGAAGTGGACTGTGCTTTGTTTGCTGCAAAAATATTATAATAATCATATTATCAGTTTTTTTAAAAATTTATTGTGCTAACAAGAAATTTATCAATCTTTTTTGGTACCCAATTTCTTTTATCTAACCTGTAGCTATTTAAAAAATGGATTAATTGGAGAAGACAGAAGTAAAAGTATTTAACACGTTCTTTCTGCATTGCTTTTCGGGTATATTCCTTTGCCTCTTTCCATTTGGTTTAGTGTCTCTTTAATGACTCCAGAATGCTCATGTGTGTAAAGGAGCTTTAGAGCCCTTGGAGATATGTGGATCCCTTCTCATTCAACAAGACTTCTGTCAGGCTTCCCAAACTTTGTTTTGTCATCTACTCTCAAGGGTGCTGGCTTGTGCTATGAACTCCTATGACCTGTTAGAGTCTCGAGGAATAACAATCATATATACTTATTCCAAATTCCATTGTCCTTCTCAGTGTTATTCGTTGTTTCACCCCTTTACTGTCATGTTAGTCATCTGCTTTAGGTTTTTGGCGTGCTCAAATGTTGGTTTCAAAGATTTTGTTTGGGTTATTGATATAGTTGGAATGGGGAAAGGAACTTTTTACATGATAATAGCTCATATTCAGCCTTGGCCATTGTCAGTGTTTCCGGTGGATATTGTGCCCACCTGTAATTGTGGATCATAGACTACTTCAATATGCCTTACATCATTTGCTGATTAGCAACCCTAGCCTTTCTTCACCGTGATCTTGCACTTCCCAGTTGCTGCAATTCTTCTTTTCCTTCTATGTCTCATATACAAGTTATCAAGCTATAGCTTCTTTTTCTTTTTTTGTTTACTTGGCCTTGCAGCCTACACTGAAGATACAGAGTGTGTTGGGTTTGCTCGGGTTGGAAGTGAAGATCAGATGATAGTCGTTGGTACAATGAAGCAGCTGCGGATGATTGATTTTGGTGCACCTTTGCATTGCCTTGTCATAATCGGCAATACCCATCCCTTGGAAGAAGAAATGCTCGATTTTTACAGATGTAGGACATAGTTACAACAGAGATAGCGGGACCGTTTGAATTCAGCAAAAGATTTGTTTGTTTGTGCCCAAGGAACCTTTTAAACCTCTGATGAAATGGCACTTTTTAAACAATCGTGCCTGTAATATTTAAAAGCCATCAGAACTCACAGTAGAAAGGAAAAAGAAAGGATAAATATTATTGCAGCCTGCCTAACTGTATGTACAGTAAACTGTATATGCATTTCCTTTTCAGTTTTTACCTACATCTTGTATCTACCACTACACTTGAAGACCTGGTTTTGCATCGATGAATTTTATTTGTTTCATGATTTTCATCAATTTACTTGCTAATTAATAAACAAAATTTAATGAGTAATGGCGGAGGATGGAAGCAAAAATGGTCAGTAGTAAACCAGTGATAAGTGATACCAAAGCATAGAGAGGCAGACCCCCAATTGACGTGGGTGTGAAATTCCTTGTACTTTGAAAACCAGAACACGTGTGAAAATATGGAAAATTAACAATGGTTCAATCATTTCCTTATGTCACTAAGCTCATTAATATATGAGATTAAATTAAATTTAATCTGTTTCCTTTTTTACCAGCAGGAGGAGAAAAGAAAACACCTATGAATTGCACACAATATAAGACTAGTGACCACATGGTTCCGACTGGACAGTGCTTAAAAGTAGAGGAAAAGAGTTTCTATTTCCTTTTAATCCACTTGTTGAATAGAGAAACAGATTCACACTCACTGCTTCTTTATCCCTACGGCCTTATCTACAACATCAATACCTCAATAGTCTCCGCCATTCCTTTCTCGTTCTCTTGTTTGTTTCGGTCAAAGGACGCTTGTCCTTTGCAGTTTGCACCCTTCAATTATAAATCAATAGGTATTGCAGACCATTTTATATGCAAACTGGGTAGGAATCGCACTAGTATTGCAATTTGTGTTGTGGCCCTTATATAGTAAGTAAAACTTGAAGCACTGGACCAAGTTTAGCTAATAAAGGTTGGATTGGGTTGTACAGATATTCGTTTATTGGCAACATAAGCAAATACCCACCAGAAAATGTGACTTTGCTCTCACGGAGTATGGTCCCTCACCAAACAAAACAAAGAGGACGATCGTAATGTCAACATTCCTATGCTTTCTATTCTTTTTTTGTGCATTTTAATGTGCAATGGTCCTTGTCCATCCATATCAGTCTCAATTGAAAGCTGTATTCAACAACCCATCCATTCAATATATTTATATAAAGATAATTAATGATAATACTAATCACCGACACCATAAAAAACTCCCACTATAATCTCATCACTTTCATCATATATGTCTTGTCAGATTGTAATGCACAGTTAAGTATAAATTAGAAAAATACAGAGTCTCAGCCAAAGGAAACTAGACATCATGGTTGATGGTTGTGTGTGTTGGTTGAGGTTAAACACTACAATCTGGGGTGATGCTGCAGGTTTAGAGAGAGTCAACGATAAATGTCGGACTTTGCAGTGTGAACCAACTGTTGCTCCATCTCCCAACTTAGCTTAGGGGCCACACCACAGTGCTTGGGCACGTATTCCTGGTCAAAGTACCAAATGGAGGGCTCAGATGATTCGTTTGCTGGTACAGGACCCAGCGTGATGTCTCACGTGAGCCACGTGTACATATCTAGACTGGGACAATTGTATATTGTACCTCAAGCTTGCACATGAGCTCTTGGGCAGTTTGGGCAGACACAATAATGTGACGGGCAGCGGGTGTTACGAATCCTTCATCCACAGCTTTATCTATGAATGACAGCAATGAGTTGTAGTACCCATCTACGTTCAGCAAGCCCACCTGCGTCCATTGTTGATTTAACTTGTTAATGCTTAATCACTCATATTTTTATACTAATAACTGATGATTAAGAGATTGTTTTGAAATTAGTTTGACTTGTGAATAATAAATAAATGATCTTGATCTTGGGAAATCTTACGGGTTTATCATGGATTCCTAGTTGAGCCCAGGTGATAACCTCCAATAGTTCTTCGAGCGTGCCATATCCACCTGCAGAAATGAATTTTGACAAGGGAACTGAAATTTGTTTTAGGTAAATGCAACCTATAGGGATAGGGTTGACAGTTATTTCGGGATCCCAGAAAAGGACAGGAAAGAATGAGAAAGAGAACCTGGCAAGGCGATAAATGCGTCGGCTAGTCGAGCCATTTCGGCCTTGCGTTGGTGCATCCCCGATACAGCTCGTACTTCTCCCACTGTCTCTCCAGTGATCTGAATCCATTAGCATAACACCTTGTCAATTTCTCACTTTTCGGTTACATAAATTGTTTACTGCATTCAATCAACAAATCAAATCAAATTACCTCTCTTGGCATAAGGGTCTTGGGAATTACTCTGCATCAACACCAATGATCATCAACATCTTATATAATCAATCAAACAAAGAAGGAAAGAGCGAGGCGTGAGTTACCCTAATACGTGGCGACCACCATCAAATACAGCTTGTGAAATCAGGCCCATTAACCCAATGCTTCCTCCTCCATAAACTAAGTCAATGTTCCTTTCTACCTGCATTTCATTTTACAACGTCAATAACTACCCTTTCATTCCCACTCTACGATTGCTCCTGATTGATTCATTAATCACTTGGATGATCTGTTCTTCCACCAGTCAAACAAGTTTTGGTGGACACAGGTACTCTGCTTGGGAACTGAGGTTGAGGAGCCAGAAACAGAGAGAGATAGAGAGGGGTCATAAAAGAATGAGGCGAATAAGAGAGATTACCAGTTGTTTTCCGAGTTGAATAGCAGCGAGCTGGTAGCTGGGGTTCTTACCAGGGCTGCTACCACAGAAGACGCAGATGCGTCGGAACCTAGATTTGATGGGTTGCTGTTGATTTTCCATTAGAGTTTAGAAAGGAAAATGGTTTGGTTTGGTTTGGTTTGGTTGGAGCCTGGAGGGGAGAGTTGGAGTTGAGGTTGAGTAGTGGAGAAAGGAGAACAGGCGAAGGTGTTTGTTGTGGCAAGCATTCAGCAATTGGTTTGAAAGGCAACGCCCAAAAGTAGGGAATGAGAATTGGTGTCATTGGTGTCTTCCCTCATATATAGTCTCATAGTATCATAAACATGAGATGGATGAATTTGTGCTATATTCCACTCGATCCCATCATTTTGTTTTTCTTCTCATCTTATAACTCTGTCATTGTCACTTGTGTACTAAATCAATTTTCTATATTTATTGATTTGATGCATTTTTTTTTATTACCCAATCAACTCTACATCCTAATTACTAATTAGGGTATAGTTGTATACGACTTTGTAAACCCTATACTTACCGGACCATATCCCTAAATTTATTTGCAGCTTCCTCAAACTTCTTAAAGCTTATTCATTTTATAGTTATGATATTTAAGAATTTAATATTCTATCACCAATATTCCTATTTCTTTGGATACAAGAAGAGGGTTATACTCTCAACAAAATGCAGTACCACATATTTTATTGTCTAGTAGTATCTCATCTTCATTCATCTATAGCTAATCCTTTTATTAGTGATGCCGTGGGGGGGACCAAAAATTATAAGATAAATTCATTTCCATCAAAGTCTTAATTAAAAGAGATAATTTATTTTTTCTTATTTTCTTGAATAAGAACAGTATTGTTTATGTTTAAATAGCAACCGTTCAATGAAAAAAATATATCTTTTAAGAGAAGTTTTTTAATTACTCTCACCAAAAATTAAAAAAAAAAAAAAAATATATATATATATATATATATTTGATGAGTGATTTAGGAAGAACGTTCTGACAAGAGGTCCCACTCCTAGAAGGTGGGACATATATAAGTGAGATACAAGTACACGTAAATGGCACGTGAAATTTTAAAATTTAATTTGTCTATCCAACGAAATAAAAAATACAAAAAATAAAATAGTTGGGGGCTGAAAAACACCAAATGTAATCACTGCTGTAAGGCATGCTTCTGGGCCTGACCGATTGCCCATCATCCTATTTTAATTTTATGAACATTCAATTACTATTCAAACTAATTCAAAGTTGAATATTTGTATATTTGTTTCCACATAATTAATCAAACAAAAGCAGTAGTGAACGTAACTTAGATACTATATTTTGAGAACAAACAATCCTAAATTGTTTTTAATTATTTCTGCAAGGCTTATTGTTTTAACAATGATTGAATATTAATTTATAAAGATGAACTCATAATATTATAGTTATAAAATGATCTAACATTAAGTAATTAATGACATTTGCCAAAGAAGGCCAACTAATTTACGTATCTGTCATATTCAATGTGAAATTAAAGGAATGGGGAAAGAATATTCCAACTTTGGCTCCTCCATGGAATGGAATGGAATCCCCATCTTCTGCCTTTCATTTAACTTTTTCTAAAGATTCTTCATATGATATCAATACCTCGCAATTTCCACTCCTTTAATTACAATATTATATTAACCCATATTGTTCCATACAATAATAACGAATAATTTAATTATATTAGCTTTTTGTTTTCACTTCTACTAATTAATTATGGTTAGCAATAGAATACCATTTATCTAATGAATTGAATTCAAATTGAATTATGAAATCGGGGAAGGGGGGTCCAGATTTTGCCATGAAAAAGTTAAAGGAAAAAAGAAACAATATTGATGGAATGTCGTTTCAATACTCATAAATCATAAGCTGCCATATATTCAACTTTATGAAAAGATTGTCGGTATGGATGAGTCAGTATTTCCACTTTTCTAGACTAATTAAGTAGTTACTATATTCAAAGGATCTCTCAGTTAGGGAATTTAGCATAAGAATTCCATATTTGTGCTTTCTTGATTCATTAAGAGAAGAAAGCTTATGAAGATCATGTCGATAGAATTAGGCATTGATCAAGTGGTTGTTAGTATGATGCAAAAGAGGGCCCACTAATGATATCACAAACTTTATTATTAGTTAGTATATATAAAGTTAAAGAGTCTCCTTCCTAAGAAAACTTAAATGCTATAGTAGATGTGACTTTATCTAATAGATGTGAAGTGAGTCCCACTTCAAGTGAGTGGATCCCAATCTCTTGAAGTGGGGCCCACCCCACATTTGAGAGCGAAGGGCGTGGGTGCGCCTGTACCAAAGTTTTCTTCCTCTTAGCCCTAGTCACAAAATGCCACTTGGAAAATAACATGGAAGGGTAAGGTTGAGGGTGATGGCCACGTGTGAATCCATCACACCACTTTCTCCCTTTTCTCTTTCGAATGTATTAAGTGCTTTCTTACGTAAACATGTAACAATCTTCCACGCCTCAATTCAAAGTTGTTATCCAATTAATCCAAAGCTAAGATTATCTAATTTGGTTGGTCGTTGCCTCGTGTTTCTGTGGATTTCATTACTTAATTTGGGGGAACAACATTATTGACTGCATCATTGAATTGTTTAATATTAGTTTGACTGCCCTTTTATTTAAATAATAGGATTCGGATTCATAATGTGGTTTTAGAAAGAGTAGAGACAGTTTCCAAGTTTGAAGGTTAATTTGAGAACAAACAACTTACGTAACCCTCTCTATCTCTTTCTCTAGCGCATAAAGAAAGGGGAAGACGAAGAAGATGCTAATATGGATGGATGTGTGGCCTATAATCTACTAAGGCTCTTTCATATTCATGGCATCCTATCTGGTGTGAGGCTGCTGTGAATCCACCAAATGTCAAGTGTATTAAGAGATGGAGGAAGATAAGTAAAAGTAGATGGGCGAAGGAGGTAATTACAAGCTAGTGACTAATGAAAGGCACTGATGGGGATGGGATTTCTGGCTCTTCTATCTATTTCCTTATATAGACAGATAGACAGCTAATTTCATTTCTAGTTATCCACAACCACAAAAGCAGGGAATCTTAAATGGATATTTGGAATCCCCTCTCCTCTCTCTTTCATCACATAACAATATTCAAAAATTCACCATCAATCAATATGTTAAGTGATCCGTGCGTTGCACGTGAGTCTGTAATGGCCCATGTAACTCAAAAGTCCTCCGTTCCATTCACCTCAATCTATTCCCCTCCCATAAGATGTGTTTCTGTATTCATCAAATAATTACTAAATTACAATTTACCATTTAATGTTTGAAAGGAGTATGTGTGAGTGCGAGAAAGAGTAGGCTGAGATGGATGAAAATCGAATTACAAAGATAGTGCCTTTAGGACAAAGAGAAAGGACTCAGATTTAAGACAATGGACCTCTAATTCGGCCGACACCCGACACTTACAACCTGTGACTGCGTTGCACTCGTGTGCTTCATTGCTTGAGTCCCCATTTAACGACTTCCCCTTTTCATCTTCTGTCAATTTGTCTGCATATAGATTGGGACCACATTGCCATTTGCCCACCCAACCACCATCTTCACTTTCTCCTCAATCAATCCTTCGAATCGTTCATCACTGACCAGGTACCACACAGCCTGTGTATGAACTACATAACATAAACACGCACATCAATTTTATTTATTCATCTTCCAATCATTTTTTTTTTTTACTCTCTCCACTTGCTATTGCTCTAGTTTCTTAAGCATGCATGTAGCATTCCTCCGAAACAACTCTTTAGGGGGCCTTTACCTTGCTATTTGATACTACAACTACTCAGTCGCCTTTGCTGACCACATAGAGCAGTATCTACTTCAGGGGCCATTTCAAGGATGGAAGTGGAGTAAATGAAATCATGAGCCTACAGTTGTATTCCTCGGCACTCAAACTTCCAAGAATTTTTGAAGAATTTTCGTTCACTCAAACAGGACAAATCATTTACTTTCGTGTCAGGATATAGAACTAGGGCAACTGTCGTATTGCCAGTAGCATCCAGTGGTTACTTTACTCTTCTGGTAGACCTGCCTTGTTAGATGCAGATTGCATCCTTCTGAATAGAAAACCTCCGGTAATGCATTTAAAAGTTACTTGTTACCGGTGCCTTCCATTAGCAAACCATGATTTCGCAAAGTATAAAAATACGTCACATTTTAAATTAAACACTCCAAGCAAGAAGTTATATCATTTTAAACACCAAACATCGTAGGGGTAATTACGTAGTCCTAATAACACAGAAAGAAAGCTATTGAAGGAGTTGAACTGAGCATTAGCAGTAAAATAACAAGATACTTGACACTAAGAAGAAACCATTATAAGCTGGAGAATACAGTCATGCTAACATCCACCCTCCAACGCACAGATAAGAGAGGAAAAAATGGACGTTATTAGTATTCACTATCATTAAAAATCAATTTGTATCAACTTAATTTGCAAATATACGAGACAATGGAACCTCAAGGGACAAACAACAATTAACACTTGGAATAAGACTATATTAAATTGTAAACGAAATCAAGCTAATCTATTTGAAGAAAAATTGGCGGGGCATTGACTCAACAAGACCTTTGCACAATGAACAGAAGCTGATGGTACAACTCAAACATCAACTAAATGGGTAAATGGGACAAGAAGATATGGTACAACATTCATTTCCTAGGCCAGGAAATTCCTCAGAGAAAATGAATCTATTAGCGGCCACAGCTAGGTGGTTGTTGTGGCTTCTTGTTTGCTCTTTCTAAGAGAGAATATTGGTTAGCCGACTGTTGCGGGTGACCCTGCTCTCTAGGAGCACTAAGGTTATTTCGTGGAGCCCAGTGTTGGTGAACCTGTTGATGACTAGAAGCTCTGGTTGATTGGAAATTCTGGCTCCGCTGACCATGATGATGATGGCGAGGATATGCACCTCTAAATGCAGGTACATTTCCTTGTGTATTCATAAACCTGGCATTATGATCAATTTCTGATGGTTGATATCCATGCCTAGCACTTCCTCCACTACCATGAGCAGCTGAGGAATTATTCCTTCCATGATGATGAGATCTTGGGTGTTCATGGTTATTTCTTCCATAAGAATTTGATTGATGATGAGAATTGTACATCGATGGTGGCTGGTAGGGTTGAGTATAACCATACTGCTGAGTAGGTATACCATTGTAAGGTGAAAATTGCAGTGGGGGTTGGTGAGGAGGAGCTGATATAGGTGGGGGCATTCCACGATATCCCGGGCGGGATTCATAGTTCGGATAGGAAGGCAATGGTTGTGGATGACCCATTGGTGCAGCATAAGAAAGTGGTGGTCCATTAATTGAATGGCCGTATACATTAGAGTCTACCTTCAATTGTAAGGAGTTAACAAGGAGTCGATGTGCTGCCTCTCCAAGCTGCCTGCCAGAAATGGATCCTGGAGGGTTTTGCCTAAAATAAAGTCAAAGCCCCAGTCAAAGTTTGAGCCAGCTAGATGACAAGTTCTACATAAAATGGTTGCTATGCTACTCATGAGTAGTAATACTATACGAGTAACTTTTTTATTTTTAATTCTTTTATTTTTCTTATAATTTTTATTTTAAGAAAAAAATTTAAAAGAATTTAAAAAAATCAAAATACTAAAATAATTTCCATAACACAAGTGTTCAAATCAAAAAATAGTAAAAAAAATTCTTTTTATTTTTTTCAATTTTTTTAAATTCTTTTAAATTATTTCTTAAAATAAAAAAATAAAAAACTACTCATGGAGTATTGCTACTCATGAGTAGCATAGCAACCACCTCTACATAATCCAATCCACAGTAAAAATCAAAGATTTAAATCACTCGTACAATCAAAGGCTTCTGATATCTATAACCAAAGCCATACCTCCCATTTTCTACACGTCTCCGCCCAAAATCTTCATGCCATAGAACAGGATCAGGTTTCAGATCACCAACTAACACAGTCTGTAGAAAAATAATGCTGAATTATTTTTCTGCCTATATTGAAAGTTTAAGTAAACTAAACACAAGATGAGAACATGTTATGTTAATGTAATACACGTTTTAAGTTGAACACCGTAAAACTGGGGAAAAGAACAATGAGTCAGAGGAATATAACATATGCAGCAAGTAGAAAACTTAAATACCTTCTTTGGATATTGAACTCCTTGAGGTGGCCGAGTAATGTGCTTATGCATATCTGGGAGCCTGTATATTGCACATCTGGGTAACAGGAAGTGAGAGTGTAAATGATTACAATCACAATAAGTTTCAGATCCATGGCCATAAATAATGTTGCGATTAGATTATATTTGACATGGAAAGGCTTACATGACTTGGTTGTTCATAATATCTTCCATGTCTGCAACAGGAGACCTGAAGATAGGCGGGCAAGGTTCTCCACCGCATAGTGATATATAACCATTCATTCCACCACTGCATTTAGCCCTAAATAACATCAGAAAATGATCCAAACAGATCTTAAATTTTTCATTAACAAGAAAAAAATATGAAGTCAGCAAAATTGAAATAGTAGGTTGTGCAGGAATTCAATAACTTCATGTATATGAAGACTAGTGGACTTCCATTACATCTACAAGTTGTTATTAGACACTGAAACAATTCCCAAATTACTTTACCGGCAACGCCAATAAAAGAATAAATTGAATAATTGTATTTATTCCACAATAAAGTGATCTAATTCTTCCTTTACATAGTCATAGTGTACAAAGACGGGTTGCAAATTAATTCCACTTTCCACCTACCCTTTCCCTTTCTTCTTCCACCTCATTATTAAATACACTATCATCTCTGGTCACAAGAAAGGTAGACCCGTAGATCTACTTGTCATCGGGAAACAATCATCTCATCCCAAAACATTTGCTTCATTACTTTTTATCAGTATCCTTCTTACAGATTTGTAACTAAAGCAACTCACATTACGACTCTAAGTATCCGCTCACATAATAGTGTGCCATAAAGACTTTGGGGAAATTAATTGCCCAACAGAGATTATTACCAATTCAAAATCTCATACCTACACACTGACAAGCATTATTGGAACACACAAATTACATGTGTTATCTATCCAAGAAAAGCAGTAGTGTTCCCTGACTCCTAACTTAAAGTCTTGTTTGCTCATCAATGAAAAGAAAAAAAAAATTCCTAATTTATATCAATCTGACCATTTTATGGCTTGTCACATCATAAAAACTGAGACCAATAAGATGTAGAAATTCTGTGACATGACCTTGGATTTTTAAACAGATGCAACAACTGACAGCACAAATTTTATTCTGGACAAAATGATAAGATAAGAACCGAAGTAGATGCTTTCTCATCTAATAAATTTAGAAGTTTAAAAAAATGCCAAGCATAACCAACCTTTCTTTAGGATTGATTTGTTCCTTAACCTCAGCACGCTCTCTGTCGGACATGTTTCTACATTTGTTGTCAAGTGTGCTTATGCACACAGAGAGAGGATGACAAGAATTCACAAAAAGCAAGTCGAACATAATACTGTTTCGTCGCGTTTCCTCCGCCTTTTTTTATGTAGGTGGGGCCATAAATAACAAGATATAAACTAAAATCAGCATACCATGCAAAAAGGGGGACAATTAAGGAAGGGCAATTGAACAAACGTGCATTTAAAACTGAATATAAAACAGAGCTATACCGTTAACATGGGTTCAATATTCCGAACTTCGGCAAGAAGACGTGCTTCATCAATAAAGGGCAATTTCGCAATACCCTACGCAGAGGAAAGGTAATATTATTGGCCAGGATTCCACAAGATACAATAAGTACCTCTATTGTTGTCAATCCTAGAAAATATTAAGACATAAACCAAGGTAAATGAGAAACACACCTGCCAAGCATAGCGTTTGCCATTCATGTCCACTTCAAAGTCTGACACAGAACCAACATCAAAAGAAAAGCAACGTAAATAATGCATAGAAACATCCAGAACTAAATTTAACATTCCAGTTTCAGAATAAATCGCATACCAATTGGATAAAAATCAATAATTGGTGAGCTTGGATCTGTCATCAGTTTTCTATACGGCTGGGGAAGTGCATGAGAGCTGCAGATAAGACAGTTTATATTTTTATAAAATGGATTATGTCATACCTACATATTTAAAAGGCTTAATTGCATTTGTGGTCCCCCTAGTTTGCCAAAGTTATAGTTTTGGTCCCTCTAATTTCATCCAACAACATGGTCCCCCTAATTTCATAAAGTTACAGTTTTGATCACTCAGTTAATTTTTCATCTATTTTCTAACTGTCATTGCTAACGTGGAAAAAAAAAAGTACATGAATAAAAATTACTAGTTTTCGGAGGTTCATATAGGTACATAGGGTCATAAGAAGACAATATAAAAAGCAAAATACAAACAATGACTGTTAAAAAAATGGATGGAAAGTTAACGGAAGGACCAAAACTGCAACTTTGATGAAACTAGGGGGGGCCATATTGTTCAAGATGAAACTATGAGGAAAATTGCAACTTTGACAAATTAGAGTGAGCAAAAATGCAATTAAACAAAAATGGATAGCAAGCAAACCTTGCAGCAGGAAAGACCCCTAGAAGCTGGTCAAATGGTTTGAATGGGGTCCCCGGCTTAAAGCTTATACTAAGTTCACCAAGGCCCTTGAGATCAGATGCAAAGGGGGCATAATGATAAGGATAAAACCTGATTTATTAACAACAAAAAAATAAGACAAATGGTCCTTGGTGGCACAATTCAAATCCAGAAAACATATGATACGGGCAACAAACGTAAATAGTGTTCCCACAAGTCCCAGTCAGTGGAGAAAGTCAACAGCAGCATAAGAAATAAATAATTTAGACTTGAAACCCTTGATCCATTGCAGTTCCTCCCTTTTTCTTTGAAGTAAAATAATTTTTTTTGGTACATGACCGCACCAAATAGCTTAATAAAATATTACTTTAAAACCACAAGTTCACATTTAGTTGTTCTTATGACATATTAATCTCAACAGTATGATTGAAGTTTGATGCAAGGTTCACCTCTAGAAGGGCTTCAACAAGTCATAAAAAGACATCCAAAAGCTCAACCTATTTAAAGGCCAGGTTTTTTAGGTTGATCACAATTTAAGATGACTATTTTAATCCCCAATTCTATTACTGCCTTTGGGGACCGAAAGCAAATATCTGAAATTTATAGACCTCTGCCCAAACACAATTGACCAAAAATCTGATGAAAGTGAAATTACCACTTACCAAAACTGCAACTCAGCCCCCCCCCCCCCTCCCCCCCAAAAAAAAAAGTCTCCAATAGGAATGGATGGAGGACACTCGTCACTCAAAAATTGGTCAATTAACTTCAATGTTCTTAAACAAGCAAGCAAACCAAAAAGGTCAGTTAAGGCCAAAAAAAGCCATCTCAACTTTAGACTCAGCAAGTCACTTTAGATAAAGTTTGAAAACAAACTCACCACTGCCAAGAACAAACCCCTTCATAATAATAGTGCATAACCCAACATAGACCTTCCGTGTATTTCAAGACCTATACAACAGGAGTGCAATAAGAAAATCTAGATCATCATGAAAAAAAAATTAGTAACACTTCCAATTCATTAACTTACAACATCTTTCCGTATCAATTCAATTTCCTCAGGAGTTTTAGCAGAAAATTTTTCCTCATAGTACCTCTCTTTCCAGCCTGGATCTCCCAACTTAATCTGTTAAATCTAGAAAGATTAGAGATCATAAAATGAAATAACTTTCAACAATAAAAATAATCACAATATAAGAAGCAAAACCCCAGGCATTGTATTTGGACCAATGCCAACCTTCTCAAAACTTAAAACTATAGCCAAGATAAACATGAGAGACACATTCAAAAAGAACACAAAGGGCCACCTTTAGACTTCTAACTTCCAAATTAATATGTTTCACATAGTTAGGAATTATCATTCAACCATTTTATAAATGAATTACCATTTGAATTATTTCCTATACCAATGATAGATTATCTTCCACAGGTAACTAGTTGCTCCAAAAAATTCAAAAACCTTATATTTGATCTAATATCCCTAGGCAGGATTATTTGCACATGGAGTGACTGATATTTACCAAGTAAACTGCAAGTGTTAATGCATAGCAACACAACCAAAACACAAAATTATATGCATTCTACACTTTAGACCTTGTCCTCTTCTGAATTTTTTGAGTTGAATACATCAGACTTCTCACGAAGTATCTCCTTAAGTTTAGCTTTCAATTCCTCTTTGTTATCTTGAACCTGAAAAATCAAAAGAATATTCAACTCAACATCAAAGCACAGAAGCAATCACCAGCTCAAAATAGTGTTTTAGAAAAATAACAGAACAGTTTGACAAAGGTATCAAAATGCATTTTTGACTCCTCGCCAGGCTCATACCCAGTCACAGGTTATCCCACATACTAGTTCTAAAGAATGGCTGATAGAGTCAGAGTTACATTAAAATGCCTCTCCTGAAGCAGGATAACATACTTCTATTTCAAGATTATTCTCAGCCTCAACAATAGCAGCACCAATAGTTGCCCCTGAAGAGAATCTAGCAACTTTACAAGGCCGCTCAGAGCCCTCTTTATTGTTGGTTGCTCTAGAAGGCTTGCCTTTGATTTCAAGACCTGAAAATTCCGTTGTGGCTTCTCCAACACGGTTCCTAACTGTCTTTGAGACATTTGAATCACTTGGCCTAGATTGTTGATATGGTGAAGGTGTCGGAGCAGATGCAAGACGAGAACCATGGTATCGGGAAACTGGAACAAGAGACTCTGGTTGAACTTGAGGCTCAGCATCATCACCTCTTCTTGCATGCGCCTTTTCACGTTTTATTCTTTCTGTTTGCCGCTGAAGACATAAAAATAAATAATAAGTGATAGACATCATCTCACTTCAAGTATAACCACAACTGAGATATCCAAAAATAATGTAGGATAAAATAATTTTTTAAGGGCAAGCAGTAAACATCTATCTCTAAGAACAAGCAAAAGTATATTAGTATGCCTCGCTAATTGATATTGGCATCAACAAGTAGATCATGGCAGATGAGGAGTAAATAAACAAAAGGCATATAAACCTTCCATTATCTACCCATTGTGTTCTTAGCATACTCCTTTATTCCTCCCAAGACATATAATACCATTTTACACTGCTGTCACCCATCATTCAACAACGCATGAAAAATATCTGAATGATAATATGACTTCAAATTGTATTGTACAATTCGACAACTTCCCACTAATGAATGCCTACCTTTCGTCTTAATTATTCCAAGAAAAAAAAAGAAATGTAACGAATAATTAATATGTGACAGTATCTGACCATTCAACAAAACTAACTGCAGGCCTGACATGAGTAACAATATTACATTCCAGATAAAGAAAAATATTTTTTGCAAGCTTTTCTCAGGTTGGAACATCTGTACATACTATTATGGTAAACATTTGAAGCAAAAGGGAAGAGAACAGACCTGATGCAATCGAGCTCTTTTCTGGAATATTCTATCTTCATAAGATCCAACAGCCTGAATAAAATGCTCCACCCTGCTCAAATTTGGCTGGGAAAAGCAGGGATAAAATAAGACAAATTATAAACAAACATCAATAAGATGAAAAGCAACACAGTAGACCACGACATAAATCACCCAAATTACCATTAAATACCTTGCTTGCATCTGTTAAATAACCCCCCAATGCCCTAAATTCCTTCTTGTATACTGCCATCAGCAAGTTGATTGCACCCTGGAGAAATAAATAAGATGAAATTCTGACAAATAGATCAGTTACATAACCTAAGTAGCACATATGACTTCTCCCATTGCACGGCAACCTATCAATTATTCAATTATGATGAATGAGAAGGCTTGCACACCTGTAGTGGACACAGATACACACACTGGCAGCCCCTTCCCTCTTATATTTATACTAAACTGGATAAATCCTAAGTTTCAACACATGGCAAGTAACATAACACCATAAACATTGTCAAATATTAAATCTAAATTTAAAAAAAGACCCCAAACATGAAAGCTAGAAAAAATTCCCAAATCATCAATACCATTAGAAGGCATTAGGGACCTTCTTTTGCCACGAAAGAAAGGCCATTTTCCCTCTTTTCAATTTTAAAAAAGATAGCATTCTCATCCATCTATCAGCTCGTGCAACTTATGTGATAAATTACGGCATCCAAAAGAATCTCAACAATTTTCACCATTGATTTTTCATCTTCTTAAATGCTAACTCTTAGAAAACTACTGGGTTTTGAACCTGAGATCACACTCTCTACCCTTGTTTGTAACAGGAAAGAAGACGCATTAGACTCAAAGGTCACTGATAACACCTCTACCAGTGGCTTGTCCAATTTGGACATGTTAAACCTAATATCCAAGTTCTAAAATCAAAGCCAAACTGACTATAAAGTAAAATCTATGGGAAGCTAGATTTCTGGAAGAATGCAAAGTACAGGCCAACAGACCATTAATTTCCAGAAATATTAAATCAAGGAAAAATCCAAAACAAAACCATGCTAAAAAGACTGGTCCTGAAATATAAATATCCATTTAAATGCAAAAAGGAAAAGAGAGAGAATAAAAGAGATATCTACAATTAATCATACCTCACGAATCTCTAGTGTAGGCATATGTGGTAGGAAATCATTTCCAACAAAGAAACAGATAAAGATAAAATCATCCACCATGCGTTCAAAATCAATCTCAAAAGGAACATTTGGTATTCTCATCTCATATTCCAGATATTCCCTTAGAGTCCAAATGTTTAGAAACTGCACAAGAAAGATATATACGTGAAAATTAAGGACCGAAAGAATCTAGACTATCATGTCACCTGTAGCACAACCATATGACACAAAAAATTTTAAAATTCATCTTGACAAAACCTAACCTGGAATGGCTTTTTGGCCACGATGGCATTGCCTTTTTCATCAAACTCTCCTGCTTTCCTTTTTGCCTTTCCTTCACAATCTGCAGCCAGATGACCCATCTGACCACATAAGAAGCATTTGTCTTGTCCAGGTGTAAATACAATCTGCAATAACCAATATATCACCAAACTACTATTCACTCACAATGTCTGATGAAAAGAGGCCCAAAAAATGGCACAAACATTGCTAACATGCATCCTTCTGATCATCATCTAGTTCAGAGATTTAAAGTAAATCTCATCATACACAAACCTCTCTAAGAATTGAAAAGTGAATTTCATGGGTAGCCAAAGCCAACATAATCAAATCAGCATCCTGTCACGTGACACCAAACAATAAGGATCACATGCTTAAGTCACATAATAAATAAAGCAAAAAAGACATGGAGTGAAGTAAAAAAGAAAAGAAAAAATTGAATTTCCAAGAATTACAATATATTAAAGTAAGATGTAAGATATATACCAAACCATACAGGCAATGTCGTGTATTTGGATCATAACCACTCAAATTTCTCTGAAGGCGAATATAAGACATAATTTTGTGCTCCCCTTCACCAGGAACATTTGCATCAGAAAGAATAACCTTCAAGCATAAAAAGAATAGTGCATTAAGATCCCCGTTTCCATTAAGGCACACTTATGCCACAACCAAGCAATTTGAAAGGTAAGATGAACTTGATACCTTAATATTTTGCCAACCAGGGTCATTGTTCAACCTAAGATGAATGTAGTACTGAAGTGCAATTGACAAAACAGCCATAAATTCAGTTCCTGGGGTAATAACATTCGAATCAAATACCTGTGCCTCCTCTTTAGGGGGAAGCTTTCTGCCCTCCTTCTCAAATTCCTCCCTTAACCTTGTTTCCTCAGCAGCCTATCATTCAAAACAGAAAAAATAAATTAAATAAATAAGCTGAGGCAAATCATATATAGGTTTCTTTTCCATGTTTCTTTATCTTCGTCAAGGATAATAGGTGCTCACATATACATGAAGAAATGTCAACCATAGTTATCAAAATCGCACGATTCACGATTCGAATCATGTGATTCGACACAATCCACTCATCTAGCAATATAAATTGCTGGAAGAATGGTGAAACACCTCTGAATCATGGTTAAATCACCGGAATCACTGCAATTCAGGCCGGTGACGGTGAATCGCATGATTCCAGCAATTCAGAGAAGGGCGTCACAACCAAGTCGCGAGGTGGGTCATTCGTGAACCAATGTGAACCAGTTGTAAAAAACCTGTTTTCACCTTTTTTTCTTAATTTTGTTTGTTTAAAACAAAACAGAACACCTAAACGACATTGTATGTGGCGTCTCCATACTTGTAGTGTAGTATATATGTTATTGAGTATTTTATATATGTTATTTGTATGTATATATTATATGATATATTTGAAGTTATTTTTTATTTTGTCCTTGAATCGTACTATTCAATACAATTTCACGATTGAAGAAGATATCTAAGTAGGAGACACTAGCACATCCAGCCTAATGTAAGGAATTGTAAGACTTTCTCAGAGTCTCAAAACAAATATTTCTACATATATATACTAAACAACTCCAGGCCATGAAAAACACATGCAAAAAAGTAGAGAAATACCCAATAACATTCATCAGTAATCCCAAGAGTAACCACTGTACAATAAAAAACTTCAAAATGCCAACTAGTGTGGTATGACATGCAACCCAGTAGCATATAACATAACAATCCCTATGAATCTAAAACAAAAATGATTGGGCTGGTATTGTTCCGATAGCGAGAAAGCAATATTGTTCAAAATGTCAAAACCACAAGTGGTGGAAACACCTAGCATTACATACCGCATCTGCTGCATCTTTTGCTGCTCTAAATCGTCTAGACCGCTGTTGATTCATCTTAGCCCTTGGGGCAACACCATCTACAAGTAGAAAGCAATGAATAAGATTCACTCACAATGTACATGATATATTACAATATCACTATAACCAAGAAGTCCAATCCAAACACACACCGATAGCCATAAATAGTAGCTTCCGAGGCCGGACCATGACAAATAACCTGTCAATATAGTCAAACATGCACTGGAACACCTCATCATAAGTGGTAGGAGATGGCTGCATAAGAAAGAAATGTGATCAAGAATAAGTAAATAACTACATTAGGATAAAGAAATGCAACCAACAAAAAAAAGAAGGAGGCGTTCTAGTTGTTTAATGTCAACTTCATGAGACCTAAACACTTGCATCATTTTTCAAATACAAAATAACAGTAATCTAATTGAAAAGAAATTCTAACTCTAGAATATCCTTAATGAAGATTGAACATGGAAAACTGAAGCACTGAAAAGTGATAACGTATAGTGGGCATGGAACAACTTGGGACTCAATTTTAATTATATAAACTTGATAGTTGATAAGCCACTCAATGAAAAATAAATCTCATATTCTATTTGTTTCCAAAATCCGATATTGATATTTGAACACACAGAAATCGTATCCCTACTTCATTCAGCCTAGGCATCATTGTGTTCTCATTTAATTCTAGTAAAAATCATAGAATTGCCTAGTAAAAACCATCGAGCACAGAAATCACGCAGGGAACGAACAGTCTGCAATAGCCAAATATAAATGAAAAAATTGAGGCATTCGTAAGCGTACCCTATCATCGGGGTGGAAGCAGGGGTGAATGATCCCGTTCATGTCGAGGTAGAGGTTATCATATTCAATGTTGTTAGGGTTCTTCTTACTGGTATCCACCGGAATTTCGATGCCGTCGATTACGACTGGTTCTTCCTCGATGACGTCCACCACCACTAACGGATACTTCTCCGCCAACCACCTATAGAAAGCCGGGACTCCCATTTTGAATCCCTCGCAGCGTTCGCTCGTAAAGACGTTAAATGAAGATACAGAGAATTTTGTGACCTAAACGGCTAAACCTAAGCAGTGAAACAAACGATACCGAAAAGAGAACCACGATTCTTGATATTTGCGATGTGTCCTATAGCGAGCTAGGGCAAGGAGCTCGAACGAAATGACCATACTACCACCCTCGAGTTAGACAAGTAGAATTAGAAAGGGGACACATACGAGGGGTTGCTATTGTCTTTGCGCTACAAGTCGGTTGGAACTTATTATCCACTTATAGATATTTGTTGGCATTGCAGGTGGGTCACTGGCCGCCATCACATTGATATTTCATATCCTACGAGAAATTAGTTTTCTTTAAAAAAATTCTCATAAAAATATTTTTTATAAAATTTATAAAATAATTTATAATAAGATAATGTCAAATATATCAAATAAATTGTAATGATTAGATAAAAAAAATTATGAATTTTTCTAAAAGTATTTTTATGAAAGTTTTTCTTCTTCTTTTTTTTGTTTATTTTATTCTTGTGACTCTGGCTGCAAATTTCTTTTTTATCTAGTCACCGCAACATGGCACAGCACAGCGGCTCGTATATTTGGGGTTTTGTTTCTTTCGACAAAATTATGTTTGTCAAATAAAAGGCCCAGGCAAAAGGCCCAGCTCCTTCTCGACCAGTAGAAACCATGCTAAGGCCCAAGTATGAGACTAAACACTGCTTATGACTTTTTTTTTGTAGTTTTAAATATTTATGCTGGAAGTGAGTCCAGACAAATTCTTTTCATGACATACAAAAGTTTAAATCTAATATTAATATTCTTCTGTGGATCATCCTAAGTTATCACCTTTGAACCAATGTTTAGAGTTTAAATGCATATGGTGAGTTTTTGTTTAATTAATACTGTTATGTAGATTATCATTTAAATGTATATCCTGCCATTTCCAAATATCTAAAACATGAAAATCCTTTATTTATCTTATAATTTGAATTCCTTGTGTTTTCCAAGTTTCCAAGTGATTTTTTCCCTTTATACTATACTGACCTCTTTTGTGAACACCACTTATTTTTTTGCTATTATTATATATCCTCAGTTTTGATGAAAAAAATATAAGTATACAAGATATACCATTCAATTTGTACACTTAATAAATGTAAAATGGATGTGAAATTTTCATATTTATGTTTATTTCATTATTATTTTTTATTTTTTTATCAAATTAACTACATATTTACATTTTGGAACTCAGCAATAATAATTTAATTAATATTTTGACATTGCATGTGGATTTCAATATATTTTTTAAATAATAAATTAACAAAATTTTAAATAGATATTATCTCACTATCTCTTTAAGGAAAAAATAACTAAAAGTTAGAGAAACAATATAAAAATGATAAGTACTAAAATTATTATGATATTTTAAAATGAATAAATATTTAATTTTGTATTTTATAATTTTAATTCAAATATACCAACAATAGTTCAATCCAATTTTTAAATTCATCAAGAACTAATAGATAGTATACAAAAATAAAAGGAAATTAAAACTACTAAACCCCAATAAAAAAGGATAAATAAATAAATTTCATTGATATTTTACTGCATTTTCAAAATAAATGTACTTTAATTCTTGATTTATTTTATAGATAGTAATTTATTTGATAAACAACGGAGAAAAAACTTATGAATAAGAAATAAGAAATAAAATTAAGAATTACTTTTAAAAATAAAAGAAATCTAAAATTTATGTTAAGATTACTAAATAAATATCAAAGATAACATATGATGTTCCTAATTTTATTTTAGAGTAAAATATTATTCACTCTCTTCAAAAAATGACTTAATTATACAATTATATTTTTTATTTTAAAAACTTACATATAATTTCACTTAAGCTAACTCTCTTAATAATATTATATGGTATTTTCTAAGTTACATTCGGATGTAGTGGTACATCTATATTTTTTATTTATTTTTTTATGTTTATTTTTTATTCTTTCTTTAATTATTTTTTTTTATATTTTTAAAGTTTGTTTTTAGTTTGTTTTTGAAGTTTTTACTCTTTTTTTGAATTTTTTTTGAATTTTTTTATATTTGTATAAGTGTTGTGTTTTAATTATTATTTTTTGAATTTGTTTTAAATTTTTTTCTTAAATTCTTGTAGTTCTCTTATTAAAATAACAATTATAAAAAAATAAAAACTTAAAAAATAATAATAAAAAATATCTAAATGTACCAATATATCTAGATATAGCTTAATAAATATCATATTATTTAGTTTATAAAAAATTAATATTATAAATTAAAATAATAAAATTGCCTTTATTTAAAACATATACTCACTTATCAAGATAACAAATAACGAACAAATTTAAGTAATAATAATTTTAAAACATAAAAAAAAATTTTTTTAAGTAATGATACTTTTAGAATAGAAAAAATGAATTTTTTCAAGTAATATTTTTAAACAAAAAAGAAAAAAAATTTAAGTCATAATATTTTTAAAACAAAAAAATATTTTTCAACTAATGTTATTTTTAAAACAAAATTTTTTAAGTAATTATATTTTAAAAAAATAAAATTTGTTTAAATAATGATATTTTTAAAACAAAAAAAATATTTTTTAAACAATGATACTTTTAAAATAATAAAAAAAATTTAAGTACTTATATTTTTAAAATAAAAATAAACTTTTTCAAGTCATCATATTCTTAAAACAGAAAAAATAATTTTTTTAAAATAATGATATTTTTAAAATAAAAATAATAATCTTTTTCAAGAAATTATATTTATAAAACAAAACAAAAAAGAATTAATTATATTTTAGTCATATTATATATAAAAAAAGTTATTTAATCAAATAATAATAATTAAATTTAATATTAATTAAAAAATTAAATTAAATTATAACTTATTTTTTAATTTATATGTGAATACTGTATAATTAAATTATTTTTTAGGTACATTACTTTTCATTTAATTGGTTAAAATGTACTTCATCCATTTTATTTTATTTGATATTTAAAATAATAATATAAGAATTAAAAATATTTTAAAATATTTTTAATTTTAACAAAAATAAATATATTGAAATAAATTATTTTTATTAAAATTAATAAAAATTATTATTAGTTTATTAGAGGTAATAATAAATAAAAATAAATTAAACAATAATAATTAATATTTTATTAATAATTTAAATAACATAATTTAAAATAAATTAAAAATTTTTAAATAATAATTATTTTTAAACTTATCAAATGCAAGAAACAAATGGAGAGTATATAGAACTTCCAATTGCAAGCTCAAGATTGGAAATTTATTTTGTTGTACGGATACGACATTGTGATGGAGGTACTGGTACAGGAATCGACGCCTTTAAATGGGATTTGATATATGTGGGTAAAATTTTTGAGGCGGCCGACAATTGTCTTTGGAAGTTTGAAGTTTGGTTGAATTTAAGAAAGCCCATCTCAATTCTCATCTTGGAGTTGGAGAATGGAGAACTGAGAATGGAGAGGCCCTTCCTAGCTTTTCCTTTCCCCTGGGTCCCCAACTACGTGGACGGGCAGCCTTTTCCCATCCACAAACTAAAAAAAGCAGAGAGAGCAACTTGTATGGGTTATCATTTATCTGTGCTCGTGCTTTGTCCTTCCCACCAACATGTTCGCCAAATTTCGAGGTGCCGCTACTGTGCTACTGTGCCACAGGTTACCCGGATTTCTGTATTACATCAACAACCGTTCCTCTCCCTTTCTTATACCCCATACATTCCCTCTACAATCATGTCTTTCACCATTAAAATACACTTGGCTTCCTCCCTTAACCTCAAACACCATGCCAACAAGATAACCACTTGCGCTAACTTTAACACCAAATTTCGACCTAAACCCATTTACAATCCCAACCCACTAATCATCACCACCTCTAAATCCAAAATGCCTGCGAATCATTACTCTTCTCCTCCTCCGATCAGGAGTTCTTTGATCGACCCGGACGGAGGGACATTGGTGGATCTTGTGGTGCCGGAGAGCCATCGGGCTTCCAAAACGCTAGAGGCGGAGTCATTGCCCAAGATAAAGCTCACAAAAATTGATCTTGAGTGGGTTCACGTGATCAGCGAAGGATGGGCTAGCCCCTTGAGAGGGTTCATGAGGGAGGATGAGTATCTGCAGGCTTTGCATTTCAATTCTTTGAGGATGAAGGATGGCTATGTGGTGAATATGTCCCTTCCCATTGTTTTGGCTATTGATGACGAGACCAAGGGCCGAATTGGGTCGTCTCCCCATGTGGGATTGGTTGGGCCGGAAGGAGATCACGTTGGCATCCTCCGAAGGCTAGTATTCTCACATTTTCTGCTCTTTCTTCGATCCACTGTTATCTTATTGTTGTTTTGCTTGCATTTAAGCGGCAGTGTCTGATCAGTTACAAAAGTTTAAACCGTGTTGTATATACCTGTGAGTTTTATATTCTGATGTAACACGAATGGCAAATTGTAATAATAACTCTGACTGTATGATTGATGTGAATATGTTTCTTCCATGGACATACCTATTACATCCGATTTTGTCAGCTTAGAATTCGGTATGGCCATGCAGCTATATTTGGGCTGAAATTCCACTGTTGAGAGCGGATGGAACGGACCTACTTTAGCAGAGATGAAAACGACCGATGCCTTAGAAATATAGATTCTATCTTCTTCACATTTGTCTCATGACATTGCCATGACTGAAGGATAACATACGTACATCTGCCTGCCACTTTCTTGAGAATTCTGTTAGGTATAGCATTCATTGTTTAGAGTTGATGTTCAAAATATTTTCCTCTCCCACTCGTACTCATGCCCATCTAGATGCACTCACAACATTTAGACAGACAGAAAAAATATATCTATATGGGCATAATAAGTGTAAGTATTGACGGAATAGTTTTCCACTGGCTAAGTTGGGTGAAGAAGGTTCTCCCCTAGCTTTCAGCCTTTCGCTTTGCTTTAACTGTATTTCTTGAAGTCACTAAATCCTTTGGAACTGTTATTTAAAACAGATTATTGGAAGTGCATAAGCTGTCTAAAAAAATGTTTCAAGGCGTCTCTCACCTTTCCTTGGCCATTTTACAGTGTTGAAATATACAAGCATAACAAGGAAGAAAGAATCGCTAGAACTTGGGGAACAACTGCTCCAGGATTGCCGTATGTTGAGGAGGTCATTACTCCAGCTGGAAATTGGCTCATTGGAGGTGATTTGGAAGTTCTGAAACCTATCAAATATAATGATGGCCTTGATAACTACAGGTTTTCTCCCAAACAACTTCGCAAAGAATTTGATAGGCTGGAAGCTGATGCAGTTTTTGCCTTTCAGTTAAGAAATCCTGTGCATAATGGTCATGCCTTGTTAATGAATGATACTCGTAAGCGCCTATTGGAAATGGGCTACAAGAATCCAATTTTATTGCTCCATCCTCTGGGAGGTTTTACAAAGGCTGATGATGTGCCCTTGGATGTCAGGATGGAGCAACATAGCAAGGTGATTCCCATTGTTCTTCTCATACTGCATTGATTGCCAATAACGTTGCATGTGCTATAACAATATATTATTCGAATATGCCCTGAAAAATGATTAGACTGTTTTTCATATTGCTCCAATCTATTTATTTGTCATTGCACAATCCATGATATCACAGTCATTTTATTTGGCTTTGTCTCATAATAATTAAATCCATGGAATTCTATCCACACTTTCTTCAAGTTCTTTGTTTCTGCTCAGGTCCTAGAAGATGGAGTTCTTGATCCTGAGACTACCATAGTTGCCATATTTCCGTCACCTATGCATTATGCTGGTCCAACTGAAGTACAGTGGCATGCCAAGGCACGGATAAATGCAGGTGCCAACTTCTATATTGTAGGTCGTGATCCTGCTGGAATGGGCCACCCAACTGAGAAAAGAGATTTATATGACCCTGATCATGGGAAAAAGGTGCTCAGCATGGCTCCTGGCCTTGAGAAGCTTAATATCTTGCCATTCAGAGTAAGTAATATTACACATGACTTTAGGTTCATGCTCCTCTCTATCGAATATCTTCTCATATCAATATCTTGCCATTAAGAACATTTTTCTTGCCGTAGAATGGGCACTCGAGAACATCTTACTGGTTCCCCTAGCTTCTAGCAGGCTTTTCCCACTCAACTAAGAAATTGTAATCTTTGTATTAAGTATCTTAAAATTGATGCTTTTTCAAGTGGACCACATACTGATGCATACCTGTATCCTCTTGTTTGAGTTGGGAAATCCTGGAAATCGTCCATGAATAAAGATACCACAAAAAATCAAATAATACAACCGCAAAATAACATATGATTGCCTTGTTCATTACATAAATCTACTTTCATAGGCTTAATATTTTACCAACAATTTTAATGCTCATGAATTGTGAATTTCAATTTATAACCATATAGAGCATGGTTATGTCTTATGAGATTATCACAGTTACATTTTATATGGCTTCCCAAATTGTTTTACCAACATGTGTCTGTTTACATTTAATCTCTACGGGGCATCTTGGTTTTGCATTTACCATCTCTCAAATAACGAGACATGATGATGACTGTTGCCATGTATGCCATTTTTGTCATTGCAGGTGGCAGCATATGACATTGTGGAAAAGAAGATGGCATTTTTTGATCCTACCCGTTCTAAAGATTTCCTCTTCATATCTGGAACCAAGGTATATGATTCCCTGTAACTCAGTAATGTATTTCAGGCTCCACAGACCTGATATGTGGAATTTGTCATTAACTATCGATTTGTTATTACATAACTTTAGTGTTTCCAAATTTGAACCTCTTTACATATGCATTTGCCTATTATATTATATTTGGCTGCAACTGCAAGCTCAAGTCCTGGCTCCTACTTCTTGCTTGAAGTTAAGGCTGGGATGAGATCATAGCAAGGCAGAGATTGCAGCATGTGGGATTTTTACTAAACTATGTTACATTTCTCTTAAAATTTATATATGATAATTATGTAAAATATATCAGAAGATGTTGGTTCCTGTCATTGTGTTAATGTACTTATAAGAGACATAAATAAAACGAATAGCCAAGCCTTTAAATCCTGTTTGTTATATTATTTGTTTTTCTCATGTATCAATCAGATTTTTTTTTTTCCTTCAGCGATTGGAGAAGTGTTTTTCACAAAGTTCTATATTTTCTTTGGTGGTATATATTTGCAGATGCGAGCTTATGCAAGAAGCGGGGAGAATCCACCCGATGGTTTTATGTGTCCTAGTGGATGGAAGGTTCTTGTCAAGTATTATCAAAGTTTGCAGGCAGAAGAGCCATCCCAGCAGCCTGCAGTGCTATCTACTTAGATATAACACGAGCTTTGCTTTTGTTGGCTCCGAAGGAAGATTGCTAAAAAGTATGGTTTGGTGACTGCCATTTTTTAAGTTGGGTCTTCCAGGTTCGTGATTTAGAGAACTACTATGAGTAAGATAAGCCTCAACAGATTTAAACGATTAATTCAGTGTCTTCTAAATAGAAAATGTGATGATGGTCTATTTACCATAGAGGAGAAATTCTTTTATGAATTTAGTCCATGAAGTGAGTTGACCAAAAAGTTAATTAAAATATCATTTAACTTGTTTATTAAAAATTGGTATACAAGAATTTTTTACCAGGGGGATAAAATGAATGGAGTGAATTCAGATTTCAGACTTTTACTCACAGTCACAGTTCAAGTTAGTCGGATACTTGTATTGCCGTTTCATAATTATACTTGTTCGTAGCAAGGTGAAAACTTACTATTAAAAACTTGAATTCTATCTACGTCTAATTTTATATAATATACTTCTTGTTGAGGTCTGAGTCATCGCGATCTACGCTATTGTTGATTTGTCCCGCTAAGTATTGGTTTGTGGGATGGTTTCCCAGGAATCGAACCCCTTACCACATTGGTGGTGGGTGATCCTAGTACCGCTTGAGTTATAATTCAAGTGGTACTAGAATTACCTACCGCCAATGTGGCAAGGGGTTCGATTTTTGAGAAGGCAGCTCAAGTGGTACCATGATCACCCGCTGTCAATGTGGTAAGGGGTTCAATTCTTGGAGAGCCGCCCTACAAGCCAATACTTAGCGGGACAAATCAATAATAGCGTGGATCGTGAGGTCTCAATCTTCAACACTTCGATTCAAATTTAAAAAAAAGATAACTTACTCGAATAAATTTAGCTCAAGTGGTATTAGGATCACCCACCACCAATGTGGTAAGTGATTCGATTCCTGGGGAGCCGTCCCACAAGTCAATACTTAACGGGACAAATTAACAATAGTGTGGATCGCGAGGTCCCAATCCTCAACACTTCTATTCAAATTTAAAAAGAAGATAACTTACTTGAATAAATTTGACACAAATTCTTATGAATAAATCATATTTTATATGAAAATGAATCTAAAAATTTTTTTATGATAGATTTAGTATCATTTTGATAAATAAATGTTTTTTTAATGAGTCATATTTTTTATCTTGTTTTATTTTTTAAAGAAATTAAAATTATAAAATAAAAAAGAAGGATGACAAATAATCCATTAAATTATTAAAATTGTGACTAAATTCATGAATAATATTACTGGGTCCGCCTGAGTTAAACACAACTTAAAATTATATTAGCTAAACGTTTATGCTAGAAAATAGTTTGAAGGTTAAGTCCAAATCTAGGCTCAATAAGGAATCAAATTAAACAAAAAAAATTTTAAAAACAGTGAAGGGGCACAAAGAGATAATAAAAAGCGATCATGGCTTAAATAGCTTTCTTTTGATCAAGATAATTGGGTTACGCGTATAGATGGGATTTGAGTTGTAGAGTTTGATGAGATGGTTGTGGGTTTTGTCTGATGATTATTGCGGTTTGCACCCGTTTGATAATGATCACAGATTGTACAGGTTAAGGTTAGGCTACTAGGCTTCTTTCTATCTAATTGAAACTCTCAAAGCTCAATCCATTCATGGACTCTGCCTATTTACGTCCCCGATCTCCGGCTTAAGTTCAACATCTTTATCTGCTTAGCCATTGGCATTTAATAAAAACATTATCTGATTATCTGAGCTTCACTTTAATTTGCTCTTCCTCTTGGAGAAGGTACATCCATAAAGTCCTTGAGGCGAGCTGTAATGGGGCCAATTCCATTTCTGTTTGCTACATGATAAACTGGACAACTGAAATCATGTATTGCATTAGGTTATTGCTGAATTATACTTTCTGTTTTTTATGTTTTTTTGGATATTTTAATTTTATTCCTTACGTTTGTTAGGTTTTAATTTTGTCCCTTATGTTTCAAAAGTAATCTATTATTGTTCCTAAAGTCAACACGTTAACTTAGTAGATGAAAAATACCGACGTGACATTTAAGTGACAGACTTAAGAACACATCACGCCAAAAAAGATAAACAAACTAACATCTCATTCTCTATCTCTCCCAATGGGGAATATGTAAGCAAAAGAAGTAGAAATGAGATAGGTAGTGCTATGTCTATTCAGCTTTGGAGTACAAAAGTAACATGCTTACATGTGCTCAATAGCGACAACAACAAGAACAAGAGAAGGTATATCCTTTGAAGTTTGAAGTTGAAATTTACCGTGGGTGTGGTTAATTAGCTAACAAATCACCTCTTTCACATTTCCAACCAATCTCATTCATCGAACATGATGGTCCACTCCATTTCAAAGTCTGATTTAACTGGTGAACTTGGTTGTTGATAGTAATCGCCAAAGCATGGATAAGTACTTGTGGAGAAAAATTCGCCTTAGAACATGTGGAACGGGGAATGCCTAGTTATTCTGCTAAAGAAAGCAGGGCCCAATGGTTTTCATTTGAGTTTATATCTTATGTAGAAGCAGGGCTGCCTCATTGGCCAACCATACGAGTGTTTCTTTCTTATTTTAACGACTTCACATGGAACCTCACAAAAATTAACCGACTACCACATACCTATTCGTCTTTGCAAGTATATATTTAGATTTATTTGTATTGCATTTAGATGGTCTGAGAAACCATTCCTATTTCCTATTACTTCTCACTACCATGGTGGGGATGGTTTGAGTGTTTTGGGATACAGATCATTACTGGAATCACTTAGGCGATGGTCATCATGAAAGAAAATGCAATATACCAAAAGATACATAAATGATCGTTCTTCCCCTGCCCTGTCCTCTGTTTCAATTTCAAAAGAAGAAAAGTGTGAGAAGCAGGGGATCAACAATCAAGATACCACGCAGAAACTACTTGAGAAATGAGAATTACTTGTACTCTGCTTCGCCTTTGGTTTTTCTTTTGAGAATTTGGGTAAGTTCTCATCTTGTAAAGCTTTATCAAAAACATGGAAACATGTCAAACGTCTCAAAAGTATGGGATGGCCAAAATATGTAACTTTTGAGACTTGGAATGAAACGCAACTAAGGGGCTGTTTGGAACGGTTTTTGTTTTATTATTTTTAAAAATAGTTTTTGAAAACAACTCTAAAAAATAGT
>JASKGM010000001.1:3202229-3231447 GCA_034509205.1 Ceratonia siliqua | reverse complement strand
ATTAGTTGACGATGTAACTACACTTTATACCATAATTTTATGGTTCCAGTTAACATCGTACATTACAGCATCACTGACTTTGATACACATACACCGCCCCTGTTTCCATTCATTCAGCTAAATAGAAAGGCAGTTAGTTGCGTTGTTTGGTAGCAGCTTCGTCGATATTGATTTATATTGGCACAACACAACACCAGTTGCTAACCTCACTGTGTATCTTGTGGATGTCGACCTTATTCTATATAACATTTTGGTCTATAATTGAAGTATGGAGTCTGGAGAATATAATTGTAATTAACGAAGGCCCGTCATTGTCAAAACAGAGTGAGAAACTAGCTAGGGAGAGTTTTGTCTCAGATGGGTGAACATGGGGAGGATATGATGTTGCTGGATAGCTGAATGCTGAATGCTGAATGCTGAATGCTGATCCATCATAAAATAATCAACTAAATTTAGAACACATATTGGCAATTAATTAGTTGTAAATACTTTGTCAGGTCAGCATCCTATGGGCAGGGCCCAATTGCATGTTTTCCCAACCCGATGTCTCCCATGCTACATGGGCGGGCTTCTTTTACCTCAAATCCACGTCCCTCTCCGACACTGCCCCTTACCCTGCTAAATCTATATACATTATGCAACATCCTAATTATTGGCTATCAATCTCATCTACTCTACTCTTTTCTTTCTGTTTTCTTAATTATCTACAAAACTAGAATGGCATGCAATCAAGTATAAACAGAGGCTTGAAGAGTCAATGAAGCCTGGTTTTGTTCCTCTCTCAAATATCCATTTAAATTCACATTAACTTCCCTATGTTTACTTCAACATTTTAAAACCCACTAAGGATTGCAATAAAATAAAATATTTATTTATTATTTAATATTATAATAATATATATGTCGGGTGTAATAGATGGGTATTTTTTTAAATATATTAACACTTATTCAATTAATTTTTTAATAGTTATTAAATGAATTTAATTATTTTATTTTGTCATTTTGAAACATTTTTATTGAATTATTTGAGATATTAAAGACTAAAGTAAATTTTATGAGTATTATTTTAAAATATAATGAATCTAAAAATATATATATATATTTAATAAACTAAAATGAGGAATTTGAAAAATAAAATGAAAAAGAGTAATGATAATCTGATCAAACTTCATTTATAAATTAATTAATTGTTAAATAATTATGCAGTTCAAATATTGTAGTTAATATTTGTTTTGCAAAACTTAAATATAATTATTTTAATTTTTGTATAATTTTTAAAGAAAAATGTTATGGAAGGAAAAGGGGCATAGGTGTGTTAGAAAGGTTAAGAAGGTATTGTCCCCTTAAATCTCTCCAAGCTGCACTGCTCGTTCTTGGATTTAGATATCATCATATTGTAAGGTAATATTATGAGAAATGTTATATCATGATCGTCTGTATGTGTACATATAATCATAATTTTATACATCTTTTTATACATTTTTTTAAAAGTTGTGACCCTCTGTTTTTATACGATCAAAATTACTTAAACTTAATAGATATGTCTTGCAACAAGACATAAGTGAATATTTTTCTCTCGTTGTTAGGTTCTCATTCCTCATGTGAGAAGTGGATCCCACGCCACCACTACCTTACTCACTCACTCAGTAGGCGGTCACCACTTGCCACTTACCCTGCCACGCCTATCTAAAGTCTAAAGTGTAAACTACATATTATGGGCCGTGAATGATGCAGACCATTTTTTCCAGCATGCATACAAATTAACTACGCTTTTCCCTTTCCAATTCTCGTCAATCATTTGTTTGTTTTGTAAAGCATATACAATTTCCTTTAAGTTTATCTTCATTTACTAACCTTTTCTTTCCTTATTCATATTCTACCCCACGCTCTCTTTATTATGTTGTAAGCTTAATTGAAAGGGGAATTTGACCTTATATAATCTCAACTTTCATCACCATTGAAATTTGTTGTCTTCTTTTGCACTTTTAACTTTGTTTCTTTTTCCCTTTTTCCTACATCCATCATTGCTTCATGCACCGGATATTTGAGTCCTTAATTCACTTCACCGTTGCCACTTCATATTCATTCTTTCTCTTCAAACATTATCATTACTCCATATTAGCAAATGTCACAATTAGAAAAACTTGCACCATTATTGTTTCTTAAATCCCAAATCCCAAAGTTCATAATAAATTGCTTCTATAGAAGGTATAGAAGGGCTACATTGTATCTTTGGAGCCTAGAGAAACGATATTCAGTGATTTGATTTCCAAAACTAATAAACTATTGAGGAGTGTGCGAAGGAGGTGGGGAAACGCAAATCCTTTTCTACTTTCCGCGCAAATATGGATCGTTGGATCCGTGCGCCATCCACCAAGGAAGGCTTACAAGCTACTTTAATTATAAATTTAAATTATTCTTATATTTGACGATGTAAATGATATGATCTCTTATACTGGGATTGGAATACTCCGAGTATTTGCTATTTAGAAGCGTATATGTAAGTGATGGATGGAAGAAATGATTGTTAATTTTATCCTGATTCATGAATAAAGCATGCCATAGGGCATCTAATTATAGAATTGTGGTATTCCCTGAATCCTTTCCTTTCCTTTCCTTATACTCCTACTTTTTCCCTCAATGCCAAGGCATCAAAGCATTTCCAAATTTAGCTTCCTATTCACAAACACAGGGTTTTAGGAATATTGCTATTTCCTAGCTATCATGTGTCAGCTTCCATTATTGGAAGATAAGTTTGCAGTAACTTGAATTTATAAAGAAAAGATCAAAACTTGTTGCATTTGGACAGATCTTAGAGCTTGTTTTATTGGACCAGAAAAGACACAAAAGGCAAAGGCTGGCCTACACAGATTTTCATTTGGATGAGGTGCTTCCGTGCTTGTGGTCACCATTGGCATCCTCTCATTTCAACAAACTATAAGCACTATTCTTCATGCAACTAACTCCACAAATTAAATGAAGTCAAGTCTTAGCTCATTGTCCAAAAACCCAAAAAACTACATAACTTGATAAGTTTTGGTATCTCTTTTCATTTCACTTCTTACCCATCCATCAAACAAATCCAGGAACCAATTTGGTATTGTTTTCTATAATTTTTTTTAATAAATTTTACTAATTATTCTCATAATTATTTTATATTTACTTAATTACTTAATTTGTTTTGGTTTCTCTTATTAGAGAACCCACCTTCTTATTTTAATAGAGTTTTGTTATTTTCACACTCATTTTTTTCACACTTTTTTTATATCTTAATTTTTTAATATTATTTTTATCACTCTCTCTCTTCTTTTTCCTCTCTCTTCTCTATCATATCATCATAAATATTAATAATAAAATAAGATGTGGAAGAGTGTGAATGTGTAGAAATACCATTTTCCATTTTAATATGCTCTATTCTATTGTTTTGTCGTGAGAACGGTCAAACATCAGACGCTAAACAAGTGCTTTTTCAAAATTTCGAAGGAGAAAATTTGATTAAAGCAGAGCACGTAGAGGGTAGAGTAGAAAAAAGAACTCACGATTTTCAGCTACCCACAAATGAGAATATAACATTGCAAATTCATGTGACGAATTGGGGGACATAGTGAAAATTTTCCCCGTACAGTTCTAAGCTGCTATGTGCTAAGCTCTTCTCTTCTCCCTCTTTTTTTTTTTTAAAAAAAGAAAAGCAGTCTTTATTGTTTCGTGAGCTCCCTATACCGTAGTGTACTGTATTTGTGTTATACGTAAATATGTGTTTTGTTTTGGTTTTTTGTTTTTTTTTTAAATCACAGAGTTTAAAGCTGCAAAGGAATGGCCCCGTTCAGAAAGGTTGTGTGCAGGATAGGAACATGTACACTGTTTCCTGTTTGAAGCAGAGAGAAGAAGGGGTTTTGGCATGGGTGCTTGTGCTTCAGAGGAATGACGCAGTAGGATGAATGAGTGGGGTTTCATGGAAAGGTTGGTTTCTTTTGCAGATAGAAACAAGTACACAACTCAATAATACAGCACACTAGTGCTTCGGTCCGCGTGCTTTGGTGCAAACTGGTAGGGTTTTGCTTGTGCCAAGCCCCACTCTCAGATTTTCACACTGCCTTTTTGCAGGTTTTGTTCCCTCACTTTGTATCCTGCTTTTCTGCTTCCTACCATTTTTTTTGGTTTCTCCGTCGACAAATGAGCTTCTCAAACATGGACCTATGTTATTTCACTTTCCTCAACAAGAAAAAGAATGCCATAACCTGATGCTGACCAGGGATAGTTTCTAATGGGGTTTTGAGTTGAAGATGTCGAAACATGGATTCGCCTGGTTTACGTTGAAGTAGAGAGAGGTGCATAGGATGGCCTCCGTAGAAGAAAATGTTAAAACCGGAGGACTAGTTGTTGGGGGTCAAACTCTAGTTGCCGAGATGAAGCTGTTGAAAGAAATGCAGTATCCGACTGGTCTGTTTCCTTTTCGATCATTTTTTCTTTCAATTTCGCTTTTTATTTAAGTTTTGATATTTGAAGTGTTGCTTCCTGTATCCCTTTCAACTAATGAAGCTCAAAATTTCAAGGGAAAATCATCGGCGCATATGATAGGCTTGCGCTTGACAACCCATTTCCAGTTATCTAATCTTTTGAGATTTAACAAGATTTTAAATACAGCTTCTTGAGATCCGTCCTGCTAATTTCAGGGATCCGAAAGGCTTTAAATGCCGAGTTATGGCATGCTTGCGCAGGCCCGCTTGTATCATTGCCTCAGGTGGGGAGTCTTGTGTATTACTTCCCTCAGGGACACAGCGAGCAGGTGAATCTAGTTCTCATACCCCGTAACCACTTGCCTGTTCTTTGTCTTGTCTTAAAGTTTCATTTACATTTCTGTAATAAATGTAATGCGTTCTCATCAACAGGATCCAGTTACTTCTTCTTCTTCTTCAATAAATGGAAAACTTTTGTAAATTTAATAGAACACGATCACTTTTACTGTTGACTGCGCCATATTTTAAGTAACTTCTGTATCAGACAAACCAATACCATCTGGATTATGGGAAAACGATGACACATTTCTCGTATAACTGCTGTTGATTACTTCTCTGCGACCTGTATATGGGCAAAGGTTTGAGGACAAGTCATCTACTCTGTTTTCCACCCACATTAGAGGGGAAAACAGGAGAGTTTGCATCATGCTGATTGTTAAGTTGTTTATTACTTACGTAGAAGATTTACATGTCCAGCTTCCTTACGAGGCGGACACATATAGAAGAAGTTGTAACTGCAGGACAGCTTCTGCGCTGAGTTATTTCTAATTGGTCAAAGGGATCGACTGAGGCATGCCCCCCCTTCTATATTTTCTTCTTTATATCTGGACAGGTGGCGGCTTCCACTAGAAGAACAGCAACCTCGCAGATTCCAAACTATCCAAATCTTCCATCACAATTGCTGTGCCAAGTTCAAAATGTCACACTTCATGTGAGTGTTCTGAGCTAATGGATTACTTGTTGCATTTGTCCACGAGCGCACGTTTCAGTTACAATTTATACAAGAAATTTTTACCATTTTTTCTGTATCTTATGATAGGCAGACAAAGATACTGACGAAATCTATGCTCAAATGAGTCTCCAACCATTGAATTCTGTAAGCTTGGATACTAGTCAAGAAGTCTCAGTTATGGAATTATTATTTTTAACAGTGGAAGCACAACATATGTGGGGGAATCCTCCTGCTACTCCCCACCAAAAATCAGATGTCAACATTCTTTGTGATTGTGATATTGGTCAATCTTCTTAGTTTAAAATTCTCCGTGTGCCAGGAAAAAGACGTCGTTCCAATATCTGAGTTTGGGCTAAAGCCTAGTAAACATCCAAGTGAATTTTTCTGCAAAACATTGACTGCTAGTGACACGAGCACACATGGTGGCTTCTCGGTACCACGCAGAGCAGCAGAAAAGCTCTTTCCTCAGTTGGTATGGCTTTAAAATTAGTTGGTTGGAAATCCTTTTTGCTCGTGTTTAGGTAGATATTGTACCTAAATTCCCTTTTGACTAGTAATTTTTTTATTATATTATTTTTCAGGATTACACAATTCAACCCCCAACTCAAGAACTTGTCGTCCGAGACTTGCATGATAATACCTGGACATTTCGACATATATACCGCGGTGAGGATGCTTTTGGTGTTCAATCCTATCAATTGGTTTTGTGGAAAATAGCCAAATAGGAATCTTTTTGTTGTTGAGGAAGAGATATATAATTATTCAAGGTGATATTGAGCAACAACGTGCTCTTTTCTTTTTCTTTTTTCTTTGTGCAGCTTATTGTTTGGCTTTGCAGATTTCTATATACTTGCCCGTGTTGTGTTAGTGTCCATGGTTCTCTGGTTACAATTGCTTTCTAGTTGAGAGCATTTTGTTTGAAGGGGCTGGGTTTAATTAGACACATGGTGCTTTTTGACTTTTTTTATCTAGGTCAGCCAAAAAGACACCTTCTCACAACAGGATGGAGTTTGTTTGTAGGCTCAAAAAGGCTAAAAGCAGGTGATTCTGTTCTTTTCATCAGGTAATTTGTGGTCACAAGCTGTATTCACTTTTATAACAAATGGAAGATTTTTTTTTTGGCAAGGGAAGGGGAAGTGTCAAAGAATAGTTACTCGTGTTCTGCTAGCTAAATGTCTTACAGATTTGCTACCTCCCATTTCCTTATGCAATCCATAAACTGTTGTGCTTTCTTCGACAGTTGGTAAATGATGGAAACTCCTAAATTTGCTGCAAAGTCCATGTTAACAAGGAGTATCTATTCTCCATGGTGACATGCCAATGCAATATAAAAGTTTTTTTTTTTTCTTTTTTTGAGAATTACGTAACCTAAATTGGCAAGTTATGCCTTTCAGTTATAACCGTTGAAAGTTGCTACACAAATAATATGTCGAATGGACATGTAACTAATTTATACATTACCAGGGATGAGAAATCGCAATTGCTAGTTGGTGTCAGGCATGCCAGTCGTCAACAAACAACATTGCCATCATCAGTCCTTTCTGCTGATAGCATGCACATTGGTGTGCTTGCTGCTGCAGCTCATGCTTCTGCTAATAGGAGCCCATTCACTGTTTTCTACAATCCAAGGTATTTTTGATATGTTCATATTCTCGCCTAACCTTTTATTAAGACATTATCTTATAGCAAATATAGTTTCTGGGATAATTTCTTTCTACTTATTTGTAGGGCATGCCCTTCAGAATTTGTTATTCCCCTGGCTAAATATAGAAAAGTTGTATATGGGACGCAGCTCTCAGTTGGCATGAGATTTGGCATGATGTTTGAGACAGAGGAATCGAGTAAGCGCAGGTAATATCCTGACTAACTGAATTATGCTATAACATGTAGTAAATTTTTTGCTATGCTTAGATATAATGACTAGAGCAAGATGATCAATGCGCCTGCTTTCTACTATCTAGCTCTGATACGGATAAAAAACCTGAACATGCAGAAAGAAGTTGACATTTACTAATTATTTCTGCAGATATATGGGTACAATAGTTGGTATCAGTGACTTGGATCCTTTGAGGTGGCCTGGTTCTAAGTGGCGAAATATTCAGGTGGATTAGGTTGCTCAGCACCCCATCAAAGCCTTGTTCTTTAACATTGATAATCTGATATTAAGTTTTTTAATTCATGATTCGTGGTATGGTCCGGTCTAATAAATTAAAGCATACTGCATATAGGAGCTTGAGCTTACACGATCCAGAATAGTTGGCCAGCTTTCCTAGCTCAACTCTTAAACATCATCTTATTTTTTCTCCATAAACAGGTGGAGTGGGACGAGCCAGGTTGCGTTGATAAGCAGAATAGAGTTAGTTCGTGGGAAATTGAGACTCCTGAAAGTCCTTTTATCTTTCCTTCTTTGACTTCAAGTCTAAAACGTCAATTGCAATCTGGAAACTTGGGTAAGTTTGTTTATTCTCTCTTCCTACTTTGTGGATAAACCTTCTATCTGATGACTACTTATGTGGATAGATGCAGAAAATGAGTGGGGAACTTTGTTAAGAAGACCTTGTATACGAGTTCCTGAAAATGGAAATATGGAGCTCTCAAACTCTATAGCAAATCTCTACTCAGAACACCTGATGAAAATTATTTTTAACCCTCTACTTGTTAATAGTCCTGGAAACTTTTCATCTGTCACTCTACAAGAATCTGCTACTAAGAGAGATTTCTTACAAGAGGTGAAGACTCCACTGGCAAAAGATAACCAAAAAGCTCATTTAGCATGTTCAGAAAGCATACCACCAAAAGATCTACATCATTCTCAATCTTTCCCAGACCGGTCTAACACCTTAAATTTGCATTCACTGTTGAAAAGTAATCAGCCTAGAAAATTGCATTCGCCGGGCAAAATCGATTACCCTACATCATCTGGAACACTTACTGATAAGTCAAAGTCAGAATACGAGGTTTTAACTGATCATATGATTGACTTCCCTTCTATGGAAGGCTGCAACGTGGAAAAAATGGCCGCAAACCCTTTGAACCCCCAAAGCCCTGCAAGCCAGTTCCTTAATCAAAACCAGAGTCCATTATTCTCTCAATCTAGTTCATGGCCCATGCAGCCTCAGTTAGAATCATCGCTATCCCATTCTCAACTGATTGATGTGCCCCAATCTGATTCTGCTATTCTAAGTGGTCTATTTCCTCAGCTAGACATTGATGAAAGGATGGTGTATTCTTCTTGCCAACCTTGTGCTGGGCCAAACAGATTAACTGGGCTTTTTTCAGCTTCGCAAGAACAGTCTGTACTTCTCCCTCAAGCAGCTAATGCCCCTTTACCTTCAATGAGCCAAGAAATGTGGGATCATTATGTCAAGAATTTGAAGATTTCACCTCAAGCAGACCCACTAATGGCCATCTTTCAGAAAGGACTATATAACCTTAATTGTATATCCAGTTCTAACAATTTGAGGGATCTGTCAGCAGAGACCAACAATCAAGGTGGGGTTTACAGTAATGTGAATGTTGATATTAGTAACATTGTTGGTACTATGGTTGATCCTTCTACTTCAAGTACCATTTTGGATGAATTTTGCCCATTGAAGGACGGGGATTTTCAGAACTTATCAGATTGCATGGTGAGCAACTTAAGTTCGAGCCAGGATGTTCAGTCTCAGCTAACCTCAGCAAGTCTGGTGGAGTCACGTGCTCTTTCTCTGCAAGACATCCCTGACAACTCAGGTGGCACATCTTCAAGCCATGTTGATCTTGATGAAGGCAGCTTTCTGCAGAATAACTCGTGGCAGCAAGTATCTGCACCCATGCGAACCTATACGAAGGTTTGTAGTGGAAAATCCTTTTCAAATTTGCATTCATATCATGAAATCTCAAAGATGACATAGATGCTAGATGATTATGGGTTTACCGTGTTATGATTCTTGAAATAAATAGTTTGCCTGCTCAGATTTGTAATTGGACATTTGGCACTACTGGCCAAATAGGAGCTCGCGTGGTTCCACTACCACTTCTAAATTTATTTCTGCAATACTGACGAGGAAATTATTGTTTTCAAGTATAATATTTAGTTTAACATCTAAAATCACAGTTGAAGACTTGAAGTATATCATGGGAATGGTGTTTTTGGCTGACAGGTTCAAAAGGCAGGATCTGTAGGAAGATCAATTGATGTAACCACTTTCAAGAACTACGAGGAACTGATCTCTGCAATTGAACGCATGTTTGGACTTCAGGGTCTGCTGAATGACACTAGAGGTTCAGGATGGAAATTGGTATATGTAGATTATGAGAATGACGTTCTACTTGTTGGGGATGATCCTTGGGAGTAAGTTTCTTCCCTTCTGTTATGTGGATCTTCCACGTAAAAGTTCAACAGCTTATCACGCATTTCGCAGTTACTAGATTCTTTGGAATTCTTTTGACGCAATTGATCCCTTAGACCCTGTTAACAAATGTTATCTGTGCAGGGAATTCGTGGGCTGTGTCCGGTGCATCAGAATTTTATCACCTTCAGAAGTTCAGCAGATGAGTGAAGAGGGGATGAAGCTTCTATACAGTGCTGCGGTGCAAGGGATCAATGGTTCCATGTCAGGTGGCTGCACTTGAGATCACTAAGACAATTTTTGCGCGATATCCTTGTAACACAATCTCAAGGATAGGCATTTGTTGTGGCTTAAGTCCTCTATTAGTTGTTTTTTCATTACGAACTGTATGAACTAAATGGCAAGTGGAAAAAATTATGCTTTGCTTAATTGCATTGGCATCTACGAAAATAATAAACGGCCAATGTTATCTTATTCTCTACCAGTTGATCTATGAAGTTGCCAGAGTTAATAATGCAACTAACAAGTCTGTTTTCAATTTTTTTTTTTTTTTTGTTTCTTAAGACCATATAAGAAACAAGACAAAATAACAATATAAATATAGTCATTTAATGGGAAATTAAGATAATTTACAAAAAGATTTTAAATTTTATCCTCTGTACAAGAAAATTTTCAATTAAGTTCCCCGTAATAAAAGGGCTGAATAGAACTTGTAATAGTAACTGATTACATTGGTGTGGTTAATTTTGAGTTGATTTGAGTGTGTAGGTATTTTTTTACCGCACATGATGTTAAATGTCAATTAAGTTCTCCATAATAATTGGCATGCCTCAACTTTAACGATTTCAACCATAGCCAATGCCTCAACTATGGTAAATTTCAACCATAAAATATGACTACTTTATTAACTTTGTAAGTTTCAAAAATATAATTCATTTTTTCATTTCCTAACAATAGCTAGTACTGAAATACAGAATAAGATATAAAACAAAAGAAAAAGAACAGGATAATGTTGGTCTACATTAAGCAAAGAAACAATATATGCACTTATCCAGTTTTGATGGGATACGATGATGTTAGAAGGCGGAAGAGAGGTAGCAGAAGCAAAGAGTATTCTTACCTCTTGCCGTTTGTTGTATAAGCTCCTAACCTTTAGTTTAGACTTTAGACTCTTGCAGGTTTCTGAAGGACTGCAGATAAGACAACACCATCTACCTTCTCTCCCACAACCCATTTCAACTTTTTATATCCAAACTGTTCAATCAACCGAGTTAACCCTTTTTTCTTCTCATCATTGGCGCAATACAAGTTATCGAGCCAAAACAAACCACCAGCTCGCAAAATGCGATCAATATCGAACATCAAAAACTCCAACTTTTCTGGCTTCCCTCCAACATCCAAGGCACTTGCTGCATGAACCAAATCAAACGCATTTTCATAGAATGGGAACCTATGATCTAAGCTTAAAAACAAAGGAAAAAGCCCTCTTGCAGCAATGAATTCACTGAATGGGGCGTCAATATTCAGAGTGCTAGTAATCACTGTGACATTTCTGTCAGCCATCCTAGCTGCAAATGATCCAGACCCACCTCCAATGTCGAGCCCCATTCTAATTCCTCCCCCTCCTAAGGCTAGCACATCATCAATGAGAAAATCAGTCTTACTTCTAGCCTTGATAAACCTCTGATTCTCATAACCATTAACCAAATCAAAGCAGCCAATGCAATCTCTGCTCAATTTCTTACGATTCAAACATTCAAAATTCTTGCAATTGAGGCCGCTCCAGTTAACAGTCTTGTTACCAATAGGTTTCCAAAGGGAGATGGGAAAAGGGTGAAGGCCTACCTTGGAAACAGACTTAGCAAAACATCTCCTTCTCGGCAAAGGTTCACATCCTCGCAAGATCAGATTCTGCGCAACGCTCCAATCATCAGGGCAAGATCCAGAAACTTTGTAATTCATGAACTGAGATAACAAGTCCGCAGATTTCTCACAGGAATGCCCAATAGAAGCCACCATTTCAGTGATCCCAGTTCTTGAATCTTTGCCCAGAGGGAGTTGGTGGTGTTGGAGGAAGTGTTTAAGTTCGGGAGCAATATTGGGTCTAGAAAGGTCAATGTTTTCATAGCCAAGAAGCTCTTTCTCCATCCGAGCCAGTTTCTTCTGAGATAGATCGATCTCTCTCAGTATCAGCGAGACTTGCTCTGAGATGAGAGAGATGTTCTTGTGAATATGGTGAACTAGCTGGTTGTGATGGTCTTGTGGGGAAGCCGTGAAAGCATATAGGGCGAAAAGATTGGTGGTGATAACAGAGAAGATCATGAGAATGTTAACTGCAGGAGAACACAGAGTTGCTCTTTTGAATCTGGCTGTTCCATCCCCTATGTTAAGAGAAACAGAACCCATCTGAAGAATGGGGAGAAGAATCAGCGAGAGTGAGAGTGAGAGTGAGATATGAAGTGGAGAAAGAATTGAAGATTGATTAGGAATTATATTTTGGAGTAACTGAGTAAGTAGTGCTTTAAAGACAAGGGAGGTGACTTCGCGAACTGGAATATTGTCGGTTGCGGTTGTTTCAATGTTTCATACTTTCATGTAACATACTATTCCATTTCCACTTGCTACTTCAGAGAGACTGACGCGCAGTGTCACAATTCTTTATTAACAAATTGATATATCTAACGAATGTGACGTACTATTCCGTTTTCCTTACTACTTGAGATAGACTGAAGGGCAGTGCCACAATTGTTTAATAAGAATTTTATATATCTGACGACTAAGATTTAATTACGACACTTTGTAAAAATTAGCATGTAATAAAGTGGCTAACTATGTAATACAAGATTATATCCACTTACCGTTAGGATTTATTAAATTTTTCATCAACAATTATCAAAATCTTTTAATTATTGACTGGACAAATAAGATAAGACATTTTCATAAAAAAAATAAGAGAGAGACATTAATGTCAAAAAATGGTGGAGCAAGAGCTAAAGTTCACAAGCGTCAAAGTTTTAATAAGAGTAAATATTCTTTTTTATCTTAAAAAATAATTTAATTATACATTTCTCTTTATAATTTTAAAAATATATACAATTTTTTAATAAATTAAAAATAAATTATAATTTAATTTAATTTTTTACCTGACATTAAAATTAATTATTATTATTTAATTTAATATTTTGTATATAATATAATTAAAATACTATTAAAATTATATAATATGATTGAAATATTTTTTTATTATTTTACTTTAAATTTTGTTTATTTTTAAAATATAATTACTTAAAAGTTTTTTAAATATCATTACTTAAAAAAAACTTTATTAATTAAAAAAATATTTATTCTATTTTAAGAATATGACTTAAAAGAATTTTTATTTTAAAAATATTATGAGTTGAAAAGTATTCAAAATATAATTATTTCAAAAAAAATTACTTGAATCTTTTTTTTTTTAAAATATCATGATTTTGAAAAAAAAAATTGTTTAAAAATATCATTACTTAAAAAAATATATATTTACTTTAAAAAAAGTTCACTTTTCCTTATTTAAAAATATCATTACTGCAGAAAATTTTCTTTTTATTTGTTTTAAAAGAAATTTTTTTTCCCGTTTTTAAAATATCCCAATGGCTATGAAAATTCTGTAGTTATTATAGATAAACAAGCAAAATATTTGTAATAAACATGAAAATATCACAAGCACTAGTATCTGGAACATACAAATCCACCCACTGGGTATGACAGTACAATAACGATGATGGGAGCAATAATATACATACGAGCCTCACTCACTTCTATATATGTATGTCCCCAGACGAACCCTACAGTCACCTTCAAATTAAGGGGAAGCTGGGAGGGGAGGCAAAGAATACAAAAAGGGAACCCAAAAAAGGGGAATGTAAAACTGAGCAGCCATTCTTCAAAGAGGATCAACAAATAATTTCAGAATCTCCAAATTGGCCCTCCAGGAGTGATCAAAAACTATTGTGGAAGCATGTTAGCACACTTAAGCTGTTAATTCACCTCTGCCATTTTCTCTCTGAAAAAAAGCAGAATTCAAGTGATAAGTCCAGGTTTTCCTCTAGAAAGTGTAAAGACGTGTGCATGTATGTGTGAGGGACCAAACAAACACAGCCATAGAGATACCTTAATGGTAGAACAGCATTGGCATATTGATAAGGGTACTTGCCTGAGAAGAAAGTTAACCAGCAAGTTGTGGCCCATGTCATCTTTAAGCAGGCAATTGATTATGGTTTTGATATGAAAATGTATATTAAAATTTAAATGCAAGTTGGGAAATATTGACCTGCTCATAGGGCTATTCAAATCTTTGTTTCGCATAGAATATCTGTCCAGAGAAATTTTCCAACATCTTTTTTTTTTTTTTCATTTAGAATTTTACATGGAATTAAACTTACGAAATCTACAATAATTCCACCCCTAACGGCTGGAATGGAGTTCTAAATATTTTTTATTTATTTATCTTGCATGATGATCATTAAAAGATAAACCTTCAGGAGGCAGATAATATTTTCAAAGATTAAGTCACTTCAGAAAAACAAGGAGGTAGGCTAGCATCCCCCACAGTCTAATTGGCCATCTTTTTAATAACCTGGCAACTACCACAATGGCCAAAAACTCAACATCTGAGTAACATATTAAATTGTTGGTGAACCAAATTCCAGCATTATTTCTGGATTTTGGTGAAGCACAAAGAGACTTGATCAATGGTCGTTGTCTTGAATGTCTTCAACCCCTCTCCAAAAAAAAAAAAAAAACCTTCCGTCTGTTACAGGCATGTAAAAACACAACACAATAAAGAACCCATACTGTAAGGAATCTTCTCAACTGGTCATCCTTTCACCACCAACAACAACAATAATGCACGCACACACAGACCATAACTGAAAGAAAACACCATTTGATGAAGACAACCATGGTCGATGCAAAATTGAAACTTCTTTCAGTACACGGGTCACTCTCAACCTATTTATTGCTAGAAAATAAAAGGTCATCAAGCACTGAATCAAAATATACTTTCATGAGCTCAGTATGAAGTGAAGAAAAAAAAAAGGTCACCCAAAATAAAACCATATAACTTTCAGAAAAGAACATGAAAAAAATATGCATATGATAAAAGAATTATAAATAGAGGAAAAAGAAGATTCTTTAGAGAAAATACCCTGAGGACTATGTAAAACATTTCCCTTTGTGTCCTGCTGCACTTGAGGCATTGATAGTTGGATGCGTGGAGAACCCTGCCTACCAGTTGAACCTGGTAAGGAATGTCTCTTCTTAACATGGATGTCTTGGTCATGCACATCTGGACTTGATCTTGGAGAGTTATTTGCGTTAACCTTGGCCCTAGCAGATTCTGTGGCTTGCATAAAACGAGGAAGTGAATTATTGCTACTACTGTTATCTCTTGATTCTTGATCAACATGATCAGGCTTTACTGAGCCGAAAGAATTGCGTCTTTTCCCACTCCGCTGATCTTTAGGCAGTTGTTCCCTACTAGCTCTTGATCCTGAATCATGATTTGGGTTTGCAGGTGATTTATTACCTGCTGACAGGGGCCTACGTTTATTGCTGGATCCAATCTTGTGTGTATTGCCAGCTTTAGGTTTCACTGATACCTGACTTGAAGGTGTACCCTGTGATTCAGGGACAGTTATATGGCTTCTGGGTGAGGCTTCAGCAGAAGACCGAATTTCCTGCAGAGCAGTCTCTGCCTGTTCTTTATGTAGATCAGACACATTTTTCTCAGACTTAATAGCTGGCTCTTCAGAATCCACAGCCACCACTGTATAAACCATTTTGCCATCGATGTCATCAACCATCTCTGGTTTATCTAAAACAGAGTTAGGTAAGTTAGAAGATGGAATGGCGCATGCAACATTGGCATCAACATCATGATTAATCTTGTCAGGATTACAGATCCCTTCTGATGAATCTTTGGCTTCACGCTCATTTTCCACAGCCCCAACCTCAGATCTATCAGGTGAATCAAGAGTGGAAGAAATAGAGAGTTCAGTACCACATTCAGAGCCACCAATCCTGGAAGGATAAGAAGCATAATTCTCCAATGAGAGAAACTCTTTTGACCTAAATCCAGTATCTGTGCCAACAGAAGAGGTGTCTGCTTGTGATTCAACTGCTGTACCTTGACAGGACAAATTGCTTAACCTACCTGAATTTGCTATTGAACTTAGTTCTTCAAATTTTGACTGTGAAGCAATGAATGCAAGATTATCGTCCTTCCTTGATCCATGTAAAAATTTCTTTCCCTCAGTCTCTAGTTTGTCTGAGGCAAATCTTTTCATGGATAGTTGACCATCAATTTCAGGCTTCAGAGTAAGTAAATTAAACTCCTGCGGAGAAGTTGCATCTGATGCCATTTTTTTATTTTCCTGAGAATCAATTTCCGCTGAGGTAGATGTAATTGTCTTCTCAGGAAGAGCCTCTTCCAAGTTATCTTTTATGAGAGAAGATGTAGAATGGCTTACATGAAAGTTGAAATGGTCAGCTTTATTGGTAATCACCTTTTCTTCATCCTCAGAAGGCATAACTGAATCCTCAACAGTAGGCTTTGAGTCAACTGATTGACCAAAAACTTCAGATTGAATACCTATTTCCAATTGCGACAAAGAAGTGATATCTATGTTGTCTTCTGATTGCTCTGTCATAGAACTTGCTTTTTCAGACTCTGCAGGATCAGTTGATGAAACAGACATCCATCTCTCCAACCATTTCCAAGCAGAATCAGCTTTAGAAGGATCACACTTGACATGGATAGGTTGGCTTTTTGGTGTGGATTCTAACAGCTTTAAAATAAAGGAAAGACAAAAGCAATTTAGTAGGTTTTAATAAGTGTGAGATACATGCTATAATTGCAAAATGAGTAACACAAACAATCCACATCTACCATACCTGACGAGCAAACCTATTGCTAAGCAGCTTCTCTATGGAAGTGTATGTCATATTTGATTTGTTCATGTCATTTTCGTTTCCCTAAGCAATGGGGGAAAAAAGACACACTCAGAGCAGGGCATATTTTTGGTCCACAACACTCATCTAATGATTAATCTTCTCAATGAGGGAATTAAAATAATCTCCAGCAATCAGAAGTGAGAGTCAATAAACCACATATACTAAACAAGAGAAGAGAATAAAGAGAGGGTGTTTCAAAAATCACAAACATGACAACACAATTTTTGTAACTGTTTGAGTTCCCGGGTCAAATACATTTGAGTTTGACAAATAAAAAGTTGACATCATCAATATGCTTGAGAGATTGGACTGTTTCCGTAGCTTTACAGCTCTACTTTGCACATGCAATCATCTTCTATTACTTGCCTAAAGGTAAGTACTTCATCTTATCATCTTATTCCAAAAACTCATAAAATAGGATTGCAGACAAGGGCACACTAACAAGACAATTTTTTATTAATCCGAGTCCATAATGATTGTTTGCGGAAAAGAGAGCCAAGAGGTTCCAGGCCAACACTAATGAGGAAGACATTACTAAAAGTTTCTAGTTTTAAGATTTAAAACTCAAGTGATATCTTCAATTCTCGAGCAAAACTACGATTGGTTGTCTGTTGAACAAATATTTTTTGAAAATCTACTGAGGTATTGTTGTATAACACAAAACAAGCATTACAAATCTCAACAGAGGATGGTAGCATGAAAGTAGTAGTTATAAAGCAAGTAAACATTGAACTGATTACACAAGTAAGTAAGGCATCTGACAATCCAGTAATTTTAAATAGGATTACCAGAATTTTTTGGCCTTCATTTTTTACATGCTGTTGATTTAAATGATTTTCAGAATGTGACTGCTGCGCACGACGAGCTCGCACAAGGACCTGAAATTTGATGATGGCTTGAACACAACGCAGGGTTCCTACAGCATGCCTCCGGACCAAGTGCCCACGAACAGCAGCTTGCAATTTCACAACATTCTTATGCTTTAGCAGGGCTCTCTGAACCTGAAAAAAAAAAATCATTATATATATGAAAAAATATATATGAGTGGTTACTATTGATCCACACTCGTGAGGAGAGGACAAGTAAACCTCAAAAGGAAAACATACCAAGAACCCTCTGATGGCAGCCTGGATAATGATAACAACAGACTCTGGATTGACATCCTCCTTATTCTCAGTTTCAGCGACGACCGTTTCAGATATTTGTGAGTTTGCCAAGGAGGATAACTGCAGCTTCTCATTTGAGCAATGTGTTTTGCTAATCTTCTCAACAACATCAGTGTCAGCCAGTGGTTGGAAATTTATACTAGTACATTCTGAACTTTCCTTATTTGCAGACGATGGGGTTTCTGTTATTACAGTATTGCTAAGCACACGATGCCTTGCAGATCTCTTCCGGAAACTCCAACCACGTCTGTCATTAGAATCCTTGATCTGGAATAAAATTCAAAAACATAATTTATAGACAAAAACTTGATTCCATGTATACTTCATTCCCTTACAGCTAGCTAGAAGGGATGGAAATAACTTTATATATATATATATATAGCAAATATCCTATTCAAGATTACGAGAACGGTCATTCCATTGCAACCCATTCCCATTCCCATTCCAGTTTTGTAAAAACCAATTCCACATACCGAATGTGCTCTTATTTTCATTCCGGCATTTAATTAATTTCACCATGGAATGAAGAACTACGGGAAATTACGATCAGACTTGTTTCCACATTATGTGGAGATTTCAATACAAATACAAAAGAGCCATTTAAAGAGACACTTAGATTTTCGATGAACAGTTAATATAAATAAATATGTCCTAAAGGAATTCTGTTGTAATGATCATATGATAAATGCTTCTAAAAACTGAAATATAAAATTATGTCCATCATTATATTCAAGTTCTAGGTCAAAATAATAATTCTTATTAGTCAGATTTGGTGATTGGTGTTGTTTTCCATCACCGATACCAACGTGCACGGTAATGTCCAAAACAATCCAATGCCAAATTTTGAAATACAGGAAGATATCTTAAAAGTGAATAGGAAAATCAACAGTGGAGAGCGCCAACAGCTCCCCAACATCCATTGCTAGTCAAGAGATAAAGAATCACGGGAGGTTGGAGGAACGCGTCACTTTTTATACCTCATGAAAGACTCCTTTTGTAGTAGTACATTCATTTATATGGAGATTCTATACTACAGAAGTATGAGGTGAAAAATGTTCCGTTACTTTTCTTTTCTAGCAATCAAGCTATCCAAACAACGGCACTGGCCTTTCACGATGTACTCTGGATAGCATCGGATAGAGCAAAATGGATAAAAGCTATGAATCCAAAAGCATGATTCATGTCCCGGAAGAATGATGGATCCAGTAATTCAGCAATGCAGGAAGCAGAAAGAGAGAGACAAGCTCCGTAATTTACCATAACAAAATACCTCGGATCAGACACATCAGAAGAAGTCAAACATAGTAACTTGGTTCTTGGAAGGTAACGGTAAGCTCTGAATTTATCGGATATCTCACCTGAGATACTTGGTAATCATCATTGTCCGCCGCATCACTGCCGCATGTGATTAATTTGAAGCAGGAGGTAGATTTTCCCATGTTCAGTTTCACACTCTCGCCTTCCTTCGCTATTCCTCTCACTCAGTCTCAGACTTCACACGCGCTTACTCTGGGCGACCAGACCACCTCTGCGGTTACCGTATTGGGAATTGTGACAAATGCAAACTTAACAACCCGGACCTCAACACAGTCCTTAAATCTAGCTTAATATTTTCCGTTGGAGTCCGCATTGTGTGCCTTCTTTCTTCTTATTAGGTCCGTTGCCATCGACGCTCTATCCCTCGAGAATTGGAACATTGACATTGACATTGACGGTGGAAAGAAAAGGCTGTCTTTTTTGTTTAGAAATCCCCTCTCACATTAACAATATTCTCACGTAACTATTTTTAATTATTCAATGTATTGATATAAATAAAATATAATATAATAATAATAAATTATATAAAAGATGTGAGACGTGAGCGAGTAGCATTTCAATTTTTTGTCTCTTTCTTTCTACAATTCTACCTCTTTTTCCTGTATTGCCGTTGCCACATCCAAGACCAAAGGCGTATGCCAATAAACGTTAAAATAAATTTTATAAGAGCGATTTAAAATATAATATTTTTAAAAGTATTTAATCTTTTGTTCAAAAATAAGAATTCATAATAATCAAAAATAAGTATTTAATAGTTATGCAATAATCAAGACTTTTTATATCATATTTGAAAAAGTTAAAGACATTAATTTATACTTCCTAGTTTCTAACGATTCGTTGCAAAATGTGATGTATGTAGGTTTAGTTGAATTTCAAATGGGACAACAGAATAAATTAGTTAATTTTCTTATAAAAAAATTAAACGGGCCAGGTGGGAACTGATCAACTAAAATGTGTTTAGGGTGATTTTGACGTAGTTACAAGTGAAGTTATAGTTTGACGGGTAGCCAGGTAGGGGGGAGGAGAGTAGACACAAGGTGGAAATCGTTTTGGTGAGACTTGAGAGTGAGAGATAAATTCATAATAATTTTGTTTAGTTTGGTTAAGTGAGCCATTGCTTTCGCTTCCATTAGCAGCAGGGTTTAGAGTGTTGGGTGGTCCACCTTTTGCTTGCAGAAAAGGGCTGTCACAGTAAATGTAAATTACAGAATTGTTTTATGGTTCCATATGCTAATATTGGTGTTTTAAAGATAAGGAGGCAGAAGTAGGGCTTCCATGGCAAGTGGCAACTGATATCGTCATTGTATTATATATCTTGAGTTTGGGGATGCCATTGCCAGCACACGGAGCTCTACCTCTGCGCCACGACAAATTGTTGGATTTGTTGAGACTCTAGTGGTTCAACAACACAGGAATTTCTCCAACTCTCCCAGACCCAGTAGATGATGATAGCATGCGTCCATGCGTGCTCAGTTAGATTATCTACTAGTGGAGTAGTGGGTCTCTTACCCAAATTATGCTCTGCAGTACTCTCCACTCTTTGATACATTAGAATCACACTGGCTGCTGCAGCTCTATTATTAGCAACTACTGTATAAAGGAATCCATCACTCCATTCCATGCTTTGCTCTACTTGATACTCATATTAGTATTCATATATTCATTTATATCATCCATCAGAAGCAAGAAGGAATTCATTGCTCCTGGTCCAATATCCAACCCCCCACTATTTATTTTAATTAATGACCCAACAGTTCAAGGTTGTTCTTCTTCCTCTCTGCTAGCTCTTTTTACTTAACCTTCGACTGTATTAAAAATAATTTTATTTGGTTGTATGGTCCCCATCCTTTGAAACATATATAAACAATCCTTTACGGTACCAATAACATCTCCCAGGAAGGAAAGCCTCCCGGTCACCAGAAAGCCACATGTAAAATTTACTCCCACATGTGACCGGACAGCGATCCTCTTGGCCTTTAGGCACATCACTGCCTACCATCTGCATCTAAGCGAACTGGGATGGTGCATATCATTCAATATGCCAAAATTGATGCCATTATGCATGTATGTTAGTAATCAAATCCAATTCTATTTCAACATATCAACACCGTATGGCCCAATCCATCGAAACCCTATATATACGACTTGAATCCGTGACAGACTTTGAACCAAGGAAAATCTGTGCCACTTGTTGCCTTTTCAGTACATCACGTATAAGTCAAAATTATGATCATTGATGTGAATACTGAGAGAGAATTTTATGGTTTATGGACAGGAATTCCTTGCACGAAAATGATTTGTTTTTAAGTAATAGGCATAGCTAATAAGCATACAATCTGACAGGTGTCATAGATTTTAAATTTTTTAACCATTCCCTATGGATCACTAGTTGTATAAATTTAGAATGAACTGCAATTGCCCTCCACAGTTTGTAATTGTAATTCTATGCTACCATGGGCATGGTGTTACTTGTAATTCTTTCTTTATGTATCGTCCTCCTGTGCTTTATCCACAGACGCAGAACAAATAGAACAAGTGCACCTCTTCCACCAGGTCCTCCGGGTCTTCCTCTCATTGGCAATCTTCATCAGCTTCACAACTCAACCGCCCCACATCGCGATCTATGGCAACTCTCTAAGCAGTACGGGCCTCTCATGTCCTTGCGTCTGGGCGTCGTGCCAACCTTGGTTGTTTCCTCGGCAACAATGGCCAGAGAAGTCCTTAAAACCCACGACCTCAAATTTGCTAGCAGGCCATCCTTGCTTGGCCAAAAGAAACTCTCCTACAATGGCTTAGACTTGGGTTTCACACCCTACAGCGACTACTGGAGAGAAATGAAGAAACTGTGTGTCCTCCACTTCTTCAGCACTCGCCGCATCCAATCCTCTTGTCCCATTCGAGAAGACGAGGTTGTTCGAATGATCAGGAAAATATCCCAATCTGCTGCTTTTAACCAAGTAATTAACTTGACTGAGATATTAATGTCTTTCACGAGCTCTTTAGTTTGTAGGATTGCTTTCGGGAAGAGGTATGAGGAAGACGAAGGAAGTGAAAGGAGTAGATTTCATGGACTGCTCAACGAAGCTCAAGCCTTGTTGGCAGAATTTTACTTCTCAGACTATTTTCCATGGTTGGGGTGGATTGATAGACTCAGAGGACTACTCTGGCGTCTAGATAAAACATTTGAGGAGCTGGATATGTTCTACCAACAAGTCATCGACGACCACCTGTATCCAGCCACTTTTCAAACCGACCAACAAGATATCATTGATATCTTTCTTGGAATCATGGATGACCATTCATTCTCGTTTCATCTCACTGTGGATCACATCAAAGCTGTGCTCATGGTAATATATATGTCTCCGTCTTCTACCTATCTCGATTTTAACCCAATCAATCAGCTTAGTTGATTGAACTTTTGTGCGTGCAATTATTGCAGAATATATTTATAGCGGGAACAGACACGGTTGCAGCAACAGTAGTTTGGGCTATGACCTCGCTGATGAAAAATCCTAGAGTGATGAATAAGGTTCAAGATGAAATAAGAAAACTATATGGTGAGAAAGATTTTATAAATGAAGATGACATTCAAAGGCTTCCTTATCTTAAAGCAGTAGTGAAGGAGACTTTGAGACTGTTCCCACCTTCGCCCCTACTTCTGCCAAGAGAATCGATTGAAAGGTGCAATTTAAACGGGTATGAAATTGAAGCCAAAACACTAGTGCTGGTCAATGCATGGGCTATTGCAAGGGACCCTGAGAGCTGGGAAGAGGCAGAAGAATTTTATCCTGAAAGGTTCTTTAAGTGTTCAATAGACTTCAAGGGGCAAGATTTTGAGCTAATCCCATTTGGAAGTGGACGGAGAATTTGTCCTGCTATGCACATGGGGGTGGTCACTGTGGAGGTTTCCCTTGCTAATCTTCTCCACTCATTTAATTGGGAACTGCCTGCCGGGATTGACAAAGGAGACATAGACACGCAAGTCAAACCAGGGATAACATTGCACAAGAAAAATGATCTTCGCCTCCTCGCCAACAACTATTCAAGATAGCACGCCTACAACTGCACATGTGGCTGCAAAGGACTTGAATTTGTGATAAAAAAATCAAATCATATCGAAACCACAAAACAAAACAATCAACTTGAATTTCGTCTTCATCTCCCAATTCCATATGGGTAAATATAATAATACAACAAGGCATATGGATGAAGGAATCGCACAAATTAGTTCATGGTGAGCCCATGTATAAGGTATGTTCACAAGTCGCAAAAATGATTTCATTCCAATAATGCTTTCCAATTTCGATATGTAGACAAAGGTGTACGCTTAAATTGGATTATTTGATTGCTATATTTGAAATGACGTTCACGTTGTGGTAACTACTACTACCACCACAGGAAAGTGCCATTCTGCGTTTTTTTTTACCATTTATTTTATTTCTTATATTATCGTTTCTCTTTTTAAGTAAACAGAGATTATATGTATTATAATGTTAGCCGTTTGTATATTTTTTTGTTATAAAATTGCCAAGTTACTAATTTTTTTTAATTATACTATAGAGAGATGCATTAATTAGATAAACCATGCATTAAATGAAGCTCTTTGCATCATCCTTCTAAATAAAAATTATGTTATCTAAGCTACGTGATTGTGATAGTAAGCTATCCACTAAAAACAAAATTACCCTGTCATGTATTAATACCTCTTTTAATTATTTATTGATGTGTTTCGTAGTTCAAAAGCCTAAAAAAAGTACTGAAAAGTAATATGAGGGAACCGTGACAAATGCCTATTTCAAGATAAGAACTTCATAAAATAATTATAAAGTGCTGTATTTGACATTTTGGGATAGGAACGTAGAATTTCCCTTCTACCGTTCTACGTGGCTTGTTTGTAATTGTTACATAATTGCTGGGAGGTGCAATAAATCCGTAACTCACTATCCTTCAGAAGCAGAATAGCTCAGAATCTCCGAAATCCACCAGCCATCAATTATCATGCTGTTCTTAATTGCTCTTCTTTGTCTCCCCGTGTTCTTGTACCTTCTCCAAAAACATAGAAGAACCAAAACAAGTGCAGCTAATATTCCACCTGGTCCTCGCGGCCTTCCTCTCATTGGCAATCTGCATCAGCTTGCTAACACAGACCTACATTGCCATCTATGGCTGCTCTCCAAGCAGTACGGGTCTCTCGTGTTCTTGCGTTTCGGTTATGTACCAACCTTAGTTGTTTCCTCGGCAAAAATGGCGAGCAGTTCCTCAAGACCCACGAGGCCACGACCGCCAATTTGCCGGCAGGCCATCCTTGTTGGGTCGACAAATAATTTCTTATAATGGTTTGGACTTGGTTTTTACACCCCATGCCGACTACTGGGGAGAAATTAGAAAGCTCCGTGTCATCCATCTATTCAATCCTAAGCGTGTTCAAGCATTTCGTGGCATCAGAGAAGATGAGGTGCTCCGAATGATGAAGAAAATATCACAGTCGGCTTCTAGTAATATAGTCATAAACTTGAGTGAGAAGCTCATGTCTCTGACAAGCAGCATAATTTGCATAGTTGCTTTTGGGAAGAGATATGAAGACGAAGGAAGCGAAAGGAGCAGGTTCCATGGACTGCTGAATGAAGCGCAGGCCCTGATGGCAGCGTTTTACTATTCTGACCATTTTCCATCCATGGGATGCCAGGATGTGTTGATAACTCGATAGACTCGGGACTCTTGTGGCGGCTTGAAAACAACTTTAAGGAACTGGATCATTTCTACCAGCAGATTATCAACGACCACATCGATTCAAACATACGTAGATCCGATCACAAGGACTTTATCGATGTGTCTTGGATTAATGAAGGATGTTTCATTCTCGTATGATCTCACCTGGAATCACATCAAAGCCTTGCTCACGGTCATCATTCAATCACTTCTCCATCACCTCTTTTACATTTTCTAGCTAGCTAGTATTAAATAATTATTTTGTTTTTGTGTTCTTTGGCCTTCCACGTCATTCGGTGATATTCGGTGGTTTAAGCTTTTTCTTTAGAATAATAGACAAGTGGTATATGTATTTGCGTGCAGGATATATTTAGCCTATATTTATGGCTATTATTCGCCTACTGTAGCGATAGGCAATATTTTTAATATTTTTTAATTTTTTAAAATTAATTAATTATTTTTTATATGAAATATTATTTTTAAAATTTTTTAACTTAAAAATAAATAATACAATAAATACAAAAAAAATTAATATTTAAAAAAAATTTTAAAAATATATGATATAAAAAATAATTAATTAATTTTAAAAATTTAAAAATTTAAAAATTTAAAAAATAAAAAATAAGTGTGACTACAACTTAATCACACCCTATATTTATAACTGGAACAAATACGGGTGCAGCAACACTTGTTTAGGGAACATGCTAACCTACTGTTATTGTGTAGTAACGATATAAAATATTATTTATCTCTCATCTTTTTTTTTTATATTTTGATATTGATCAATTATTTTTTTATTATATGTTTTTTTAAAATATTTTTTAAAATAGTATCAAAAAAAATTATAAAAAAATTTTAAAAAATTCTTAAAAAAATATGATATAAAAAATAATTAATAAATTTTAAATATTAAAAATATTAAAATATCAAAACAAAACAAAAAGTAACTGTAAGCGAGTAATCACCTTATTTGGGCTAAGACGGCACTGATTGATTAAAAATCCTAGAGTGATGCATAAGGTCTAAGAAGATATTAAAGCGTGATGAAAAATGTTTTATGGACGAAGATGAGATTGAAAAGCTTCCATATCTTGAAATCCAGAGTGAAAGAGACACTGAGATTGTACCCACCAGCCCCACTAATGGTACCAAGAGAAGCGAGTGAAAAGTGCAACATAGGTGGGTATGATATTGAGGCTAAGACTGATCCATTTTAATGTATGGGCAATCGGAAGGGACCCAGAAGACACAGTCCATGACCATTAATAAAAATAAAAATAAAAATGTTATTTCAAAGCCACTTAACCAACACCTTCTTTACATCTCTATGCCCACTAATTTAATATAAAAATAATAATGATAATAAATAATAATAATTAAAGAATGTGTAAAATACAAGGTATAAAAATAATATTTACTCAAACGAAAAATAATTGAAATGAAAATATGAATTCACCTACCGAGGCTTGAATGAATGCCGGTTACTGGTCTTGTGACTCTTATCTAATCTCTGGTAACAGGAGAAAGAAAGCAAAGTTTCGGATTGGATTCGACGTCAAACAATGACAACTTCCTTATGCCCCGCCAAGTTTCTTCAACAAACACCCGTCAGTCAAGGAGATTAGCGTCTCCAAACAATAGAAAGAGCACCACAGCCAAGACCACTGGATACTGGGGTAAAAACCAGAAATTTTCCTTCAAATAAAATTAAAACAACCTAGCACCTTTAGCCTATGGATCTCAGAACGTCTCCAAATCCAACCACTTGTTTTCTGAAAATTTACATTAAAAATTTTGCGGGATCAAATATTTAAAATCTATAATGAAATACAATTAGGCAAATTCACCAGCCAATGAATTACATAGTAATATTATGAGTATTGAGAACAAAATTTCCAATTTTGACCACAACCAATTCATGACTTGCGGGGTCTTCCTCTCTTACCCGTTTTCACTTGAGACGATTTAGAGCTCCTATTTACTGGAGGGCGATTACGTCCAACGCCAGAACCTTTACCTTCAGCAGCTGACCTTTTGGATGCCTTACCTTGACCTTTACCAGAATTATTTCCACCGCGTTGCCTTTTCTCCTTTGCCAGACCATTTACTTGCTCCTCGCAATCATCACTTCCTTCACCATCCTCATCCTTGTCTGAGTCAGATGAATCTTTTGATTTCTTCCTCTTCTTGGATTTGTCAGCACCTTTTGCGCCCTTTTTTGCAGTCTTCTTAGGTACTGGAGTTTTGTTTACAGGTTCTTCATTCCCTGATGCAAGATCATATCCGAGTAAGTAACCAGTTTAAGCTCCAAACGGCTGTTAAAAGCTAAACCCTTCTAAACATTCAACTCAGGATAGATCAGAAAAAATGATCACGGTAATCAAGATAAACCACAGGAATAAAGAACCAATTGTCTTTATCATGTCACAATTGTCCCCTAATCATCCACAAAATGATATTTTACGATACGACACCAAAATTTCTATTTCCCAATGAATGATTTTTGGATACACTGTACACCTAAAACTCACTTTGAATTATTATAACATACCTTCACTATAAACTTTGCCGTCATATATATCAAGCTGCGGAAAAATGAGAAGTTAGACACTGTCCAATTGTATCATAAATAGAATGCAAGTACCAGCAGCTACCAACATTAAATTAACTATATAGGACAACCAATGTAGAGGACTTGACACTTGACAGTGTCAAGAAAAATAGAAAGCAAAGATAGAGGAAGAAAAAAAAAACAAAAAATTCCCAACTAGAAAGTGTATCTACTGGTTTCTGTTACAATAAACACATATATAGCTCATGGCCCAAAATTCTCTGAATGATCAACCATTCCTGAAACAAGAAGCATCAATTTATACCCTTTAACAATCATTGTTCCTTGCCCATTCACCCTCCCAAAACATAATTTCCCAATTAACAGACCTCATTTAAATCTGAGAGCTCACTGTAAAGCAATCATGAAATGATAGGCAATGCTAAAAATAAAGACGTCAGTATCAAACTAAGAACTTCGCCAAGTGTAGATATTTATCCTCATTGATTATAAGATACCTGGTCAAGTCGATCACCAACATTTTTTCTATCAACAATGACCATGGAATGACCCATACCACAAGCAACGCTGTCAAAATAAAAAATATATATAATATCATAATTATATCCTATAATTTCAACTTTAAAAAAACCACATAAAAGGCATTTATAGTATCAACATTTTGGCTTCCAAAAATAAAGAACAACTGTGAGACATCGAAGAATTAAACTCTTTGACTTTCAAAATGAGATATATAATATGGGGCATCCACAAAACAAAAAGTGAGATGGACAAAAAGGAGGGAAGAATTACAGAATATGCTCAATAACTACCTCATAACATGCATGCCCTCAAGAATATCCACCTTTTTGGGTACTGCTGAAGACCTAAACAGAGTAAAACCGCAACAGGAAATAAAAAAGAAGACACAAGTAACAACAAAAATTTATTATTAAATTGCATACACATACTTCTGTCCATTGGGTCCATATCCCAGCTCTCCATGCTGAGCATGGCCCCAACTTATGCATGAAGAATCAGCCCCAACAAAATGATGCATATTGCCTGAATCCATGCATCGTATGTTCCACCCACTATTCAACACAGACCAAAGTTACCCATTTAATTACGCAACATTTTATTCAAATGCAGGGAGGGGAACTCAGGCAGAAGATTGATAAAAAGCAAGAACTTCTGTAAAAAAACACGGAACAAAGCACAACCTTAAATCCATTAGAGGCTTAGGATACATCCAGTCATCACCTGTGTTCTTTAATTTGCCCCACATATACAATTGCCCTCCACCTGAAAAAGAAGTAAACTTCTGAGTTCCGACACAAACCAAAAACCATTTTGTGAAAAACAAGCTACCAAGTTATATTACACTAAACATGGATTGTTCAGTTCACAGACAGCTCTATAATTTGCTACACAAAACACCTCAAAAGTACACTTCACCACAACCAGATTTTTGCTACTCCTAAACATGTTTCAGTAGTTTAGCACTAGGTGAAGTGCCATGCCAAACAAACTACCACTACACAAGTTGTAAGTCCAAAATAATAGCATTCTAGAAACTGAACAAGACAAAGAAACAAAGAAGATATTTTACAAATAGAAAATGGAACGCAGGACAATGCAGCAAAAGGGGGGGGGGGGGGAGCATTCAAACTTCGTCCTTTA
>JASKGM010000001.1:3159639-3187034 GCA_034509205.1 Ceratonia siliqua | reverse complement strand
TGCCATCTCACCAACTTGTTGAATCAGCCCATTTAAAGTGTCTTTAAATCTCTTGGCTCTAAGTCTTGTGATTGGCCCTCTTGGCAAGCTTAATAGATCACGTGAATGCTGCTCTTAAGTCCCTCCAAGCCCACGATTGAATTCCTCCTCTTGCATGCTTGATTGAGCAGTATTTTGTGCATCAATGACTACTCACGGTATGGTGTTGTATATTTAATACACAACAAGAATGATTCATTAAAAAAGTTCAAGGAATTCAAAGTTGAAGCTGAAAAGTAATTAGGCAAACCATTGAAGCAATTTTGATCAGATCGAGGTGGTGAGTATTTGTTTGGAGAGTTTCGGTAGTTTCTAGTTAATAATGGAACATTTCCAATTTATCGGCACCCGAAAAACCTTAACAAAACGAGGTTGCAAAAAGAAGGAATATAACTCTTTTAGAAATGGTGAGTTCAATGATGTCCTATGCTACATTACCAGAATTGTTCTAGGGATATTGTATACAAACAACAGTATACCTACTAAACTTTCCTCCATCAAAGGTAGTGCCTAAGACACCAAGGGAGCTCTCGATAGGACATAAACCTTCTTTATGTTACTTGCAAACTTGGGGGTGTCTAGCACATGTGTATAAGCCTGAGTCCACAAAGATTGAGCCAAGGTCAGAGGTATGTTTGTTTATAGGATATCGTAAAGGCTCTAGAGGATAATTCTTCTATAGCACCCAGGATAAGAAGGTATTTGTTAGTACAAATGCAACCTTCTTAGAAAAGGATTTTATGAGAAATCACAAACCTCACAGTAACAATATTCTTGAAGAGCAAATTGATTGGACAGAATCTATGGATGACTTTGATGAAGTCATAACTAGTATGATTTCAAGAGTTAAATCTAAACCAATGGCGCACCTTATCGTAGTGGGAGGGTTGTTAGAGAACCTGAAAGATACATGGGTCTCAGAGAGCACATGGTGGATCTTTCTTATGAACATGAATCAGATCCCATTACATATGAGAAAGTTATTAACAATGTAGATGATGTTCTTTGGCAAAAGGTAATGAAATCGAGTTTGAATCAATGTATTCCAATAAAGTCTAGACTCTTGTAGATACACTCGAAGGAATGAAAAGTATTAGGTGCAAATGGATCTATAAATAAAAACAGGAGTTGATGTGAAGGTGAAGACCTTCAAAGCTAGGCTGGTAAACAAGGATTACACCCAGAGAGAAGATATCGACTATAAAGAAACATTCTCATCAATTGCTATGCTTAAATCCATCAGGATCCTGCTGTCATAGCAGCACATCAAATGGATGTCAAGACTGCATTCTTGATTAGGGATCTTGAAAAGCATATCTATATGGCTCAACCAGAAGGTTTCTTTAAAAAGGGTTAAGAACACAAAGTTTGTGAATTGCATAGGTCTATCTGTGGACTTAAGCAATCATTGAGATCTTGGAATATAAGATTTGATGGTTTGGTCATGTCTTATGGATTTCATCAAAATGCAGATGAACCATGTGTCTATAAAAAGATATAGGAGAGTAAGGTTGTCTTTCTGGTACTCTACGTAGATGACATTCTACTCATTGGAATGATGTAGGAATGTTATCTACAGTGAAAGAATGGCTAAATCAACACTTTTAGATGAAAGATTTAAGGGCGGCTAGCTATATTCCTGAGATCTAAATTATAAGAGATCGCAAGAATAAGCATATAGCCTTGTCTCAAGCAATGTACATTGACAAACTGTTAAATAACTTTGTCAAGCAGAATTCCAAGATAGGTTTCACACCTTCCAAGCATGGAATCAAACTTTCTAAAGAGCTGTCTCCTAAGACTCCATAGGAAGTTGAAGAAATGAAATGGATTCCTTATGTTACAGTAGTAGGAAGTCTCATGCTTTGTACCAGACCAAAAATTTGCTATGTAGTTGGTTTGGTTATTAGGTTTCAATCAAACCTTAGAATGGAACATTGGACTACGGTCAAGTGCATCTTTAAGTATCTTCACAGGATAGAGAACTACATGTTAATGCATTTTGGTATTGACCAAATTTTGATTAGGTACATAGACTTAGATTTCTAGTCTAATTTTGATTTTAGAAAATCAACATCAGGTTTCGTTTTCACTTTGGGTGGTGCAGCCGTTGTTTGGAGGAGTGTAAAGCAATCTTGCATTGCTGGCTCTACCATGAAAGCAGAATATGTTGCAGCTTATAAAACAACAAAGGAAGCTATTTGGTTATGCAAGTTCCTTAAGGACCTTGAGGTAGTTCCAGATGCTGATAAGGTCATAACTCTCTATTGTGATAATAGTGGAGTAGTGGCAAACTCAAAAGAACTGTAGAATCATAAGGCATCAAAACACATTGAGAGAAAGTATCATCTCATACGAGAGATAGCACAACGTGTGGAAGTAGTTGTCAATAAGATTGTAATTGAAAGGAATCTGGCTTATCCATTCACAAAGGCTCTTTCATAGAGAGCTTTGAGTGTCTCTTAGAAGGATTAGGGATTAGGGATATGTCACACTTGCTTTAAGGCAAGTGAGAGATTGTAAGGAATAGGTTACCCTGGAAAGTAAGTTATATTCCCCAATTTGAGACCAAGATACATTTGCATAAGGGTTATGCAAAAGAAGATATGTATCTTTGGATGAATCTAAAATAATATTCGTAGTCACTGAATAGAGTCAGTCACTCTGTTTAATTAAGACTGTGGTGTCTGGATTACCTCCATAAAAGGAATAGGATTCTTTCCTAAGGGAATGATAAATCTCAAATCATTGAAGAGTAGAATTCAGGTAATGATACTATTAAATGAATTGAAATCAAGTGAGAGATCAAACTCAAGCTAATATCATTACTTTGAACTTGAACCTACACACATTGTATATACTAGTGGCAGAACCAAAATCTTGAAGGAATGTAGACTTGTGTTTATGAGCATTGTGGTCTTTGATATACTATAGGCACGACCATTGTGTGACATTGGTCAATACTCTATATGTTGGGATTATAGTGAGAGTAAACATCCTGGAACATAAATCCAAGAAATGGAGTTCATAGCATTACATCACTTCTGATGATTTCAGGAAGACAAGTGACATATCCAAGCCTAGTGAAATGATGAATTAGCCACTCATCATTTCAAGATAACTTTAGAAAAGTTCTAAGAGATTATTTAGTCACTTATCGGATGAAATATGTGACCAAGGGACAAAATTGACATAAGAGGTAAAATGGTAATTTTTTCTTGTGTCAATGGATGGCTATGAGAGTTCACAAACACTAGATTTGCAAATTGGACAAACCAATGTTTAACATTGACTTCTCATCATTTTAGGATTTATCAAGAGTGCAATCATGAGTCTTTGGTGAAGTGACTTCATGATTAATAGACTTGAATTATCTTAATGAGATTAAAATAATCTCAAATTTATTAGATCTAGAAATTCCTATGTCCAAATGGATTACACACCTAGCTTTGGAGAATTCAATCCACATATAGTTGGAATAAATTTAAGATGAAGTTTGTTGATAGAATTTTAACTATTGTCTTAATTAAGACAAAAGTTATCTTAATTTGGACAAAGAATTATTTCAGGACAAACGTTATCCTAAGCATGCTTGAAAATATAACATTTTGTCACTAAAGAGACAAAAATAATTCTTACATTAGTTGTCTAAACTAAACAAGAGTTGTTTAATAAGACAATAGAATTTATAGGACAAAGGTTTATCTTATTTAAGACAAGTGTTGTCAAAATTTGGACAACCTTTATCTTAATAATTATTTTTCTAACTACTTTAAATTAATACTTGAATTGTTCAAATTATTTAATTTAAAGAAGTTGAATGAAATTAAATTAAATCCACATTTAATTAGGATAAAATTAATTTAATTAATTATTTATCCTAATGCTGTTACAAAGTTTGAATTGTTCAAACTTGTGAAACAACCTCTTCCCTATATGATGGAGAGGTACACGGCCAAAGGAGAGAAATTGGTCTTTAACATGGTCAAATATATTCCTTTCTAATTATCCTAATCATCTAAGAGAATAAAGGATGAAAATTGAAAGAGTTTTAATTTCTTAGATAACCTACATTCACTAGGAAACTAATTAAGTCAAAAGGATTTAATTAAATAAACTTCTTGATTTGAATTTGATATTCAAGCAAGACTAATTAGATAGCCCCACATATTTTATTTAAAAGTTCAGTAAAATTAACTTTATTAATTGAATAATACAATTACTAATTGATAAATTAATTAGATAATTTGATTATCTAATCCCTAGTAGGCGTGTGGAATCCTTAAGTTTTTGGGAATGATTCTTTTTTGAATTACACTCATGTGACCTAGGGTTAGGTGATTATATATATCACTTAAACTCACCTAGCCATCCTAGAATATTGAGAGAAGAGAAAGCTATTGTGGCTAAAACTTTGAGACGAAAAACACATTGAGAATGCCTTAATTTTTTAGAGAAAAACACTAAGAGTAAAGTGACTTTTGTTTGAGTGTCTTCATAGATTTCTACATGCCATACTTTGAAGGGAAAAGGAAGGCTTTCTAATTCACTTTGAAAGCTATCAATTATTTTCTTTCATCTTTTGTTTTTTATTCCTATTACTAAGCCTATTCACAGTAGGTTTCATGGATTGGTGCTTCCCAAAGAATAGGCCGTCAGTGCTCTTGGTTGGGAAGTATATTACAAGATTAAAGTTATTTCTAGAGGTATGTAGATTTCTTATCTATCTTACTTCCCTTTCTAGTCATGAGTTAATTGGCTATGAGTTTCGTTTTTGCCTATTTACAAACTTGAATATTTTAAAATTTTTAAAATCCCAAGTTTGAACAATAAACACTTAAGTGGTGTTTGGTAACAGGAAAGTTTTCTTCCTAGGAAAGTTGAGGTTCCTGAGAATCTCATTCTTAGGAATGAGATTCCAAGAAAGTTTATAAAATGTGTTTGGGCACTTCACTTTCCTAGGAATATTATGATGTATTCCTGGGGAAGTTTTAATCCTATGTTTGGTTCAGGTAGAAGATTCCCAAGAATATAAGCAAGTTTTTCAGAAATACCCTTTTATTGAATTAAAAAGTAATTAAACAAAATAACACATATGTACTTTGATAATTTCAAGATTATAAATACTTCTATCATTAATAAAATTTTATCCAATAATAAATTTTTTATTTTCACCTTAAACAATTTTAATAAAATATTTATTAAATATAAAAAGCGTTATAAATAATTTTGAGATTATTAAACATGGTAATCAAATTGAGTAATAAGAAGAAAGTACTATAAATGGCAATACAAAACAAGAAAAAGAACTCTAACAATCCTAAATCAAACCTAATGGTACCCAGTGACTTCATTTTAGTATAACTCCACTAAATCAAAATTACACAAGTTCATAACCAAATAAAAATTACTTTCATTAGTTCATAACCAAATCAAAATGACACAAGTTCATAACCAAATCAAAATTACTACAAGTTGTGTGATGTGAAAATGTGTTGCACAAAATCATATTTCATATGAGGTTATATAGCAAACAAACAATCCACTAAGCTTTGCTTCTCCATAATGATAACTCCTGCACTCAATCTATCCGTATCCGTCAACCCCTCAATCTTTGCCAATTCAGCAAACACTTGCATCTTCCAATTTGTTGCATCATTCTCATTCTTGAAATAGAGTACAAGTTCACCAATACTGTCTTTGGTGCCCTCATATACCTTTCCAAGCCCCTCAATGGTATCCGTAATTTGTTCATTGGCTGCATTAGACCTTCCATTCCACTTCCTCTTTCCCCTTGCAGTAGATGCTAAATTCTAACCATTTACAGCAGCAGTAGTGTGAGGGGAAAATTTGTATGGAGAAGGATTATCCTGAGTTTCAACCTTAGAATCTAATGTAGTGCCATCCAAATTAGGTTCATCAGCATCTACATCCAGATTTTGAGTTTCTTCTTTCAACTCTCTATCTATTGCCTCAACTTGATCAGCAAAACATTCAGCACCTGACCCATTGGCTTTGTCTTTTCCATACACCAATGCCAAGTCATCATAATGGGGGAAAGGCTTCTTGAACAAACCAGCATCATTAGGATGTGACTGTAAAGAAAGAGACAAATAACGTTATATACTAGGTAAATAATGAAATAAAGGGAGCCTACATGTTAGTAAAGTTAAACGATTATATCATACCTTAACCCAATCTAGATATATTTCTTTATCCACCATAATCATTTTCTATTGATCATCCCATCCAAAACCACTTATCTTTAGTATGTCATCAATAGTAGTATATTGCTTCTTTAGCTGCTTCCATCTAGATTCATTATATGGACTGGAATTTAATCCACAACCTGGCATCTTTATAAGGAGCAACTATTCTAATTGATTTGTATAACTGTGTTTGAATGTTCCATTATCTCCATTCCACCTAACACATGCTTTAAGTTCCACTAGGCATTCTACAAGCATCTTATCTTCATACTTTATCCATTGATGTTTTTTCCCGTGAAGTTTGGTTAGCTTAATTCTTCCATGATCTTTTATAACATAAAATTGATATTGTGCAACATATAAATGATGAACAAAGTACTCAACAATATAACTACAATACTAATAAAGTAGTCAACAAGTTCCAATTATGTAGATTCAATGATAGCTAAGTATACAAAATTCTTTGTCAAATATAAATAAACAAAGATAAAATAAAATTGCTCAATTTCAGTACAAAAGTTCATTCTTGTCCTCTTCTCTAAGCATTGAACATTTGTGTGGCAAGATTATCTCTCCATAAGCTCTAAGAATCACTTGGCTCAACATGCATAATTCTTTCGCCAAGTATGGCTTCATCATTGATGTTAACTTGTGTATCCAAGATTTCACTTTCCAATGGATCAACTACCATTTGTCTTCGAATATGATTATGCAACAAGCAACATACTGTGATGATTCTTATTTGAGTCTTAATTAGATAGAATGACTTATACCTTACAATTGCCCCATTACCTTTTAGCATCCCAAAACATTTCTCAATCACATTTCATGTAACTTATTAAACACCTCTTGTGGGGGTTCTAGGTTGCCCCTAGTAGTTCCAATCACCTAAATGATACCTTTGTCCCGATATGGAGCTAGAAACCCTTCACCATACATATATCCAGCATCACATAGGTAGTAATAACCTATTATAAATTATACAACTTTATATTATTTCAATTCATAGATAATCTACATAAATTATAAAAATATATGTATAACAACATCAAGTACCTTGAGGGATTTTGAGACCATTCCTATAACTTATAGAATCTCTTACAACCCTAGAATCAGCAACTGAACTCTCCCACCCAGCCAAGACATAAATAAATTGCATGCCTTGAGAACATAATCCCAGTACATTGGTTGTAATTTCTCCTTTTCTTGTTCTATATCTAGCTTTTTCAGCTTCTAATACATTAACCTTGATTTAAGTTCCATCTAATGCTCATAAACAATTCTACATTGAATAAAACAAAACAAACCAACAATCACCAGAGTCCAAAAATATAATTAAAAACCATGGTGTTGTTCTTCATAAGAATTTGCAAACATTACCTTGAACCATTTCCATCTCTCATCGGTGCAATTTTCATCAATTGGCTAAAGTAATTTAACAAGTTCTTTGTAGCATCTTATAATGGCATGCAAAATATAATAGAATCTCCTACTAATTGTCTCACCACTCTTCATGAATTGTCTTTTAATTACTCTATTTTTAACATCATGAGAAAGTATGTATAAAATAATTGCCACCATCTCTTCCACTCCCATATTTTTATATGGTTGTAGCTGACCAGTCACTCTCAACAAATGGCATAAGGAATGTAAGCTCTTCCTATCCATCCTAGTGTTTTCTACACATGATAAATCGGACAAAAAATTATCCTCTCAAAATTAATTTCTCTCACTTGATGCCTACTAAATGTATCCCACTTCCTTTTCTTGTGACATATATTATCATGAAGCATGAGATAATGTAAGCATAGAGTCAATATCATCATCAAATCAACTAGCATTTGCTATTACATAACTAAAAGTGTGATAATCTGCATCTTCCTTCTCTTTTGCAATTGATCCATGAGAAACCAACACCTTACATAGTTGTACATAGTATTAAATATTTATAGGAAAAATGAATCTTTGTGATATAAATGTTCATATATAAAGATCTATGATGTAAATGTACAACATATATTACTTTAGCTAAAATATATTACTAACTATTAAAATTTAAAACCTAACTCAATATTAAGTCTAATACTAGAGTCACTTAATGAAGCTAAGCATAACTCTAAATCCAATAACTCACATCAAAGAAGTTTCAAAATCAGAATTGGTCCACATTTGTTCTTTTCTTTCCATAGTCAAAAACTTTAGATTAGTGGATCAAATGGGAGATAAGCTATTCAAAGAAGATAAAAAAATTAGATTTGGTCCACATTTTTATGAATTTTATTAGCAAGCGATTGCCACAATAAAAAAGGGTTATTGCATTACATTTCTCCTCTGCATCTATGTATAATGTTCTTAAAGTTTCCAATCTTTTGTTTATTATAGGCAACTTTGTGTTTTTTGGCTTATTTGCAAGCAAAATTCCATATTGTCCCTTCCTAGCTTTCCGTTCCATAGAAATCATGGGATACTAGATAGCAAAAGGAAAAGAAAATGCTTAATTTTAATGATTTGTCAATATGATTGGAATTAATATGTGATAGTCAGTAGTACAAGAAAAGGCCTAACAATTTGTAATAGAATGCATAGCTGAATAACAGAAATCGTTCCTCTCTTTCTCTTTTTCCTATACTTTTATGATATTCTTTATTCTTTAAGGTTAAGGTTCTATGATAAAGAACCATTACATTAATGATATTGTTTAGTTTATTGATTTTGAAGCAAGTTTATGTTTGGCTGTGCAAGTATCTTTCAAGAAAAATCTTTTGAGATTCAATAATTTGTAATTTCATAACATCATTTTTTTCATATCATGCTGGGAAGATTATTCATAAGTTATGACCCATGTTTTAAAAAAAAGGAAACGAGTAAGTCTTCCAATCTCTGAAATTTGGTGAACTTTTTCAAACAAAGAACGAAATGACATTTTTCAAACAAAGAAGGAAAGAACAATTTTCTAATGTCTCTAAAATTTATTGAACTTTTGGAAGTAATTTTGCAAACAATTTCTCAAATCTCTAAGTTCATGATTTCAATGAACCCTAAAACAATCTGTGAATGGAGGACAATTCAAAATCAAAAACCCACAACAACCCAGAGCCAATACTACCAAAATTAAACCCAAAATTATCTACAAATTAGCCCAATCAAAACCAAAACATAAGCAAGAAGAGAGACTTCACCAAAAAATGGAGTTCATGAACATATGAAGTACCTGTTGGACACAGAGAGGGGGTTTTGGCAACTGACGAGGAAGACGGTGTTGGTGAGCCATGACAGAGTCATAAAGAGGGCGTTGGTGAGCCGTGATAGAAAAACAGAGAAGGCGTTCAGCAACGAAGTCACAGAAGGGGCTATTGAAGGATCACACTTGAGATAGGGATGAAGGAAATATCGGGATGAAGAGGGTTTGGTCTAGAAATGGGGATGATTTGGTAATTGTATATTTGATTATTTTGAGATTCCCAAGGGAAACTTTTACTCCCACCTGAAATAAAGGGAATAAATTTTTTTCCTCCTTCATAATTTTTAATTCCCAGGTAAAAATTATTCCCAGTCATCTTTTTTTATACCTGCTACCAAACACGGGAATGTTTTATTCCCAAGTAACTTTCCCAGTAATCTTTATTTTTACTACCTACCAAACGCCACCTTAGGATAAACAATTAGATCCAACAAAGGTTTCTCTTCACTCCACATAGTTCTCACCGTTCAAGGTGCATTTGTTAAGCACAATAGATAGTGGGTTCATGATTAAGGGATTGTTTGTAAAATACATTTAATTTTAGTAAGCTTACTAGCTATTGAATGGACTTTTAAATATGATGCATGTATGCATGAGCATATTAATTCATTTGGCGGTTATTCACCTTCCACAATAAGCAATTGACTATGGGCCATGAATACTTATTATAAGGTAAACTGGGACTCTCCCACTCAACTTTGCTACTCGGTATCTTCATACTTAGCATAGTTGAGGAGCGCCTTTATTCGGCCCATTAATCTATCAACAGAGCAACTATGGGAAGTCATACTTAATGTTCTACCTAGGTAGACTTATCACTTAGGAAATTCATTCCAGTCATGGTCTGAGTATATGCCCGCCAGTAGGGAGTGACATAAACTCCATGACAAAGGACTAACAGTTGGAAGCCATGGGTTCTAGCATTACTAGTGTCCTCCCTCACTCAATATTTTAATTAATTAATTATGATTAATTATTATAAGTTTATTTACCAAGTATTCTAGCATGCATCCTTTTAGAAAACCTAAATCACTTATGAACTTGGTTTCGTTTCTAAACTTTTTAGATAGGATTTACATTAGTAACTTTTACTAATTATTTAGGAATATTATTTATTTAATTCCTTAAATGTTTCCTAATTATTTTCACACTAACTCTTAGTTTGAAAATAAACTTAGGTAATTTAATTGAATAATTAGTTACTAGGTGATTTAGTTCTAACTAAACTCTTTAGTTGGAAATAAATTACTTTTAACTAATTGATCAATTATGGACCTAATTAATTTCTAACTAATTTATTTAGTTGAAAAATTAAATCCTAATTAGCGAACTTGCTAATTGTTTATCTTTCTTATGTTTTAACAATTTAAAACTCTTTTAAAATATAAAACATAATGTATGCATATGCATGCGAGGTTTATTAGCACATACTAGTCTACATGACTTATTATAGCATATAATATCATATATTATAAAATTAAGTAAAATACCAAGACCATATTAATGCCCATCCTAAACTATTACATTTATTTTCTTCATTCCTTGCCATTCTCTAACTCTTGGACTTTTGAGATGTCTCCACCAACTTACCATGCCTTGGGCTTGGCCAAAAGGTCTCCATGTTACAATTGGTTGCTTCTTGCCATTTACAACATAATTTTATAATTTTAAAAATTAAAAAAGTAAACTAAGAAGGAAACATGACCATATGGGGGGGTCACCCTTCTTATTACATCTCAAAAATACAAGGAAATTCCTTTGAGGCATTAATATTGCCAGAAATTTAATTTAAACCAAAAGCAGCATATCAAAGACATCATACATACAATCATACATTGTAAATTATTTCTAGGTGCCAACCATGTATCTTACACACATATAGCAGTGAACCATAGGCTCTGATACCAATTGTAAAATCTAGTTGTTTATCCTAAGTGTTTACGATATAAGCATGGGTTTTAAAATTTTTAAAACATTCAAGCTTACAAACAGGCAGACATAAAACACATAAGCAAATAACTCATAGCTAGAAAAAGAAGTAAAATATATAAGAATTTTACATACCTCTTGTAGTTACTTTAATCTTTTAATATACTTCTCAACCAAGCGCACTGAATACCTATTCTTTAGGAAGTACCAATTTACAAAACCTATGGTGAGTAGGTTTAGTGATTGGAATAAAACAAAAGATGAAAGAACAATAATTGACATCTTTCAAAATTAAATTAGAAAGTCTTCCACTTTGTTCCTCTTAGTGGAACGTGTGGAATTGTACTTTGAAATCACTCGAATTGTTTGTTCGAACTCACAACACTCCTGGCATTAAGATAAATTTTCCTCTCAAAGTTTTCTTCTCTCTTCTCAAGTAGGTCGTTAGTTCACTCTTCTTCTCTCGAATATTCACTTGAACAGCCACAAGAGGGAGAGGTTGCATATATATAATATGCTAACCCTAGGTCATGTGAGAGCATTTGAGTGAATTTCAAGAATTCATCCCTCACCATTAGGGATTCACATGCCTATTGATGGGGAATATTAGATAATCAAATTATCTAATGATTTATCAATTAATAATCATATTATTAATTTTTGATAATAACATATTTTATTTAATAATTAAATAAAATATGTGTGGCTTTCTAATTGGTCATTCTTGGGCATGTACCTCTCCATCACATGGGGAAAAGGTTGTTTCACAAGTTTGAACAATTCAAACTTCACAATAACATTAGGATAAATAATTAATTAAATTAATTTTATCTTAAAAAATACTATAACCAAAATTCCTAATTAAATGGAGATTTAATTTTATTTTAATCAACGTCTTCAAATTAAATATTTGAACAATTCAAATATTAATTTAAAGTAGTTAAACCATAAATAATTACTAAGATAAAGGTTGTCTAAATTAAGAAAATACTTGTCTTATTTAAGACAAACCTTTGTATTAAAGTTTCATTGTCTAATTAAAACAACACATGTTTAATTTAGACAACTAATGTAAGAATTATTTTTATCTCTTTAGTGAAAAAAAAATGTTTCTCACATTTTCAAGAATCTTTAGGACAACATTTGTCCTAAAATAATTCTTTATCTAAATTAAGACAACTATTGTCTTAATAAAGACATTAGTTGAAATGCTACTAATTAATTTCATCTTAAATAATTCCAACTTCATGTGGATTAAATTTTCCAAAGCTAGGTGAGAAATCCGTTTTGACATAGGAATTTCAAGCTCCAATAAATTTTGAATTATTTTAATCTCATTAAGATAATCTAATTTTATTAATCATAAAGTCATTTCACCAAAGACTCATGATTGCACTCTTAATAATTCTTAAAATTACGAGAAGTCACTGTTGAACGTTGATTTATCTAATTTGTAAAACTAGTGTTTGTGAACCCTCGTAATCATCCATTGACACAAGGTAAAATTATCATTTTACCCCTTATGTCAATTTTGCCCCCTAGTCTTAGATTTCATCCAATAAGTGATCAAATAATCTTTTAGAACTTTTTTAAAATCATCTTTAAATGATGAACCGCTAATTCATCATTTCATTGGGCCCAGATATGTCACTTGTCTTCCTGAAATCGCCAGAAATGATGTAATGCTACGAACTCCATTTCTTGGATTTATGTTCACTCCCACTATGATCCCAACATCTATATCTTGACCAATGTCACAAAATGGTCATGCCCATAGTATATCAAATATCACAATGGTCATGAACACGAGTCAATAATCCATTAGGATTTCGATTCTACTACTAGCTTATGCAATGTGTGTGAGTTCAAGTTCAAAGTAATGGTATTGACTTGAACTTTATATCTCACTTGATTCAAATTCACTTAATTGTGTCATTGCTTGAAGTCTACTATTTCAATGATTTGAGATTCATCATTCCCTTATAAAAGAACTCATTCTTTATATGGAGGTAATCCAAACACTATAATAGTCTTTATTGAATAGAGTGGTCAGCTCTACTCAGTGATTGTGAATAGTATTTTAGATTCAGTTAAAAATACATATATTCTTTTGCATAACTCTTACGCAAATGTATCTCGGTTTATTATAATCTAGGAACCTTAATAGTTAAGTAAGGCTTACATAAATGAACTCTTTATTTATTAATATTAAAGTATATTTACATCAAATTAAGGAATACAACTTCCTTTCCATAGCAACCTATTCCCAACATCAGGACACTCCCTATAAGGACTTGATTTAGAATATGATCCTCATGCTAGGTATCTTTAATATAGGCTAGATAGCCTTGATGTCACTTCCTTAAAAGCCTTCTTTCCCCTATGGTAGATATTAGATTATGTGGCCCATTACTCTTGTCCCCCCGGAAGGTACAGGCTGATTTTCCTGGAGCACTAAGTTTAAAACTCTTCTTGTGGCTATCTACTATAGCATGGTGAGTAGCCAACTAGTCGATCCTTAAAATCACATCAAACTCCAACATATCCAGAATTAACATATAAGAGAAACATATTTCATCACAGATATGAACCACATAAGCATATATAACTTTATCAGTAATAATTACCTCCCTTAGTGGTGTTGACACCAACAAGGGGGTTCCATATTCTCATTGTCTCTTGCCAAACGAGAGGCAAAGTGTGGAGAACTAAATGAGAAGGTAGCACCTAGATTGAAAAATACTTTAGCATTCATGAAATGTATAGGTAAATTACCTATAATAAGCAGCATTGGATGTCTGAGCATTTTGGGTATGCAATGCATATATGTGGACCTAGCTTTTACAGGCCAGAGTTGATCCCTTATCAGTAGTCCCACGTACACCCGACAATTAAGCTGGTGCTGTAGGAGGTGGCAGTTATCTATTTGTTGAAGAGGATGTTGATTCACCATATATGGGCAATTTTTGATCAAGTGACCCATGTTCTTGCACTTAAAACCTACGTTAGATTCCCTACGGCTTTGCCTTGCGTACTTTTTCTTGTAAGTAAGACATGTTGTGTTCTTGAAGTTGCGGAATAGTGCTATGGACACCATTTGAGATTGTGCACCCTGGCCTGTTCCTTATCCTTGTTTTGTTGTAGGTGGTTCTTTAGCCCTGAACCTCTTGCTGGTCTCCTTCTCATCATGTCGCTCATTTATTCTAATTTCAATCCAAGACTCTGCATCCATAGCCTGAGCATATGTACTAGCCTTTGTCACTAAAACCAATCTGAATAGTGTACCCTTCAAACCATTCACAAAACTCTTTACTCGCATCTGAGTGGTGGTGACCATGTGGAAGGCAAGTTGCAACAGTCGAGTGAAACACACATCATAATCCAACATAGGCATGCCCTCCATTTGTACCAACTGTTCAAACTCCTAGGCTTTGGTATCCCTAACACTCTCTATCATAAAGCAAATGAAGAAGGTTGTATGAAACTTCGACGAAGCCAGGGAGTAGCAACCTCTCTACATTGCAAGTGAGATCAATAACACAAATGTTATGTCATGGAGTTGACAGCTGACCAACTCCACAAAACATTCCGAATGCTCTACACAATCGGTCTGACTCTTTAATGAACCATTCTAGGTCCTGGGGTGGGTTAACTCTAGAAAATCTCAAGGGTTACATATTCCAAAATTCATGCAAAGTAACTAGCATGCCTAACTCCTATTAAGCCTGAACTGAAGCAAGTGGTTCTACTCCTAATGGTGGCTAAATAAGAGGAGCCTGGTTCTATTTATTGCTACTCTACTAGTAATCCTACTATATCCATCATGGTCTGCTAGACTTAACCTAATTCCTCCACAATCTATTCCAAGTTTGGGATTTTGCCCTCTCTTCAACATTATTCCTAGCTCTACCTCTACCTTTCTCTCTCATGCACGATGTTTGCCCTTAGGTGTAGCAGCATGAGGGCCAATGGATCCCTAATCAGAAAGGGTAATGTATTGCTCTCCCTTACCAGTGATACGTCTCCTAAGTGGAATAGTATCTAAAAAAAATAGTCACTAATAAAACTTTCTAGATTTCAAAATCCTACAATTTCAAAATTTTAACTGGAGGTAACATAATTGGGTACTTAAGATGTAGTAGGTGTAATGTAGGTAATATTTGCAACCCACATGTACACATTACACTTACAATCACAGACTATAAATATGGTTCTGATACCAACATATTCACACCCAAATTAGGACTATGATTGGCACGATGCATAGGGAGGACCCTATACCCCGAAAGCCCCAGAAGCAAAACCAAAATGCATGTACAGTTTTGTTTAGAAAATAGTTCATGAGATATTATTTAAAAATTCAATAGTGTCTCGAGAAAATAGGACCTAACCCAGATGTTCTTATCAAATAACTAGTAGGGAGCTCAGATCCAACATAAATTCAGAGTTTCAGTACGTAATCATAAGTAAAGGCTCAACCCTAACCAATCAAATTATAAAAACATAACATATGTAAAAAACAATGCAATAAAAATAATGTCCCAACGACTGCAAGAACATCCTAATTTACCAGGTTTGATCTAAGAGTACCTTGTTGAGTCAAATGCGACAAGTCAGGCTATCGTCTTCTAGATCTAAAATAATAAACATGAAGGAGTGAGTCCACCAACTCAATGAGTAAAATGGTGCCTAGCAAAACTAGGACACCACACAAAAATAGTGGCATAATAAATCACACTAATAAACCAACATAACTTTACTATAATTTCAAACTATAATGTATCTTTTAGAACGGACAAGGTAACATGTTGGATAAAATAAGAACTGGGTAATAGAATGACCTCAAGAAAAATAACCGAACATAATGAACTTATTAGAGATCATGGAATGTCTTGTCCTAATAGATGCATAATGCAATGATGGATGTAAAAATATTAGCACTCATGATTAACAATCACACAATATTACATACATACTAACATTCCATAGTTTACCAATCACACAATAAAAAAATAAAATAAAATATATATACATACATACATATATATATATATATATATATATATATATATGTATGTATGTATGTATATATATGTGTATAATGCATGACAAACGCCAGGCTTAAGCACCAGTGAACTTGTCAACTGGTCAGAATAATACTTCAAGGCTAATTCTTTTGGTCCCTAACTGACGTAAGCTCTAAGATCGATATTGAAAACTTTTAACAAACATGATTTATAGGCCCTTTACACATTTTCAAATAATTTACTAAACCATCAATAGGTCCTTCTTCAAAATCTAGCTTTGGGGTAATTCATATATCAATTCATAAACCATAAGGGAATATTTAAAATAATATAAAATTTCAGACAGATCATCTATAGGTTCTTATCAAAATTAGAGGTCTAGGGTAGTTCTTAAATAATTTGATAAACCATATGGAAACATTGACAAACAATAAAAAAAAAATTGGACAGAGTAAAATAACATGAAGATGTTTTCAAATCTAAATCCTGATTTCTTAATAAGGTTATCAGTTCATAATTTAAGAGTGTGAATGGTGCAGTTTGGTTTGGTTTTGAACCACACCAAACCATACAACGAAATACGGTTTGGTTATTATGAATTTTTAAGAAAAGACTGAACAAATCAAACCGTTGTTATGTGGTTTGGTTCGGTTCGGTAATGCGATTTGACTAGTGGAAAATTTTCAATTCTAAAGTTCTGTTTGTATATATATAGAGCTGACCAAGCACTCCCTCAAGTGCTCAAAATAGAAAGCACAATAAAATATCAAGGCAACGCAAGTATTTTCTAAAATACTTGTAATAAAATAAAAAAAGGAAGGCATATCTTAAAATCTGATTCAAAGCTTGAAGAAAGTAGAAATGTAAGTTTTTGTTTTACTCTAATAACCAATCTCAAATGACATAAATTATAGTCCACATTTTGATTATTCCTTAATTTCACCTTGTTTCTTTCCTTCGCAAATAGAGCTTAATAGTCTAGGAAATTCTAAGCAAATATAAAATGTATAGAGTAAAGGGTACCAAAATTATTGGAAGAGTGAGATATATGGTATAAGGGGACAAAGCCATTTGCAAGACTCAAGAATTAAGAATAAGTATTGAATATAAAAATAGAATTTTCCATACCAGTAAATCAAGACAGGTTATGAAACTGCAACTCCCTTCAAGCATTCATAATTTAAGTCCTATTTGCCTCTTTGGCTTTTGGTTCCTCTAGTCACAAAAAAAAAATAATCAAACATACAAAATTAAAACAATTTTTTTTTTTTTGAGATAGAAGAAAGTGGAAAACATAATTAGCAGAGCAAAAGTAAATCATTCAAAAGGATTTAGGAACTTAGATAGTTGGCTTTTGGAAAAAGGAAGATCAATTAGCATTGGTAAATGCATATAGATATCACAAAACTATTAACAAGGTTCTATAAGCCAGGTTAAGGCAAACATTCAAACTGCTATGACACAAAACTAGTCACAGTGCATAAGTGTTAGATCTTAGTGACCAGAAATGACATAAACATGGATATAACTAAAGGCCTAACAAAATTTTGTACCATATGAGCAAGCCCTTGTCATCCCGAGATGACTCCAAAAACTTGGTACTTACATCTTGCTAGATTACTTCAGAAAGACACATAGCAATATTACCATAGAAAGAAATACAAAACACAAGATCTTCCAGACACATAAATGATCTCTTACCTTCTCATTCATCGGTTACTTACTGTCACTACTGCTGCTTCTCCAGTATAATAACATAGGAACTTATGTAAACAATAACTATACAACCCACGTAAATGAATCTGCGAGCATAGAGCCATAAGTAAAAACCTTCTTAAATAAAGTACTTAAACATACTCTACGTACCTTTTGCTTAATGACTAGATGCCAAAACCCCCCACTCATGTATTTTCCCTTGCATATTGAAGAATCCAAAGCTACAAGTACTTACCACTTATTTAAAAAATAGATATACTACAAATACGCAAAGAGAGATATACTATGCTGAGTATGCTCATTGTTCACTAACCAAAGAAATTGTTATGCATACATAAAATCTACAAATAGTTATGGAAGTCATTGACATTACATATAAGAAAAATAAATATACAAAAAACTCAAAACAAGTTCTGAAAAGGAAATCCTAGCCAACTACAATCTCTTGAGGAGCTTTGAAGCAGTAGATAGATTAGTAACCAAAAGGTTAAAACCCTTCCTCTGTAACCAAAAGGTTAAAACCCTTCCTCTGTACCTGAAGACAAAAATACAAAATTTAAACAAATAAATACTCGTTGTTTTTAATATCAAGGGCCAAGGCCATGTAACTTCCAGAATTAGAAAAAACTCACTTGTGGGTTGTGACCCCAACATTCTATTTGTTGCCATACTTCCCCACTTCACTTTCACTTAGATTTGACAATTCTAGTTCAACAATTAGCAATGTACAGAAAACGACACAAAAAATAACTAAGTCAGTTAGTTTATTTAAATTGTATGATTTAAAGTGTTCAATCCTAAATGCAAAAGAAAGAAATTTACCTTATTCAATAGACTGGATGTCATCCATTTGGTTGCGAAGATCAATATGCTTTTTGGGTGATCTCAACCAATTTTGTGCATAAATCAAAGCCTCCACAATAATAGGTGAAAGTGAGCTATGAAATGGGTTAAGAATTCGACCTTCAGTGCTGAAAGCAAAGTTAAATGACACTGTAAATACTGGTATCGCCAAGATATCTCTAACCATGCAAGATAACACATAATACTTCAACTTCTTCTCCTTCCACCACTTAAGAATATCAAACCCTTCATAATCATCCTCTACCTCATCCTCCAAGTATCTCTCTAATTCATTCTTTTGTACTTCAATCTATTTTTCCTTCAACTTATCTCGTTCCACCTAGTGGGCACATGCATGCAAACCCCTCGTTTACTAGCTTCCATCTGCCATTCTTCTAAACAGCCAATTTTTTAGGAGATGATATAACATATTTAAAAACAGCCCTAATTCTTTTTATAGATGCATCTATTTCTTTTAGTCCATCATTCACAATAAGATTCAGTATATGTGCACAACACCTTAAATGCATATACAATCCCTTTAACAATGTGCCATTCCAATCATTAACCCTCCTTATCAAATAAGAAAGTGCACTATTATTTGAGTTAGCATTATCAACTGTGATAGTGCCAATATGTGCAATACCCCAATTTTTGATGCTTCTCTCTAACTGCTTCCCTATTGTGTCACCCTTATGGTCATCAACAAAACAAAAAGCCAAAATGTTCTTTTGCAACTCCCAATCAGCAACTATGTAGTGGGCTGTCACACACATATAATTCAAGTTTTGAATTAATGTCCATGTATAAGTTGTAAGATAAACCCTCTAATATGCAGTTGAAAAGGTGTTCATCAACTTCTTTTCTCACTATAAGACATGGTCAATAATATCCCTATCTATAGTGGTGCAAGAAGGAATTTGAAACTAAGGTTTGTGCAACTGCCATCAAGCCCCTAAATTTGTCATTCTCAACAAACTTGAATGACAACTCGTCTATGATAATCATTCTAGCCAAAGCATCCCTACAAACCTCTTGATTGAACTCCACAATTCCAACATCTACCTTTCCATCACCTTCACCCTCAGGTTTTCTAAATGTTACAAGAGTTTTCTGCTTCTTATGCTTCATAAGTGGATTTTTTACACACACATCTAAATGATGTTTCATGGTAGAAGTACCATTCTGTCTACTATTGCATGCATATGATCTACCATAATAATTACAGGAAACCCTTCCTCTAGCAGTATCCTTAGTAAAATGCTCCCAAACAATAGGAGGTATAATATGTTTTCTTTTCTTTACCTCAGGTGCAATCTGTGCAGCCTCCAAAGCTGGTGCTTCTACTCATGAGACAATTTCTTGATATTCTTTCTCATGGCCAGCACCGCTGATTAGAGGAGTTGGAGCACTCCCCATTCCACTTCGAGTGCTAGCAATAACCATAATTGCATAACAATTAAATACCTAAACAATAAACATCATTTAGTCATTTACAATAAAAGATATACTCATATACATACAAGATACATCAGCAATTCAACACTAATGACACTTTCAAATTTTATTATTAAACAATTAGAAAATCATAACATACTCTGAACAAGATGGGAATCGTGAAGAGAGTTTCGATAGGGCTGTGATCCCCTAAAATTTTAAAATAGCCTCTAATAGTGTTGGTGGAAAAAAAATTTTCATAAATAATAGAAAGTAGAATATATAATTATTTTATGGTATACTAATGCTAGAGTGTGCAAGGATGCTATGTTAAAAGTTTCATAAAATCTTAGTGCAAAAAAAATAAAATGCTGAATGATAACAGATGATTTGACCCTTGGAGTAAAAATTTTGAGGGCATTTTGATCATTTTATGCATAAGATTTTTTTCCTATCCTCCCAGTCAGCCATTCACGCAACTCTTTTACCCATCTTCTTCCTCACGCATTGGGCGTCCACCATTGTTGCATCTTCAAGCTTTGAGCCCAATAAATCCCAGCATCGTTTCCACGTGATTCCATCACAAATACTTCATTTTTCACTTCCTCTACAATTTCTCAATTTTCGTTTTATGAAATAATCCTTTATTGCATTTTTAGAGATTGGCCGTCGTTTCAAAGGGGGTTTTTCTTGGAGTTTTTGCTTCTAAAAGCTTAAGAGCTTCAGGTAAATTTCTTCGCCATTTGAGATCCCAAAAATTTGAGTTATTTTTCCTCCTTGTCAGGTTTTTGTTGGCGAACTATTCTTGAAACTTTAGTGGCCGAAAATTCTATTTTTCTGATTATCGAGAGTACTTTTTATGCTAAAACTTGCAGGAAGTCACTAGAAAAAAAATTTTAAGGGATTCATTTTACAAGGAGCTTCATTTCAGTGAACTTTGGTAAGCCTGAGGGATCATGGCCATAAGAATCCTGAGTGAATAATAGATATTGTGACATACTCTTTCTATTTTAAATTCTTTGAACGCAAGCTAATCCAAAGGACATTCCTAAAGTCACTAATCATATCCTATTCTATATGTTGATGGCTAAGCAGGAGGCGGACATTGTTGGGAAGAACTCCACCTCCTTGGGCAGAACATCTGAAACCATCATCAGAATTCCAGAGGTGCTTAGATGCATAATCGTTATGGAGCTCCTTCACCTCAAGTTTTTGGTTTGTAGATACTATTATGTGCCAAGAGAAATAAATTGTCAAGGTTCATGTGTACAGGGGCGATCAAGGGAAGGGATGGAACTTTAAGGGCTATTATGTTCATAAACTCCACGAGGATGGCTAAACCCCAGCTCATTTGGTTCCATCCTAAGAGGTTTTTTTCCCTACTTGGTGGATCACGGGAACCTGCCGCTTAGCATTAAGCTTCAAGGGTATCAATACTGCGTAACTACAAATACTGGTAGTCGAAATGAAGGGAATAATGATGTTTTATTATTTGATTTTAGACAATTGTGATAGTTTTAAGCAGGTACATTTCAACATCCAGGAGGATCGATTTTCATGCCAGAACCTAGGATTAGGGTACTGGAGAGGGTGTCATCTCCGAGATGGTGGGAATGAAATGTGTGATAATGATTGACAAATTTTTTATAATTCGCTTTGTAGGAAGAGCATTCAACATGGCATTAAAGAGGATCCAATACCCATTACAATATATTGAGCTCATAAAAAATCGCATTATTACAATTACTTGTGCTCACCCATCTGCTTTACAAAGAAGGAACTAGCTCTCAGATGACACAGCTGTGTTAGTTATAGCCGCCGTCAATTTCTCTATCATACATAGACCATATACAATGGCTCTGTAATATTGGTTATCACTCCTTTAAAATGTTTAAAGCAATTAAACACCCTCCAAGAGGGGAGAGAAAGAAAGGGTCTCCATCAACCAATAACTCAATGGGAAACAACAGAAAGGGAGTGTAACCCAAATATTTCACTCGTGACTTCCCAACCCGAGTCTTGAGAGGCTCCTAAATATCATATGATTGTCCTTAAATATCAACCTTGTACATCTTGCACACCACACTAAATAACGCCCCAAAGATATCAGCTAGATTGTAAAAAGACTAGTAGCTTTGCTGAAACATGCATCTCAGGCTCCTTTCTTTTTTTGGTCTTTTGAAGGTTTGACCTCCTTCGTAAGCATTCGTGGAGCTATGGCCATAGCCATGAGCTCTTGGAAAAGTAGCTTACAAGCATAAGGAATGTAAACCTGCATAAAGAATCAGAAGTAAAACCATGATGCCAACGTTTCATCACAAAGGAAAATCTCGGACTCGTATTGTAACGTGTTAAAAATTAATGAAAAGGATAATATGGACTACATTAGCAGAAAAGATAAAGTCTTATTCACCTGAACTATGTCAGTTTTGTTCTTGCATCCTCTGCACTCGAAAGAATTCTTCTTGAGATTTGCAATAGCTATCAAACCACAACGCTCACAAACATGGACTCTATAAGCATCACTTTGATCAAACAGTCTCTCCTTTAGGAAGTGAGCAGCACCATGGGCTATCATGCAATCTCGTTCCATCTCTCCAAATCGGAGACCTCCATCACGGGAGCGACCCTCAGCAGGCTGCCTCGTGAGAATCTGCACAGGACCTCGTCCACGGGAATGGATCTTGTCATCAACCATGTGTTTCAGTCTTTGGTAATATGTAGGGCCAAGGAAAATCATGGCACTGAGACGTCGCCCCGTATGACCATTATACATGGTCTCAAAACCGCGCATTTGATACCCACATTTGTGTAGAGCTTTGCTGATATTGTCCACCTGGATAGTAGTAACAGAAGAGTATACTATTGTCAATTTAACCAAAAACATAATATATAAGCAACCTTTTTCTCGTAAGGTAAGAGATATAGAACACCAAAAGGAGACGGACACAATTTTATTCATTTTAAGTAAATAGATTTACTGAAACCAATGCCAAGGTAATGCATTCCATGCATCCAGGGGTCATATAATTTGTTCATTCTCGGCTCTTATTGACTCTGGCTGTTTACAAGTGACAAATCCTCCATCCTATCCTTTTACTTAACCTCAAAATAAATTGTAAACGGCATTTGGGACAGAATAATAACGACACTTGACTAGAGAGGTATTCAAACTATAGTTGAATATTTACGTCTTAGTCAGCAACAGTGGCTTATGTTTATGACAGGCGAAACTTGGGGTCAATAACCCCACAGAAGAACAAAAAATGATTCCACAATTTTTTTCTGTAGGTAAAGTAGATGAATTTTTGTGATTGAAGCTCTGCATCCACCAATTCAGAACCTTGCCCTTGGGTCTTAAGTAAACTACTTGATTAGGTTCATAGTTAAATTTATATTTAATGGCATATTGTTTAGTTCTGGCAAACAGCTTTTTCTGCATATAACAGATATGATACATCGTATCTAGAGCATAAATTGTCAAACTGGTCCTCCTACATATTGGCTGTGTACCATAAAGACCTGGTAGGAGTGCTGGAAGTAGATGAATTAAGCGAGCGGCTCCAATTTCTAACAAATAGCTAGCAGTTAAGGGAAAGGGGGGAAATGTCTGACGAAAGAATGCTACTTACAGTAACATCTGTAAAAGGAGTAGCATCTCCTTCTTTTCCCATGTGAGCTGCAACCTTCCCCATGATACACTCAATAAGCTGACCAATTGTCATTCGAGAAGGAATAGCATGTGGGTTCACAATGATATCAGGGGTAACGCCTTCCACAGTCCACGGCATGTCCTCTTGCGTATAAGTCATACCAACTGTCCCCTTCTGACCATGTCTACTACTGAATTTGTCACCAATCTGTGGTATCCGAACAGATCTCACCCTTACTTTCACAAATCTCAACCCATCAGCATTGGTTGTCAGCAGAACCTACAAAAAGGGGCAATATCCACAATGGTAAAAGCTATGTTAAGAAATTCAACTTAAAGGTATTTTAAATGCTCAGACTTCAACTATAGACATCATTTTTCTCTGCCATTCTAGATTCAACCCTAAACACCCGCACCCCCACAATTAAGCTTCCATAACATAGGTCCACTTTGAGATAGAGAGAAGTAAAGAATTATGGTAAAACTTACTTGATCAACAATTCCTGTTTCACTATGTCGTAAGCTTAGGCTGTGATCACGTCTTGAATAACGTGCAGCTTGTCCCTGTGCATCATCCTGAGAAATCGGGGTGGTCTTTCCAATGATAACATCCTCCCCAGACACTCTTGTACCCTATTCCATGGTAATAAATTGCATTAGTCAAAATTGCATTAGTCCATCATATAATCTTCTTTGAGGACAAGCATTATAGGATATTATCACATCACAGGTTTAAATATACTCACAGGTGGTGCAAGACCATCATCATCTAGCTTATCGTAAGAGCCATGCCTCATGCCCTGCAAAACTGAACTTGGTTTATGTCCAACACATAGACAATAAAGAATCAACATGCAATAGCAGAACCTAGATTCTCACCATGGTATTAGCTCTGTCTGGACGGCCAAAATCTTCTTTGACAAGAGTTCCCATCTTCTTCTCCTCATCCCTTTGAATGTTTAAAATAGAACATCTTAGAAAAACCACAAGCACAGCCATCAAAAGAACTATATATCTAATACATTTTTGGCATCATACACACCTGTATGAACGGAAAAAAAGAGACCGAAAGAATCCACGGTCTATTGATGATTGATTCATGATGACAGAATCTTCTTGATTATACCCAGAATAACAGGCAATGGCCACAATGGCATTCTAAGACACAAGGGAGAAACAAGTGTAAGATAATGGAACTATTAAACTCGCAAAAAATGATACACACGTTCACACAAAGAGAGCAGAATTTACAATTCCAGCTGGGAGTTGCCGAAAATGGAGATGCTCCATGGCTCTTGTAGTTACCAGTGGCTTTTGAGGATAATATAGTACATACGCCAATGTATCCTATGTGATGGAGGAAAACAATGACCAAGTTGCAGTAGCTATAATACACTAGAAAGAACAGATGCACAATAATCACAAAATCACAACTAAAAGTGTACCATTCGAAACTGGTAGTTGGTTACATATATTCCCATTGCTTGTTTTCCCATTGCAGACTGATATGTGTTACGCGGGGACTGATTGCATCAATCATAGGTAAGTAAGATGAAGCACAAACATTAATTTGATCAGAAATAGGACACCAGAATAACATTCACCTGATTGTGGTCAGGAAATGGTATGATAGACGCACATACACCTAAAATCAGTGATGGATGGATTTCACAATGAGTATAAGTATCAGAATAAGCTTCCTCTGGATTGAGCCTTGCTTGTACAAGATCCTGTTACATTTTTATTAACAACTAATTTCTTTAGTACCTCGCAACCTCTTAATGAACTTACATATAATGAGTATATGCTTTTCAAATCCATTTTAGTACAGACATTAATGGTCATGGAAATCATTGTGGTCTCTTCTTCTTCTGTGTCAATATATTCTATAAAGCCCTTAGACACAAGATCATGCCATCCAGCCTCCTCTGGCGATTCCTGAAAATATAGAACAACTAATTAGATAATTGCAGGAAACAATCTCAGCTCCTCAGATACACTACAGTTCCAACTGGCTCACCCTCTGTTGTAGAGCATGAATATCCTTCTTCTTTATAAGAAGCCTTTGTTTATCCACAATGAATAATGGACGACTACAGCGACCATAATCTGTATATATGCGCAATTCTTTAAGGCGGATATCTCTAACAACTCCAACTTCAGTATTAACATCAACCTGCATACATGAAGAGCCATAAGCATCCCAATTGAAAAATTATCATCACAATGAATCAGTCATTTTAGTAAATCAAATCCCAAAAAGAAAATGAGTAAATAATCAATATTAGACATTCATTAACAGGGTTATGTTAGAACCCCCATGATACAAGTTTACCAACGAAGGACTAGAAGGGGTAATGTGGACAATTAGAAGGGCTGCCAAGCAAGAAAATAAGTAAAAGAATATCCAGAGGGGATTGATAACAGAATTTGTTGGGGAGTGTATGGGCATGTGTGAACTTTGTTAGAGAAGATGGTTTAGAGGTTGCCTGGGTGAGGGAAGGAGGCATCTCTAGAGGTCAGGGATGTCCCAGTTCCTTGAAACACGGGTGTGGTTGAGTTACTCACTAGTGTGCTCTTCCTAATTCTTTCTTTCATATTTTATATTGTTATTTATTTTTCTCTTCTACTACAGGGTATATTCATCATACTCTGTAATTCTTCATCTTATCAATGGAATTACAGTACTCTTCATAGTTATATACTGTTTTAGATGTGGTTTTTATCAAATTGGTATCACAGCATTTCATGCCTTTAATGAGAACTTGACAATACGGAAGAGGCGGCATGGAAAGAAGCAACAACTGAAAGGGCCTAGTGGACAGAGTGAAGACCACTCTGAGTAGTGAGTAGGCCAGCCAGGGTGACCCATCATGAATGCCAGCTTTCAAAGGGATATGCAATGTTATGATCTCATTACAAGGTATGGGACTTGAGTCCCACATTGGAAGTATGGGATTGTAATGTGGAGTTTATAGGGACCTTGGGTTCTCCAACCTCATGAGCTAGCTTTTGGGGTATGGTTCTAGGTCCATATAAGTAGTATAGAGTGGTACAATCCTACGATGACCAGGATAGAAAACCAGGTTGATAGTTTGGAGAAAAGGTTGGAGTGTTGGATGAAATGATGATGTAAACTTAATGAAACTGTCTCACAGAACTTAGGGACTAGAAATGTGAAAAAGTGGATGCCAAATTGGGCAGTGAACAAAAAGGGAAGCAAGTGCTAATTAATGGACTAGCTTCACTAAGACTAAGTCGATATTCTATAGCGACTGGCGGACCATTCCATTCATTGTCTT
>JASKGM010000001.1:3149136-3159539 GCA_034509205.1 Ceratonia siliqua | reverse complement strand
ATACCAACTGTCCCCTTCTGACCATGTCTACTACTGAATTTGTCACCAATCTGTGGTATCCGAACAGATCTCACCCTCACTTTCACAAATCTCAACCCATCAGCATTTGTTGTCAACAGAACCTACAAACAACAGCCAAAATCCACATTAATGGTAAAAAGTCATGTTAAGACATTTAGGTTATAGGTATATGGATATGATCAGACTTCCAATTGTAGAAATAATTTTTCCGTCAAGCAACTCATTATAATCACATCCTACCACTCAATTTTCATAAAATAGGCCCAATTTGTAACAGTGAAAAGTAAAGGCTTAAGGTTAAACTTACTTGATCAACAATTCCTGTTTCACTATGGCGCAAGCTTATACTGTGATCACGTCTTGTGTAACGTAATGGTTGTCCCTGTGCATCATCCTGAGAAATTGGAGTGGTCTTTCCAATGATAACATCCTCACCTGAAACTCTTGTACCCTATATGTGGAATAAATTGCTTTAGTTTATCACATATGTTTCCTTTAAGGGCAAGCGGATCAGGATTCAGTATGCCATCACAGGGCAAATTTAAATATACTTACTGGTGGTGCAAGACCATCATCATCCAGTTTATCATAAGAGCCATGCCTCATACCCTGTAAAATGCCTTGGTTCATAAGTCAAACATATAGCCAAGTAACAATTAACATTCACCAAGGGAGCCTAAGTTCTCACCATGGTATTAGTTCTGTCTGGACGACCAAAATCTTCTTTGACAAGAGTTCCCATCTTCTTCTCCTCATCCCTGTATAAGAGAACGCAAGATCTTAAAAAAAAAAAACACACACACACACACACACAAGTGCAGCAATCAAAAAGACTATATCTTATTAAACTGGGCAGCATACACACCTATATGAACGGAAGAACAAAGACCTAAAGAATCCACGATCTATTGATGATTGATTCATGATGACAGAATCTTCTTGATTATACCCAGAATAACAGGCAATGGCCACTATGGCATTCTGAGACACAAGGGAGAAACGTGAGATCATTCAATTATGAAAGAAAATGACAATGATAAAAATAAATGGAAGTAAGAATTTACAATTCCAGCTGGGAGTTGGCGGAAGTGGAGATGCTCCATGGCTCTTGTGGTGACCAGTGGCTTTTGAGGATAATAAAGTACATAGGCCAATGTATCCTAAGTGATCGAGGAAAACAGCAGTCAAGAAGCATACAAAATAATGTACAGTAGAAAGAACAGACACACATTGATAACAAAAACTAGTAAAGAAGAACTAAAGAGTACCATTCTAAACTGGTAGTTGGTAACATATATTCCCATTGCTTGCTTCCCCATAGCAGATTGATATGTGTTACGTGGGGACTGATCGCATCAATCAAAGATAATATGTAAGATGAACCATAAGCATTCGTTTTGATCAGAAAGAACACCAGAATAACATGTTTACCTGATTATGGTCAGGAAATGGAATAATTGAAGCACATACGCCCAAAATCAGAGATGGGTGGATTTCACAATGTGTATAAGTATCGGAATAAGCATCCTCTGGATTGAGCTTTGCTTGTACAAGATCCTGTTACATTTTTTTTTTTTACAAAGAAGTTCCTTTAGTCCTTCATAACCTCTTAATGCACACATGAACACATATAATGACTATAACTGTGTAAGTATATGGTTATCAAATTGAGAATTGTAGTACTGACATTAATGGTCATGGAAATCATCGTGGTCTCTTCTTCTTCTGTGTCAATATATTCTATAAACCCCTTAGACACAAGATCATGCCATCCACCCTCTTCTGGGGATTCCTGAAAGATGTAAATCAAGAAGTTAACCAATTACTAGAAACTACAGCAGCTCCTAAGATATATACACTACAGATCCTACTGGCTCACCCTTTGTTGCAGAGCATGAATATCCTTCTTCTTTATGAGAAGCCTCTGTTTATCCACAATGAATAACGGACGACTGCAGCGACCATAATCTGTATATATGCGCAATTCTTTAAGACGGATATCTCTAACAACCCCAACTTCAGTGTTAACATCAACCTGCACAAACAAAGAGCCATCAGCACCACAATTGAAAATATATACGTGAAATACATGTAAATTGTTTTATACAAACAATCCCAAAGGAAAATAAATAATAATTTCAATTCATATAGCTCAATAAAGAGACTATTGATGAAGCAACAATATTACCGAATAATCTTAGTATGACATTATCTGATACGTTAATATATATAAATACTCTTATACCAGAAGAATTAGAGCTTCATAGATACATTAGCATAAGATTTAAATAAGCGACCACTTCTCATCCTGATTAGAATATTGGACTGAGAAGGAATAATGAAAACGATGCTTCTTCTAGAGTTTGGTTCTAATTATCTCATATCTTGTTCTCCTTAACATTCATCTTGTCAACTCCAACTTCAAGAATCTCAAACTAAAAAGAAAGTACTGAAAAACACCACCTCCCATTCTTCTTAGAGGTAGAGGATGCAAACAAAGTAACAAATGCAACAATAGCACGCAAATAATTCCAATTAGTGTATTAAGATATCAACATAGATTATATACCATTTAAGGAAGGGAGGAAAATAAACGTGATGCCACTCAAAGGTCAGAGAACAGAGAAGAAAGAAAAATGGAAGAAGTCATGATGTATGTTGCCACCAATTTTATACAAAGAATTAGAATTCTTATGCTGTAAAACCAAATCAGAAAAAGGTTTTTACCCACCATCTCAGCTTTCTCAATGTTCTCACCAACATAATTTCATACAAATTATAGTTTTTATCCTGTCAAACCAAATCAGAAATAGGAGGGAAAAAAAATTTACCCGCCGTCTCAGCTTTCTCAATGTTCTCACCAACATATCAGGATCACGATGGATACCCATCCAACAACCATTTACAAAAATTTTTGTAGCTTGGGGAATAACGGCAGGAGAAATTTCCTATAAGGAAAAATAAATTAATTTATACACAGAAAGCATGGACAAAAAATAACAGTTGAAGGAATACTGTATGCACCTCAAAATTCTCTGTACCCCATTCTTCCAAAAACTCCAGGATAGGATATGCTGCTGAACCGACTGTTATGTAAACCATCAATGCCAGATTCTTCACCAGTCCACACGCCTATAAAACGCCAAATCACCAGTGTAAATACCAAAGAGAAAGATGAGTACCTCATAACATGAAGGGCTATTTTTAGAATGCAAAATACTTACTTGTCCTTCAGGTGTTTCTGCTGGACACATCATTCCCCATTGAGAATTGTGCAACTGCCTTGGTTTGGCCAATTTCCCTGAAATCAAGAAAAGAAGGGGGAAGAAAATTTACAACTTGGACACCAAAACTTTATGAAACACGACAATGCCAAACCTGTTAACTTCGAAGAAATAATCTAGAAATTATTACCATATTGCATTAAGGGTATTATTTTATACACAGCATGTTGAAAAATGGGGGAAATAATTGATAATTGGGTCATGCTTGGATGCTGAATTAACTTCACCTTCACGCCCTATGGGAGAATTCAGTCTTCTCAAGTGAGACAGAGTGGATGCATAAGTTAAACGATTCAACACCTAGAGGCAGAGACAGAAAGAGCGTCATTTTTTCCATAGAAGAGACCAAGAGAAAGTGTGCCCCTTGAATGATAAAACTCATGCAATGATACATATTCAAACCTGTGACACTCCGGCTCTTGTGCCTGCTGCATTTGCTTGCCCCCAATTACCAGTAGCAAGTGAGTATTTAAGACCACTGGTGATGGTTTTTGCTTTGATAGCAAATTGCAGGTTAACATCCTTCCCATTATCAACACACTGCACCATTCATGAATTAGAAGTGTAAAGTGCTTGCAAAAATAATATAACAATAGACCTACATTAAAGCTAGAACAAACCTTCTGCACGTAACCTCTGACATCTCTAGTTAGCTTTCTGAACAGCTGCATTATAATATACCATGACCAGAAATTAAGAAACATAAAAATACATAATAAGGAGACAGATACATTACATTACAAAAGAAGTTAGGCGATATTGATTACTAGAGAAACCAACCATTCTAAAGAGACCACCAAGTAAAGGACCAGCCAAGTCCAGCCTCTTGTTACCATAATGATCCCGATCATCTTCAGCCCTTCGACCAAGGGCACATAGAAGCAGCCGGTGAATGATATATCTACAACATAATGATAAGTAAGTATACTAAATACTTAAGCCATCAAAATGAAATTAGAGATCTATGATGAATGAACTTACCCAAAATAGTAAGCTTTCTTTGTTTCACAGTATTCTCCAACACCAACATGAGGAAGCATCTCCTTTTGAAGGATCTCCTTAGCATACCTGGCAGATTATGACACAGATGTAACCCTTTGATCATAATGGATGCACACAAATCATCCTCAAGCTCCATAAAAATACTACTCACTTAATTCTCTTTTCCCTGGTTACACCTACAGTTGCCCCTCTTTTCCCAATGTAGTCAAGTGCAACCTGAAGTAGAAAAAGATATTAAAATTTAAACAATATGCCCAATATCAAGCAGCTTCAAAGTCCCTTTTTTTGGGAATAAAAGCAGCTTCAGGTCCTTTGAAGGAAAAAAAAAACTACAGTGTGACAATTAAGTCATTTATCAGATAATACAATAATTCACTAATAAGAAAATAAGTTTTTAAACTATCTCTAATAACAATTAGAACCATTCAACTACAAAATCAGATGAGAACACCATATGGAAGACTAAGATGGAAGAAGAAGAATAAAAGAGAGCGAGTATTACAACATAAAATGGGAAAGAACTTATATCAATGTGGACCTCGTTTAGCTGGGTTACAAAGAATATATGAGACAGATCATAAAGATCTAGCTTAGAGACTCAGCTGGACTGGGAAGGTACAATCATCTCAGATGACATAATTATCACGCAGCTCATTGGCATTAAGAAAACAGAATAGATAATAGCAGAACCCACCTGCTGATTTTGAATAACAAATGCTTCTTCCAATGAAGGACGAAGTAACTCCATCATTTGAGTGTCAGAGAAGTCATAACATATATGTTCAAGTATGTCTTTGTCAGCAACAAACCCCAATGCCCGAAACACAATAATTATGGGAATTTCAGTTCGAATGTATGGAAGAGTAGCACGTATATATTGTCCCGAAGAACCCTGAAGCAGTAAAAAGACACAACTTTAGACATTACAAAACACATATCTAGCCATAAGCCAAAATCTGAACTATTGTCTAGAAGCACAGCATCTGTGAAAAGCCAACAAGGATTCACCTTACCCCTTTGGAACTCGCTCGAGAGAGCATGCGCACAAACATAGTACTGGGTGGTCTGTTCTGGGACTCTGCCATGGAACGAACTTCACCCACATAGGCATACTTGTTAGGTTGCCTCTTCTTGAACACATAGACATGATTCGTGCTCATCTTCTCCTGAGCAATTAGAACCTTTTCACTTCCATTAATAATGAAATATCCACCTTGATCATATGGACACTCTCCAAGCTCAGTCAAATCCTTCTCTGAATTCTGGTATAATGTACAATAACTTGACCGAAGCATTATAGGAACCTACTAAGATGCAAACATAGAAGCAGTAGTTGAGCAGTCAATCCCAAAATTGAAAATCACCATTTACGAGTAAAATTTTTGTATGACACACCTTTCCAATGAAAACTTTGGTAAAATCCTGAGTCTCGGTGACCTCTTCACCATCATGTCCTTTTTTTATAACCCTCTTCGAGACATCCACATACAAAGGAGCTGAGTACGTAAGATTTCTCAACCTAGCTGCCTTGGGAAATAAGGTTGCAGTTTCTCCATCAGACTCGGTCATCATGGGCTTACTCAAGTAAATTTGACCAAAGCTGATCTTATAGATTGTCTGCAGATTTCATTGAACCCAGACCACACAACATAAGCTAAACTTCTACTTAAAATCAGAAAATTCTGCGACCCCCCGCCCCCATTTGAATTGTAGAAAAATTTCAATGAAAAAGGACAAAATTTCAATAATATTAGAGTCTAACAATTCCAAAACCTTGGCGAACAAAGAACAAATTTGAAAAAATAAAATGGGTAACCGCGCGGAATAGAAACCCAGAAAAATTTCCCTTAGAAGCAACACCTCAGTAAAATCGGACTGTTGACCGGGATTGTGCTGGGACTCGGGTCTAATTTCAATGTCAGCAGACTCGTCGACAATTTCCTGCATGGTGTTCTGGATGAACTCGTCGAAGGAGTCGAGCTGCTGACGTACCAACCCCTTCTCTTCGAAGTAGGCAGATATGACAGCCCATGCGTCCTCCTGGGTGATTTCTTCCTCGTCATCGTCTTCTTCAATCATTTGCTGATCGTACTCTGGGTCTTCTTCCATGGTTTTCGAAATTGGTATCAGTATACAAGTTATACAAATCTATGCAATCAATTACAGCTCTGTACTTAAATTTTTGTTCCTTCTTTTTTACTGCGTTTGTGCAGCGGAGGCTAAAACCCTAACAGAGGAGGACGTTAACTACGAAGTCCCCGACTGGCCGGTTTTAAAGATCGCATATAGTGGGACGGAGTGCCTTTTTATAGGGGAAGAGGTCGGCCAAGTACTTTCCAACAAGGCGTCAAGGCGGTGGGAGCTACTTACGCGATGGAAGTATTCATTTTTTTTTTCTTTTTCAAGATTATAGTATTTCGGATTGAAGTGACTAATAAGATCATTATTCTAGGTTGTCCTTGTCCTAACGAATACTGATATTCTTAATTAACATTTTTGGTTGTGAGAAAAGGCATTAATAAATAATTATTGGGTGTGTCTTAATTTGGTTGGGTTTATTTTTGTATCTAAAATAATATATTTATTCTATTTATTTAAAAATAATTAAATCAAATCAAATTATTAATATTAATATTAATTTATTTTGGTTTAGATTAATTATTTTTTCTAATTTTTTTAAATGTTGGTATCGATCAATTAAGACTTATTTTTAAAAAAAACTTAATACAAAATTATTTTTTATTTTTATAAATTTAAAACTTATAAAACATATATTTAGTTAAAAAAATTTAATAAAAGAAAATAACAAAAATATCTTGTAAATATATAAATATAAATCATAAAAATGATTGTGGTGCCTATAGGAGCACTATATTAAAAAGCCATGCTTCAATAGGCATTTAAAAATAATTGTTCCTAATTAAGATATAATATTTAATTAGATGTTTAATTTATCATAAAAATAAATAAATTAATAATATTTTTAAAATAATTTATTATAAGTTAAAAATGGTGTAAATAATTAAGGGTATGAATATTTCCACCTTAAAAATAATATTTAATATTAAATGACGATGCATTAAGTAATTTTTTCTAAATGTTGAAAAAAAGTAATTACATAATAACTTCATGTACAATAAAATCAGAATGGTTGATTTATTTTTTTTTCATTTATATAAAAAACGTGTTAAAAAATTAAGTAAATAGGGTAATTATTTTAAATTTACCCATAGTAGGATTAAATTTTATAATAATACTTGATAATAGCAAGACCCTTCTTAATATCTCTTACGCTATTCTTTCTCATTTTCTCAAAACTAATCACTTAAAGTTTTGGCTGAGCTATAATTGTTTTTTGGGAAAAAAATAGTAATAAAAAGTAGTTTAACCTTTTAAGAAATTTAATAATATTTATAAATTTCTATTGGAATAAATATTTTTATTTAATATATATTAATTTTCGTTTTTTATTTTAATTTATATAAAAAGGCTTTAGTTTTTTTATTTTTTTTCTTACAATAAAAAAATTATTGATAGTTAAAATTTTGTATATTTAACTATATATATATGCTTTTTTTAAAATAACTTTTCCACAAGACCAGATAAATATTAATTTGTTGTGTCAACGGTTTGCATATAGGACTTGTTAATTATTTTTTAATAATGTTATTTGTATATTATTTTTTATATTTATATTTTTAATTATTGATATATTATAAATAATAATGATGATATGTGATAAATAATAATATAATATATTAATAATTAAAAATGAATATATGAGAAAAGTGTAAAAAAAATTATATATAAATAATATTATCTATTATTTTAATGTACTTAAAAGCATTAAAAAAACATGTAAAGTTTTCAATGTATTTAATGTAAATTTAGCATTCCATTGCCATTAGTACGGATAAATTCTCAGACAATATGTATAAAAAATTATTTTGAACATGCTCATATGTAATAAATCATCACCTACCATTTGGACATTATGAATAAATTTTCATAAGTCTTTCTCAATGACATTTGAAGAAAAATTCATAACCAAATTTTATGTATAAAAAATATATAAATTAAAATAATTATAAATAAATATATATGTATGTTAAAGATAAATCCTAATAAATCAAACTTTTAATATACTCGGGGTCCTCTTCAAAGGATTTAAGGTTGGTAGTTTTCTTTCTTAAACTCATTAGTAGTCAAAAGTCAATATTTACCCGTTTTACTTGCGTTATGCTACATTTATTTCATTGTTTGGAAAAAACTTCAAGCAAATATGAAAGCATATGGATTAAGAAAATTAGATTTGGTCATGTCTAATAAATTATAATTGTTTGTAACTAAAATAAAAAATCATTTCAAAAATACATGAAAGTGTATGTAAAATTATAATATTTTGTATAAAACAAATAATTATGATTTGACAAAGTCACGTAGAGGTGACATCACCAAATTTAGATTCGTAAGTTATGAATAAAAGTTATGTCTTCTTACATTGCATTCCATAATAATTATGGATGATTTTATTTAAGTGATATATTTTGAAGGGAGTTACTCTCCTACGTGTGAGCGGTATGGGAATTTTTTAATTTTTTTTAAATTTTTTAAATTAATTAAAAAATTTTTATATCATAAATTTTTTTAAAAATTTTTTAAGATGTTTTTATATTTTTTATAGAATTTTTTAAGTTATAAATAAATAGTAAAAAAATTATGGGTAAATAATAAAAAGAATGTAAAAAAATTTAAGAAAAAATTTAAATTTTTTTTAAAATATTTTAAAAAAATATATGAGATAAAAAATATTTAAATAATTTTAAAAAATAAAAAAAATAAAAAAAACATAAAAAGTAAAAAAAGTAAAAAAAAAATAGAGGGACGATAGCTTAGTCCGCCTATTTTGAAACATTATTTCATAATATTTATGTGTTTTCAAAATTTACAATATAATGCTTTATAATAATACAAAAAAAATTTAAATAACATCATTATATAATACTATTTTTAAAAATATAAAAAATACTTTACTCATAATTATTTATAGAGCAAAATACTATAAACTTCGTTTGATAAAATAACATTATTCTTATTTTAAAATGACAATAATCCTATTTATGAAAATATAAAAAAATTAATTTACTTTTAGTTTTTAATTATTTATCATATTAATATTAAATATTAATTAGTCTTTTTATATTTTTATAAGGAGTTAAGTGTCACTCTAAAAATAAAAAAAATATCAAATATTATATTAATAAATATTAAGAAAGGTTATGATAATTTATCATTTAAATTAGTAAAAAATAAAAATAAAAAAGATAAATTACCATAACTTATGTTTGTTAATTTACCAATCCATATATTTGTTTGAAACTTTACTCATTTTTTTATCAAAATGTAAAAAAAATGATTTATTGTTACGGATAAATGAATTTTTTCATATAAAGTAAGTATTATTTTAAAAATAAAAATATCAAATATTATAGATTAAAGCATTGATTTTGTTTCTTATGTTTTCGAGAGATTTTAATCATGTCCCTTATATTTGTGAGATTTCAATATTATCCCTTATGTTTTAAAAATGAAGGACTAAGCTACAGTCTCCTCAAATTTATTTTTTATTACTTTTTTTTGTTTATACTATTTATTAATTTTTTATTTATAATAATTTTTAAAATGTTTTTAAAACGATTTTATATCTTTTTGAATTTTTTAACGTTTTCTTTAAAATATTTATTCTTTTTAAATATATCATTCTTTTTAAATTTTTTTTAAAATTTTTTTAAATTTTTTTATTTTTATAAAATTTATCATTAGTTTATTATTATTAAAAAAATTTAAAATTTATAAAAAAAATAAAAATATATTTTCTAAAAAATTTTATAGTTACTGTATAGTATAAAAAATAGGACTATACAGTAGTAAGTTCCTTTAAAAATATACCATTAATATTTTTAAAACTAACACCACTAAATAATCTGATAAAAAATAATACCATGGGTGATGTGGTTCTTGGGCATATGTCTCTCTCCTTTTGCGTTGTTGATATCCCATTAATATGTCTCTCTCTCATTCCCTAAATTTCTCTCT
>JASKGM010000001.1:3120372-3149036 GCA_034509205.1 Ceratonia siliqua | reverse complement strand
CAATCAGGGAACGTATGAGCTCAAGCCCGAATACAAGAAATCTGTTGAAGATACAAGTGCTGAATAAGTGCTTTGCTCCTTATGCTTGAATACAAGAATTCGGTGTCATTCTTATCGGTAAAGAAGGCAAGAGTAATCATGTTAAATGAAAGGAGTGGGAATCGGGCAACAAATAACTAGCAAAATGGGTATCTGAAGTATGCTCAGCTTATGACTTTTTATTTAAAATTCGAAAGATTAAGTTGTATACATTCCGAAAGCATTTATAGCAAGGGAGATATATTAATGAGATATTGTTGCCCTCTATTTCACGTTTTTGTCATTTTGCTATGTCTAGGCGGGGACGTGCACGCAATTTCTGTATCTTTGATATCCATTCTCCCTTTCGCCACTCTGCTGGCCTAGTGGGCGTTTAATTTATTTCTGGGCATTTCAAAACTGAACCGGCAGGGCTGCTTATGTGATAAAGTAAAATTTCGGACACTTGAGATCTGAATTGAGCATTATTACGTAATAATGAAAGGAAAGAAAATGGAAAAGGTTATTCGTCCTATCACCAGGTATGGGTGTGTAGTGTGTTATGTGTATGAGGTCTTGAATTGATCGGTGTATCAGGTTATTCGTCCAATCACCATTTTAGGCCTTTTATTTTGTGCTTGGTTGAGCTAAAAATAGGAAATGAAATTTTTTGAATATAATTTACTAAATAATTTTTTCGTACAATAAAACGTGAATCGGTTAAGAAGTTAGTAAGTCATTTTCACAATTTGTGGCCTCCTCCCTTTGATATGAAAGTAAACCGAACATGATTTTATTTAAGTATTATGCGCTGCCTCCCTTAGTGCCCCCTTGATGTTATTCTGCGGCATTTAATGCAACTTTCAATAAGAGGCCCGCCGAGTTTCAAGTGGGTGGGCCTACACTACATAGATCCACAAGCTCAGATCTTGTTTGATTGATAGGTTATTAATAATTATATATTTAATTATTTCCTCCTTGTGATCTCCAGAGAAAGAAGATACCAAGAGAAACCTGGGTGGGGGGCTATGAGAGGACAAGAAATTTTATGAACTCTGCGATAATATAACACAATAAAGAAAAGTCAATTGTCTTTTTGTTGAAAATATTAGATTAAGGAGGTATTTAGTAGGATGATTCTTTTTAATTTTTTGAAAATATTAATTTAAGAAACAAAATTTTTTATGTTTAGTACATATTTTTTAAAAATTATTTTTAAAAAATTAAAATTTTTAAAAATAATTTTTGACTAACTTTTTTATCAAAACATTCTTATGGTGATATTCTTAAATTTTCATGAATATAAAAATTTTTTAGAATATAAAAAGTTCATGTCCTTATTTCATGGATATATATTTTTTAATTATTATATATTATAAATATCAAAATATTTTAAAATATTTAATAAAATATTTATTATATATTAAAATTATTAGAATAATAATAATTTATATATATAAATAATATATATATATAATAAATAAAATATAGACAAAAAACTAACATAAAAAATTTTATATTAATTATTATAAATATAAAAATATGTTTTATAATTTAATAAAATAAATATGATTTATATTAAAATAAATATATATATATAATAAAAAAATAAAATAAATAATAGACAAAAAATTTTATATTAATTATTATAAATATAAAAATATTTAAAAAATAATAAAATTCAGTAAAATAAATATTATTTATATTAAAATTAATAAAATAATAATAAATTATATAATTATATAAATTAACTTGTATTTTTTATTTATTAATTATTATATATAAAAAATAAATATAAAAAATAACAATTATTTAAAAATATTTTTATAAAAAGTATATTTAAATTAAATATGAGAATAAATATTTAAGGTCAATTAAACATATTTTATAATATTCTTAAAAATTATAATATTTAAAAAATATAATTTAAAAAAAATGATAATTTTTAAGAATAAAAAATATTTGGCTCCCTAACTTTATTAGTCAACCTATACATTTGGCAACTATATGTTGACTGTGCTCTTCACTCAAACAGGAGTGTTGCCTCTCCTACTCTGGGGTATAAAAATACTCCAAAGTAAGTTTTTAAATTTTTAAAATTTAAAATTTGTTATAATTTTTAATTTAAGGAATAAATTTAAAAATTATAAAAAAATTTACTTTTTTATGTTGATTTTTGAATTATTTTTAAGTATTGTATTATGAAAATTTTAAAATTTTTTTTACTTATTCTTAAAAATAAAAAAAAAATCTGTCCCTGAATAAATGAACGATTAAAATACGGGGGTAAAGTAATTCTTTCTTTTTTTTTATCATAATTATAAGAATAAATGAGTGATTAAAATAAAAATAAAATTATATATTAGGAATGAGTTTCAGAGACAACAACCACAGTGGGTCCGGGTAAAAAGCACGTAGAGTGAAGTGTCCATTCGATGTGTGAGGAAAAGGAACACGCGCTTCAATCTTCATGTTTTATCTCTTGACTGAGGTTGGTTTAGGGACTATTAATGATATTTATATATTATTTTAAATTATTATATATTATATATATTATTTTAAATTATTAATATATTATAAAATAATAATAATAAATAATAATATATGATATATAATAAAAAATAATATGTGATATAAAGAATAAAAATAAATAAAAAATTGTAGGAATATTATTCATATATATCCACCCACGTAGACGTCGCTAGCAAGCAGCATAATGAGGATCATATCTCCTCTTTCAACAAAATTGAACGGCACATGATTCAATTAAGATTTTATTTTCTCTGCATGGCCTTATCTATCTACTTATCCTCCCACTATATCAACATCTATATTTATCTGCGATTCAGAATGGCCATCATTCTATTTTGCATCGTTTTCTCAAATATCATCATTTCTCTCGTTCACCTCACTCAAGTTGTTAGATTCTTATTGGGTGGATTCTATCAATCGTTGTGTGGGGATAGAATAATTTTTATATTTTATTATTATTTTTAATTTTTTAATATTAATAAATTATTATTTATCTCATATATTTTTTATAAATTTTTATACTTATAAATAAATAATATAAAAAATTTATAAATAAATAATATATAAAATATTTTTTAAAATATTTAAAAATTTTAAAAATTATATGACTTAGATAATAATTAATTAATATTAAAAAATAAAAAAATCAAGAAAAAAAATTAAAATAATATAACAATTGAGAATCAAATGTATGATACAATGAAACTGCACCATATCAACCACTTCTTATTGATACTTCTCTATTCAAATTAATAATTTTTAAATATTTAAGTTCACATATACTTATAATAAATGTTGTTGTTCATGTATTTAATATTTTGTAATTAGATACTAATCAAAGTTAAATTGATTAAAAGTAAGTCTAGCAAGTGAATTAAGAAGACTTTTGGTATTAGAATTTTTTTAATTTGTTTATGAATCATCAATTGAGAATCTTAGTTTCTCATGTTTATTACAAGAATTAAAAAAATGTTCTCAGAAAATCTAGATTCCCATAAGTACTTTTTAAGCAAATTTTCCATGTAGGGTAGTATTCTAAAAAAATCTTGAGAGTTACAAATGACTATTTTACTTTCTCTCACAAATCATCATACCATAACTCCAAACCTCAAATTATAAATTCTGAAATCCTAAATTCTAAACTCTCAAACTCCAAACCCTAAATTTCAAACCTAAAACCCTTATATCCTAAATTCCTAAACTCTAAATCTCCAATCCTTAAATCTCAAATTCCAAACTCTAAACCCCCAATCCCCCAACTTTAAACCCAAAATCACCAACCCTAACCATCAACTCCTATTTTTCTTTAAAATATAAGTTTATTATAATTTATATATAAGGGTATATTTATAAAAATCACATATATTCTCAAGAAAATAGCTCCTAAACCAAACGCCAAAATGTCTATCATTCCTAAGAATTTACAAGATTAACCAAACATAATTTTCACATTCTTAAAAATAAAATTCTCAGGAACTATGACACCAAAAAATTATGTTTCTTAAAAAAAAAATTTCTTATGCCAAACCCTTCAAGTCTTCTTTTCTTTTTTTGAAAAAATACACCTTCATTCCTCCAAACAAATATTGTCTTCCATGTATATGGGCAGGCATATTGATAGCAAAGGTCCATCAAGTTGGATGTGGGTTTCGGCATGAAAAGACTAGAAGAGGCAGCTGGCTCGTAAGCATATTGATATTACTAAAAATACAGAGGACAAGGTCCATCAAGTGGATGTTTGAATGTGAACACTAGAGTTATACAGCCATAGCCCTTGCCACCCAAGAATGGTAACGATGTACATAATGAACAACTAGGAATCTTGTTTGTCTTCAGCTTTTTCTTCTTCTCAAAGATTCCAATACCATCTTCTCTATCCCTAGTTAATTTGGGACCCTTCCACCACCACAGGTCACTTTTTAAGAGAATGGAAATTAATGGAGACTTTGTCACTCCCTTGAACGTGAAGATCAAAAGTGGAGAGGACGGTTTTCACTGGGGAGGTTGAATATGACAGTGGTCCTGCTCCAATTATCTTTGCATCAGTCACACACACCATTCATCGTTAAACCGTCAAATATCATTCTCAATATGGCCTGCTTCTTTCGTATAAGCTTCATATTACTATTATTTAAGTTTAGATATTACTGTTAAGTAACACAGACAGATATCAATATATACGAAACTACTGATAATTCCCTAATACAATTCAAAATAGATAATGTTTGAACATTAGTATTATAATGGAATCAGTGGATTCGAATTATTAAAGGGAAAGCCATAAACAGACAGAGAAAGGGGGTGAGTTGGAAAAAGATATTTTTGTCAAGATCGATATCCAAGACGATGAGTTGCTGCAGCCATAATCATAACGATAGATTCAATGGTCAAAAAGGTTCAGTTGGAAGCAATTACATCAAACACATTGACAAGTGCCTTTTACTTTGGCTTACGGCACAAGCAACTTTAATTTTTGAGATTTTAAATGAACCTATCTAATCAAATGTTCAATCCGTTTCAAGAAAAACATGTGAAACTAATTTAACCGAAAGAAATTATATGTATAACTTTTGATAGTTTTCCATAGAGACGTGCAATTAGGTGCAGTCACCTTTATGTGCCAAACCGAAAAGCAATAAATCACTAGTGGGTTTTATCTTGTAGCTGGCTAGCGATCGTAAAGGGAAAGGGATGTTTCCAAAGGATGGCAACTGAGTTTGGCTTCACTGTGAATATCGTTTCATAAAAAGCAACAGATTTTAGGAAAGGGGCCTGCAGAGCATATTACTTAGATACTGTGGAGTTTTGGACTAAGCGAAAACGATCAAATCCCCTACCGGCGAACATACTGAACATGTAGTATTTAGCTTTTTCACAGTCTTGGAAATTTGCAAGAGAATATCCTTTGGAAGCTTCCCAGCCCATTATTGATTGGCCCTGCTATAGATTCGTTAATGAATTCCCAAAGAAACAGTTTTGCTGTCCTAATAATATTAACAAATGAGTTGGTCACCAACAAGTAATTTAAACATGACATCCATCATTTCACATATATATTAGTATATGATCAACATGATTGACAATCAACCTTTAATTACTCTTCCATTTAACTGATATATGAGAGGTAGAGGGCAGCAGCCTGTGACGGTGAGTGAGGGATACCATCCAATTCCAAGAGGCCAGGCTTCAATTTGCATGGGTCCAATCCAAAAGTTGGTCTCTTTACAACTTTCAACCATGCATTATCATATCATACCCAACCTACTATGGTAAGATTCCATCCCTACCAGATCGAAGATGACTAAACATGAGCCACCAATAAAGTGCACATATATTTGCTAGCTGACTGATTATTAGTGGGATGAACGTCTAACCCATGAATGCAGATATTACCCATGAAAAGCACATACGTTCTTGTTGTTTAGCGTAATTTCAACATCGGGAGGACGGAATAACGGCTCTTAACAATTCAAAATGCTAATTGATTTGCTTTCCATTTCCATTTTCCCCCTCTTTTTCAACATCTTAATCATCGCCCTTTATTATTGATGGGAATTCTTTTTGTGATTATAGTTTGTTTTTTGAATATTAAAATAGTTGGGGTTCAATATTTAGCAATTTTTATATTAATATTTAAATATTCGCCATGACCCATGAGGTATATTTGTGATTAACTATGTGTTTTAACTTTTTAAATTAGGAAAGTAAATTCTTATCTTTTATTTATTGTTTTGACGGTAAATAATGTTTTAAAAAGTTAACGGTGTCAAGTGAAATCAGCATATATTAAAATAATTATGATAATCCAATCTGACACAAATAACCACGATATGCCTAAAACGGTTAGTTATAACCAAATCCCTACCCGCATATGGCGCATTGATCCACCAAGGATGGTGTAGGCCTACCGGATATATAGAATCCGACCCATAGTACGAATTTGGACCACAATCTCACTGTTAATTTGCCACGTGTATTCAGTGCACATGTAATGTTGGCATCACTACAAATGGATCCTTGCAATTACATCTAATATACGTTTAATTCCAAAACATTAATTGTTCTAATACTCAATTCAAAATTTAGAAACTGGGAATTAAATTAAAACCGATGGAACAAGATTTCGATATTCAAACAAAGGGAATATCACATATAGCTATTAGCGAGGTGTGTTTGGCCAGAAAATACCCATACCAAATGAATTTAGCCGTCAGGTGTGTACTTAAAGAGAGGGAGAGCTGTGGAAGTGCAATTAAGACCACAACTGGCTTGGTCAGGGAGGTGAGCGACCGGTTCATGCAGGCCGGGTCAGACCCAGCTTTTGTCATATAATGTAATTAATAAAGCATTGGTGTCAGATACAAAGACTTTCAAACACATGAAAAGGCAATATACTCTTTCCTTTTGAACATTTTAGAATGATGGTGGTCTCAACGGAGAGGGGGCAGCATGTCTGTTAAAGCGAACAGCTTCATAGCAGGATTCGGGAACCAACCCGCATATTGTGCAAACTTTGGGAGTGGGAATCTTAGTGGAAGCACACTTCATTACCCACCCTTTAATCCAATTCATTCTACTCCAAGTCACAGAAAATTTCTGCTTAATTATATTTATAAATGCCCGCAAGATAGGAAAAAAAAGAAAAAGAAAAAGAAAAAGGAAAAGATGATGGATTCCTTTCGCTGGCTCCAACTTTTCTCAATACCATCGCCTTTCTTTTTTAGCTAGTTTCGCATTTCCAAATGATGGTGGGTACCCTCGTTTAAAACAATTCTCTCTCATCCCATCATCTTAACCATCATACATGATAGGCTTTATCGGATTGGTTTTTCTTTGAAATTTAAATAATTAGCTTGCGTGATGCTATCCTTATACATGAAATTATGGACAGTGCTGTATCCGGGCTTCCATCTATATTTAAAGAAAAAAGGGAAGTGAATTTTCAGTTAGTTGATATATTAATTTTCGGGCATTAATATTACTATATCAATGATTATCCATTGACTGATTAAGATTGAAAAAGAAACACGAGATATATATAATATAGCATACCGTTTATAAAAGGAAACACGAGATATATAATATATATATAGAATACCGTTTATAAAAAGAAACACGAGATATATATAATGTAGAATAACGTTTATAAAAGAATTACAAGTATGCACTACACTTTACAATAATGTATTGAATAAAAAATAAAAAATAAAGGTAGAACCCAGAAGTGTGAGATTAGAGTAGCAACGGGTGGGGGAGTGTGGTGGGGTTTAGAGGCATTCATATGGGGTACCCACCACCCCCCCTCGTGCGCGCTATCTATCAATGGCGGCTCAGCCATTGCACAATTATCATGATCCATTGGATGGTGCCAAAGCAGAAGCGGTTAAATTGTAATTTCCTTGCTGGCCTTTCTCTCTTCTCGTTCTCTTGTGTTCTCAACTAGGGGCGTCAATTAGGACTAATCTGGCCTGTCAAGAGTTGGCCCTTGACTGGTCGGGTCTAAACGAGTTAGGTTTAAAAAATTCTTTTATTAAAAGGACCTAAAAAATTCAATCCGATTCTAACCTTATAAGATTACAGGGTTAAAAGGACTTTAACAGACCAGAATATTAAAAAATTAAAAATATTATAATTATGTAAAATTTTCATATATAACAAAAAAAAATTAATCTATCATAGACTTAATATCTCAAAAAAATTCAAAGACAATAGTATAAAATTAAAATTAAAAAGATTAATCAATCATTCTCAATAATTATATTTGAATCTTGCTTAAATTAAATTTGGTATAATTGTTAAGTTGTCATCTTCTTCTTCATTTACAAAGTATAAATTATCATAAAAGTTAGTAATAATAATAAAAATTAAAAAATTAAATAAGTTTAAAGTTAATAAGTTTACCATTATGAACAAAAGCATGTAACCAATTACGAGTACATGTGCATAAATACTAAAAGTCGATTAACTAGACATGATAGGGATTGGAATACTTAGTATATCACATGACATTTTTGATAATTTTAAAAATCGATGTTTATATGATCCTTTTAATATTATAAAATTAAATATTTTAAAAAATAAAGTTCAAGTTTTGACTCATCCAAATAAAGATATTATTAAGACTTCTCATTATTTTTCACATATTGACTCTCAAATAATACATACTCATATTAGTTCTCTATCATTTCAAGTATAATAATAGAAAAATTCAATTAACTAATTAGTTATATAACTTATATTACATGCTATTAAAAAGAGAATATAAATTAAAATGTATAAAAACTTAAAAGATTAAAAACTTACATCGAATACATCCTTTAACAAATACTCAATTTCTTATACTTATATGAAATAAGGTAGAAGTGGGAAATAGAACGTAAAACTTAAAAATAAAGTGATTTTGTAAAAAAAAAAATCTTATAAGGCTAACCCGACTAATCAAGGACTGAGGCCGAATCTTAAACGAATTGATTCAAAAATAGTCTTAATTTTTTAATACTTATTTTTTTAACTCTCAATTTATCTTAACCTTTTGTTAACCCATTAAACCTGATCTTAATTGACACGCCAGTTATTAACCTAGCTAGTTAACTTTCTTTTTCAATTTTAATCCAAGTGCGGTGGGTGTTGTCTTGTCAGCCCAGGAGGGTGGAATACGAAGAATGTGGGAGACAACCAGAAACATTTGAAGGCTACCAACAGTTGACAGAACGTCTTTTAAGGGTGATTGTGGGCCATATCTATTGCTTCTATACTCATTTCATACCCTCCCTCTTTTCCAGTATATTTATATCCCCTCCTCTTCTATCTGCTCCTCACCACTTTCCACCCCCTTCTTAAATATTTGGTCTTAAACCCTGATCTGCTCCAATGGCTGAATCAGGCTCAGCCGCCGCTTCCAACAGAATGTGGTGCTCCATCCCTGAACGATTTCAGCTGCATGCGGCCATGTTGGCCCTGCAGTTTGGCTACGCAGGGTTCCATGTTGTCTCAAGAGCTGCCCTTAACATGGGCATTAGCAAACTTGTTTTCCCGGTCTACCGGAACATTATTGCTTTGCTTTTGCTCCTTCCCTTTGCATACTTCTTAGAAAAGTTAGTACTCCTCAAACAAATATATGATTATACTCTCATGCACTAATAATACACAGTAATATATATATATAATGCATGTATAATTCTTTCAATTAATGGGATCTCTCAGCGATGACAGTTCATTTGTTTTCCCTTATTTCTTTTTTACTTTTGTCCAGGAAGGAGAGGCCTGGGCTTACTTTAAACTTTCTCTTCCAGTTCTTTCTTCTGGCTCTTGTCGGGTATGTCTAATTTAACTTAACTATATATCTAAATAGAATATAAAATTAACCTTCCTTTTAACTTTCAAAAGCTAACGGACCTTTGGCAATAACACAGGATTACAGCAAACCAAGGGTTCTACTTGCTTGGCTTGGACAACACATCGCCGACCTTTGCATCGGCAATACAGAACTCTGTCCCAGCCATCACTTTTCTCATGGCAGCCATACTCAGGCAACCCCTAATTACTTGAATCCTCATTAATTAATTATTTGTAGGCTCACAAATGGAAGCATTTTGCTACAGTGTCTTAGCGTGAATTCCTACGTTTCAGGATAGAGCAAGTGCGGTTGAACAGAAAAGATGGGGTGGCCAAGGTGATAGGAACCATATTCTGTGTTGCCGGGGCAACCGTGATTACCCTATACAAGGGTCCAACGATATACAGCCCATCTCCGCCTCTACAGAGTATCACACCATTATTTGCGTCACTAGGAGATGCAAAGGGCAAGAACTGGACCCTTGGCTGCATCTACCTCATTGGGCATTGCTTGTCCTGGTCTGGTTGGCTAGTTTTGCAAGCACCGGTCCTCAAGAAGTACCCGGCTCGGCTCTCTGTCACTTCATATACATGTTTCTTTGGACTCATACAGTTTCTGGTTATTGCTTCGATCTTTGAAAGAGACGCACAGGCTTGGGTTTTCCACTCTGGTGGAGAGGTTTTCACAATCTTATACGCGGTTAGTAATTCATCTTGATCTAGACTTTCATCAGTTCATAGGGAACAAAGCTGGACACTTCATTAAAATAATCAAAATTTAACTCTATAATTGTATGCTCTTGAGTTGTGATATGCAATAATGTTGTGGGTATATATATATATATATATATATATATATATATATATATATCTAGATATAGAAATGAGGAAGCATGTTTATATATATTGCAGGGAGTGGTAGCATCCGGAATTGCCTTCGCTGTACAGATATGGTGCATTGACAGAGGTGGCCCTGTGTTCGTTGCTGTCTATCAACCTGTTCAAACCCTTGTTGTCGCTATTATGGCTTCCATTGCTTTAGGCGAAGAGTTCTACTTGGGCGGGTTGGTCCCTCCGCATTTTCTCTATTTCTTAATTTAATCTCCCTCCATCCTTACACTTTCCCTTTGTTCTTGATAAGTTTGACCACGTATTTTATATTAATTGCTCTGAATGATTAAAAGCGTTGTTTGAAGATTCTTATAAACGACAAACGAAATCTAGTAAACGACAAGTGCGCGATGGCTAGCTGTTGGGGTACGTACAGCTTGGACCTTTCGGTCACAAGTGAGAAGGGCCGCTACACGGGTTAACACTTTTAATGATTTCAGAGGGTTAAAAGCTAAAGTTAAAACTTCAAAAGTAAAAGACAGCAAAATAATTAAGATATTGGATGGAGGCCGTGTAATGTATGCCTGTTTTTATTTATATAATATTTTCTTAATTCGATTCTTGCCTTGTGGGTGTGATGTTATATATAGGATCATCGGGGCAGTACTGATCGTAGTGGGATTATACTTGGTGTTGTGGGGTAAAAGCGAAGAGAAGAAGTTTGCAAAGGAACAGCTTGCGATCACGTCCACTCCGGAGCACAGCAGCAGGCCGGCAAGCCACGCCAAACCGTCACTTACTCAGCCACTGCTTCCTTCATCAACAGAAAATGCCTGATCAAGAAAACCCTAACTTCTAACTAGCATTTTCTGGGAGAAAAAGATTGTGATACTAGTTAATTATATACTACTACCTTGTATCTGGAAGCTTGTGCATGTATGAAGTGGTTTTCTTGTTCCATTTTCTCTTCTGTTTTTTTTTTCCCCTTAAATTTGTTTCTTTTTGTGGTTAATTCAGATGCTTTCTTTCTAGGACATTTAGAATGAGAGATTTTATGCATAGGGCCTAAAAACCCACAAGCTTTATATGTTAGTTTATGGTTGGATTTACGAAAATCAATTATTAGTAAGGCAAGAATGGAAGTTAAACGGTAACAGAGACCCACATAGTTTGCCAGACGTGAACTCAACTTGTTTCTGAAGTTTGGCTAATTGGCATGAAGATTTTGATTATAAGCCATATAACTAATTAAAGGTGTGAGAACTGAGCTAGAAACATTGAAGCATTCCATGTGCTTTAGAAAATACCACCGTCACTGCATGATTTTCAAGCAATTTTATACTTCATCCTTCACATATTCTAACTAGTATATACAATTGCACCGTACCTATTATCAGGCCACTTGGCACAATCAGCTCTATATTGTCTCATGTATGTCATTAGCATTAAGACAGATATCAAACCTGACAAGCAGGAAATTAGGACCAATATAGTGTTGGGTTAGACACTGCCGTTGTGCTGTACGCCAGCAACATTACTGTTCGTTCTTATAGAGACCCGGACAAGTTGACACAATTCAAGCTAAAATTTAACAAGTATGATATAATTCAATTAACAGATGCCAATATCACATCATTAAAGAGTAATTATATAGGATCCATGATTATCAAGTTAATCCCCTTTTTTGATATGATGCTTTTTCTTTTTTTAATGCAATCCCTTTCCCTTCTTTTCCTTTTCTGCCTTCTTTTATCCTTAATTAGCTTTACACGCGTTGGGTCAAACTAGCAATTGTCATGAGCTAAAAGTATATAAAAATATTACTTTCACAAATTTTATGAACTCAGTATAAATCAGGTTAAGAAGGTTAAATTTTAATATGATGGGATGGACGAATAATGATAGTATGAAATATAAAGTGAGCTTATGAGATTTGTAAAAAATAAAGTTTGTGAAAAATTATTTTTCTAAAACATTAATTCTCTTTAATTGATATTCAAATTAGCAAGTATAATTGCAATGGTGAAGCAGAATCGTTTTCTTACATGCATTTAGAAGGAAATGTTTGACGCATTTTTTATAAATGGAATATTAATAGGGAGCTAGAAGTTGTTGGGGTCGGTTTTGATCGAGTCTGGCTGGGACTCCAAATACAAAAGTCGGGTAGGCTATTCTAGCTGATTTTAGTCTTGATGGGAACATATTCCCGGCCAACTCATCTAACATTATTGGTGAAAAAAAAATTGAAAGAAGAATTTAATTTTTTTAAAAATAAAACATTTAAAAATCTTTATTTTTGATAAGTAAAATAATTCCATGATTAAACCATTTAAAAAATTACAATTAATTATCCAAACATGTTTTACTTCATGACTTCACCCAAACCAATATCCTAAATTGACATATTAATTGGGAGATGGCAGAAGCCTTAAGGCTACAGCATATTCTAGCTACTTCTCTTGAAGAATAAAAACAAAGTGATGAGAACTTGACATTTTGGAATTCCGCTAATTCATCTTTGTCTCTGTGCCGGGTGTAACCGGAGTATCACTTTTGAACCTTTGCTTTTGTAACTCCGTGCCCCCAACAAGTAAACAAAGAAATTGACCACATTAATAGCAGTCAATATCCAATAAAAGAAGTCCAATTTGCTCTTACTAAGATCGTTTCGCATCCATCCGTTCTGCTCCCCACCAGTGGCAGCCCTAATGATCTTCACCAAGAAAGTGCTTAACCAACTTCCGATCCCAATCTCAGTAAGAAACAATGCACTACTAATGCTTCTGGTGCCATCGGTTGCTGCGTCGTAGAAGAACTCTACCTGTCCCACATAAGTGAAAACTTCAGCACTACCGATGAGAAAGAACTGAGGAAACAACCAGAACACACTCATTGTCCCAGGGACGGGGTAATGGTCGCGGCATTTCTTTTCCACCACAGCAGCCCAAGCCATAGCGAAGATTGGGACAAATAGTCCAACGCCCATTTGCTGTAAAGAAGTGATGCCACGGTGGTGCCCTGTATGCTCTCTGAGAATTGGGACCAAAACTTTCTCGTAGATGGGAACCAGGATGGTAGCGTTAATGCAGCTAAACTAGGAGACCGAGACTTGTGGGATTTGGAAGTTCTGCCCCGGCGACCGTCCGCGATGCTGGCTTGGCTAATAAAGAATGTTGAGATTTGAGCAAATGATATGGAAAGAGCAATAGTAGATGCCCACACTGGAAGCACTCTAACGAAGGATTTGAATTCCTCTACTTGTGTCACTGTGCATATCTGCCACCGGTTGCATTTGTCGTCTGGGTCTGTTATAACCCCTGCTTTATCGAAAAACCTGCCAAATTGAAATTGGCTTATCCGTTCTTATTAGTAACTTAATTTGATCCTATTCCTATATATATACAGTCATGACCTCACCTGTATTGTTCGGTGTGAACAAGCTTGGGAGCACCCAGAATATCAGACTCTGTGGTTTTAACCTCATAGAGGTCAGCTTCACTTACCTTTCGGACCCCTCTTAGATGGTTCCTCACGGAGGCTACCATAACCTGAAGAAACCTAGTTAAAGGGCTTCCCATTGGCTTTTGGAAACGGTAAAACGGGTAACCAACGAGCAGGATAATGATAGAGAAAACGGTGACAGCCGCTGGGACCCCAAATCCCCAAACCCATCCTTTTTTGTCTTGTATGTAAACAAGTACAGTGATTCCAAAGAGGGCGCCCATGTTAATGGCATAGAAGAACCAGTTGAAGAATGAGAACTTCTTTTGGACTTCATTTTTATCTCCCTCATCGAATTGGTCAGCGCCAAAGGAGGAGACACATGGCTAATCCCAGCGGCACCAAGAGCAATAAGGGCTAGTGCTCCGGAAAGGAATGCGTTTTGGCGTTGGGTTGCTTCTTTGCATGGTCGCACCGGGCATGGAGGTGGACGTAGGCTTCCGTCGGCGGTCACCACTGTCAATAAAACCATCCCTTACATGCAATTGCAGCAATTAAACATTACAATTAGAAAGATATTACTGAGAGAAATTAATCAAGGAAGGGAAGAAATAGATGACAGTGAAAACAACGATGGTTTTGAAGCGACCCATGTAAGCGTCAGCTAAGAAGGCTCCGACGATTGAAAGGGCATAAGAAGCTCCAATCCAATCCGTGACATGGGTAGCAGCGATTGGAAGGGATTGATGCATTTGAAGAACCAAAAAAGTCACCATATTTACTGCAATTGTGAAGTACGCCAACCTCTCTGCCACCTCGTTCACTGCAACGTTAACCAAACACTACTCAGCATTATATTATATCATTATTCATTAGATATGGGAATTAATATATATAATACATGCATTGCTAAATGATTGAACGCCAGAGCCTACTTATGATAAAGGGAGACGCTTTCCATCCACCAGTTCTTTGCTTGTCGGCAATCCTGCCCTGAAAATCCACGCATCCATTGCTTGCTAAAGTCCTTGCCTCCATCTCTTCCTGTTAGAAATTAAAATACAAAGGAATCAGTTATTCCATCTGCTTTATCAAACAAACATAAATCCCAAACCAGTGTTTCATTCTATCCATTAAACAAAAAGTTGCCTTGTTTTCAAGTTTGTCAGTGGGCGTCTCCATATTGAAGAGATACATTTTCCAAAACGAATCTCTGTTAGGGAAGAAACCCCTGGGTGGAAATTGTTTGAGCCTTGTCCAAAAAACAAGTTGTTTTCCACTTATATCTGGGAGCCTTATTTTTGTGTAGACTTGTTCTACAAAAAATTACGCTGCACAAAAATTTCTCAATCTGTTTACATTAAAAGGGAGGTCATGCTTTTGGACATTTCATATATGTTGTAGGAAATGCTTAATTTTGGGGTAACCAATGGAGCGTTAATTATACAAATAAGCGGGATGGTGACAAAGAAATATATTTATATATATAAATATAAAGTATGTCTGACTATATCTCATTTAATCTTGATTTATTTCCTTAATAATTGCAAATTATATACTAATAAAAATGTTTAAAATTCAATTATTAGTATATTTGGATTTTTTTTTCTAATTTGGATAGTTTCTTTTCAATGGAGGTAACTGTCTTTGCTTTTCACGGTACAAAATGTTATACCTATCCATTTATATTGTCGGAGCGTGGGTAGAAATTAAATAATTTAAAATTATTTATATATCTAAGTTCATATTTTTTAGAGTTTTTAGAGAGTTATGTTGAATGATTAATTATGTATTTAGGATATGATGATTTACGTATCTAAAATAATATAATTCATGTATAATACTAATTAAATATTCATATAAGTAGATACTGTAGATTCTCTTAATATGCTACATACCTCATGTCTCTCTAGAAATTGAAAACAAGTCAAAGAAATTAAAATTCAGATAAACACATTTGAGTTGAAGAATCTCCTCCTTTAAAATATTTCCTGTTCTTTCTTCCAACAGAAGATCGATGGGTAGGGTACTTGTTATTAGCTTCTCTGTGCAGCGTGCGTTGTTGATAAAAAATGGGAACTTAAGGAGCAACCCTGAGTGGCTGATAGCTCATCAGCTCGTTGGGGATTTAAAATGCGGCTCCTGGCGCAAGTATATTCGAACTAGCATATGAATATTCCTGGCGCCAATCCGATTATAGAATGAATAGGAACAGGGGTTTTCTTTTCCCATTCGAAGGAGATGGAAGGGATGTGGGGTAGAGGTCTTGTTCTAGTACTGGGTTTTCTTTTTAGTCTTGCAGAGGCTTGTAAAGGTGGAAGGACAGAGTACTTTTGTCAGAAACGATGCTTTATATATGCCCATAGACAGCCATGCATTCCCAGTGCCTCCAGGTTACAATGCTCCTCAGCACTCAGCAGTTAACACTTGTTTCTCAAAGTACTTCGCATTTCTTGTCGCAAAATTTTAAGACAGAGAAGACCAAGGAGCTAAGTTTATTCTCAATTGATTAAGTTAGCAATATTGAACGCTTTATATTATTGATTTAAAGCCCTTTTCTAACATTTTTGACGATATGATATGGATAAGAACAGCGTAATATTATCTCGGATTACTCCGGTTGAAGCGGGTTAAGTATTGTGCTTTACTGGGCGGAAGATAGCGAATTCAAAAGCCAAGCTGATGGCTTTTTTCTTGGATACAAGTACTTCAATTAAAACTCTGGTTATATGCAACACTGCATCATTAAGAATTTGGAGGTGCGTTCTTGTCCTCGATTAACCTTTTTTTTTTAATTTAACGGCCATTGATAACATATTTCATGGCAAATACAGTTCGACACCAAATATTACTGAGGTTGGAATCGGGAATACCACTCGACAATTCTGGTTTAAAACTCCTCCTCCAGTTGGCCCTGATGTTCCTTATATATTTGACCTCATTGATAATTATACTTTCTGCAATGAACCTAGTTATTTGCTTGAGTATCTCATTGGCTCAAAATTTTGATCTTTCTCTGGGTTTTGTTTTGGAAGTGAAATTTGTTGATTTGATGTATGTACCATAGAAATCTTCCTCTGGGTTTAGTGATCTTAAAAACTGAGGCATTAGCATCCTTGAAGTACTACTGTGATTAAGTTGGATTTTCCTTGACTTGTTATACGTCTGGTTATCATGTGCCATACAGAGCATCAGATAGTACATCTTCAATGTGGTACTCTCTATATGGAAGGGAAGACTGCGAGAGTGGTGTATAAGAAGTGGTTTGTGAAGTATAAAGTGGATGTTGTCAGGGCTGGTCATGTTGGTGCTTATGAACGATCTGTAAGCGCATATTAATTCTCCCTTGGATTGTTTTTCTTGTATCCTGAGCTCCTGCGTTCACTTCATCTGCACAATGGATACCTTGACAATAATTAGGAAAAGGGAATTCAAAACAAATGCTGTTATAATTCTAGGATACATTTGCTTGATTGCTTAATGATTTCTGCAGAACATGACTTTGAGTAAATGTTGTAAAGGAGCAAGCATTGATTTCTGCAGACCTGTCTATGACCAATCTGGTATTTTTTATATCAAGAACAGAACTGATGCTCATTTTAGTTGGAGCCGTAATCAAGATGGGTATGCAGTTGAGGCTGATTAATAGATATTGGATATTTGGATCCATTCTTGCTGCATTACAGTCAGAGAATTGAGTAGAATTGGTATGGAACTGCAAAAGTGTGGATAGATATATATACGAACAAAAAAAAGTCCTAAAAATGGAACGTCAACGAAGTTATCTATTACTAAACAATAGCGACAAATTGACGGTTTCTAATGGTGGCAGCTTATGTATTTATGATGGTGACGTCCCAATCCAACATACATCGAACGTGTTGCTCAAATTCAGGGTATAATTATGAGCCTTTATTGTCCTTTTCTTCAAATTTTCTGCCACGACAATTTTGGCTCCGTTAAATTGAATTTGAACGGGAGATTTCTAATTTATTACTAATTTAAAAGGTTCGTGTCACTATATTTTTATTAATTTATTTTTTATTGTAAATATTTAATTTTGTTTTAGTAAATTTAAAAAAAATTTAAAAATTTAAAAATACAAAAATATGAAATATCATCGTCTTTACAAAAAATGAAAATATAAAAAATATTTTTGAAAAGAGAAACATAAAAGAAAAAGATTAAAAAAATATAAAATGAAAATTATAAAGAAAAAACCAAAAGGAGCCCAATCACTTAAGCCTCATGTGAACTCCATCAGCCTTTTAGCCGCCCAGCCCATGACATTTCAGCCCATTACCATCAGCTAAACCCGGTCCACCCATTCCCTTGACTTGACCCGGTCTTTTTAACCCATCTTCTTCTTTCTTCAGTTTAACCTAACTGCCAGCCTTCCATTTTCTTAATTTCTTCCCCGTTCCTCATTTCTCCCATTTTCCTAATCTTAACTCTAACAGCTGTACCTCTTCTCCCCTGCACCATCATTTTTTTCAAGCTATGGCAGTCTTTCTCTTTCTTATTGTTGCAACCTGGGAGCGCCACTAAACCTTAGCGATTGTCGGCCATTTCCTTGTCTGGAAGCTTCTCGGTTAGCCAGATCACCATGCCACTCAGGAGTTTTCTGATCTCACGAAGTTCCTTCTCATTCAACACTTCAATGCAGCGGATTTGCTTCAAGATTTGCTCTTCTTCCAACCTCCAGCGCATAGCCATCGTACAGCAGAAGATAAGGAGGAGAGTTCTTTTTCGGGTGGAGCTAGGAGTAGATTAAGGGCGGGTAAATCTGGTTTTTTGGGGGCTATAAATAGAGAAGGATGATTTGAAGCAAAGGGAGGGAAATAACAAGCTAAAATCTAGAGATTAAACCCACGAGAGGGAAGAGGCCTTTCCAAAAATCAAAAGAAAAGAAAGAGACGAAAAAGAGGGGAAAATGAAGAGGAAAGGGGGCTTCAGAAGAAAGAAATTGCAGTGGAAAATTTGAAGAGGAGGCGAGTAATCAAAGAAGGAATATCCAAGGAAGAACTAAGGAGAAACTTGAAGATTGGGGTAAGGTATTTCCTTTTCCCATTTCTGCAAATCATTGATTCTAATGTTTTTTGTGAGAGCTATGATGATGTGGACTCTTTGTATCCAAAGACACCACGGATCAAGGGATAATTTCAATTCCAAATGATTTTGGGGAAAGTTCAAGGGTCTATTTTAATTTGTTTGTCCTAGTACGTTGTTGTAATTCATGCTGTTTTGGGTTAATCTTGCGTTTTGAACATGCTGTTTTGGGTTAATCAAATAGGCTTTGGTTTATTGATTTAAGCTGAGCTCTATCTTTGATTTAATGCATGATGCTGATGATGTTTTTAGCATGCTGTTTGGGTTAGTCCCATGTTTAGCATGTTGTTTGGGTTAATCTTGTTAGCATTTTACAGTGAATAACTTGTTTGGTTTCAGCTTCCCATTGTTTTAATCTGAAAAGCATGTTGTGGTAATTAAATTTGTTGTGATCTCAAGATTATTAAATTTCTGGTCAAGGTATATTACTGTGACATGACTGCTGTATACTTGTTTTCAACTTCAGAGGGATTTAACTTCAGGAATGTATGTTTGTGGGATTTATTTTGTTCAATTTCAACTTGGTCTAATTAAATAAAACATGTTGCAGTATGGCTATGTTCTTATTAGGTTTTGGGAAATTGGTGATTGGTTTACTCCTGTAGAAGCACTTCCAAATGGAAACTTTGGATTTTATTTTCCCCGGTCAGTTGAAATGAAAGAGTATCCCTTGGTTCCTGAGCTTACAGTGTTATCCCAGGTGTTACTTTGTGTATTTTGATGGGTTGTGTGTTTATTTATTTTATGAAGAAACAAATATTGCTCGATGCCATAAATAGACTTTGATTCATCTGCTGACATAGTGGATAGGGCGTAAATTTTCACTGAGATTTGGTTGTATTTGGATATTTGTGTCTGTTCACGAAGTGAGTTAGTCATTCAGCTTATATTGTCATGGGTCTGTAATGTTTTTATGTTAATTGGGTTGTATTTAAACATTTAATTCTGGGCTTAGACGTCTCTGGGTGATGATCATTGATTATGGATCATTGTCTGTCTTTATCTACGTTATTCTAAGTTGGGGTTGAATGATTAATTTTGTCATATTTGATTCATGTAATTGTAGTTTGTTACTTCTGTAAATAATGGGCGGTCTTTCTTGATTTACTATTTTTGTTAGGATTTGTTTTATTTGTTCCTATCGTGTGTGCCTAGAACCACGATGCCCAACGAAAGGTGTCTTCTTTTTTAAGTAAGGAAAAGATGAAATTTTAAAGGAAGGTGTAAAGGATAGAGTTTTAGCATAATAGAATTAAGCAAGTTCTATGGGCTTCTCTGGAAAATAAATTGTGGAACAAAAAAAGGGGGTTCCAACGCCCAATTCAAATGTTTAAAAGGGTTCCACACTCGAGTTCAAGTGTTTTAAAAGGGGTCCACGACCCAAAATTTATTTTAATTAGGTCTGAAAAGGTTTAAGAACTTCAAGCCTTGAGTTTTAAGTGCCACTTCCATCAAAATCATTTAGGCTCCAAAGGCCATTAACCAGAAAGTTTTCAAAAGTCAAATATAATTATTATTTTCAAAATTCTATTGGCTCAATTATTTAAAAAAAAGAATTCTAAAGGTTCAAAATTTACTTTAATGAAGTTTAAGTCAAAATTTGAGTTTTAAAGTTCACGTAGTCAATTTGAGATCTAATTTGAACTTTATTGAAATCTGCAAGAGTTTCAAAATTCAAAACCAAGGCTTCAAAAGATCTTATGAAGGTTTCAAACAGGCAATTAGTTGGGGTTTTAAAAATATTCTTACTTAGAAAAGTTATGAAATAAATTATGAATAATTGGTTTTAAGGCCCTATATTTTCCAAATGGAGGGCTTAAGTAAATTTTTTTTTAATTGAGTTTTAAGAAAATTCAATACTTATAAAATTTTAAAAATATATATTTTTATCTAATAATTTATGAATTTTGTTTTGGCCCCTAAACTAAACCCTTGTGGAATTTCAGTAGAAATCACATTTTGGTCAGGGATAACAATTTTCTATCATTTTATTTACATTATAGGAAAAATTGTCTCTTATAGTGCCTTACGTTTTATGTAAAAATTTATTTTTTCATATTATTTTAAAATTTATATAAAGATTGTTTTGTTAAATTGTTTTATTTCATCCACAGGTTTTAAGCAGAGATTCGTCTTCCTGCATTATATTAACCTTTAAAGATTTTGAGTAAAGATTTATTTTTTATATTATCTTATCAAACACTTTTTGTCTTATGATTGAGATTATATATCTGTCTTAGGTATATTATCAAAATATTATCGAATTATGTGGATCTTAATTCCTATTAGGATACGTAGGCTTTTACATAATAAATTAGGTTTAGCTCTTTTATCTTTTATTTTTCATATTAAATTAATAAAAAATGTGTAATCAAAATAATTAAAATAGCATTAAAGTTAAGTGTAAATAATATAGGATAACCATCTTTAAGGATAAATGTTATGAGATGTTTAACAATTTTGAACATTTTCTTTGATTTCAAAGGTTAACTTTTTAGTTTATGAAGATTTTAATTATTTTTTTAATTAATTAATAGTTATTTTATTTTTTATAAAATTTGTGTGTTTTAACTATCACGTGACATTCATATTGGTGAAACAAAGTGTAAGAAATAAAGCAAAAAGAATAGTTACTAATTACCTGTGAGTTGTATTAAATTTTATTTATCAAAACATTAGGAAGGAGGTTGCAATTCGTGTTAACAAAATAATTCCGCTATAAGATATGTCATTACTTTATTCGACCCTCTTTTTGCTTCCACAACTAATTAAGTTTTTCTATAATTTCGTAATGTTTTTTTAAAGCTATTTAAACAGCGGAAGTCAGCACAAATTCAACATTCTCTAAAATCAAATCAGCTTAAATTCAATTATGATATCAAGACAAATGTTATTACTAATCTTCACAGAAGGAGACGCAGTCAACTGTCCATGTGCCTCAAACAAAAACAATCTTCACACACCCAAAGAATCTCTGAGCATTGGGAAAATAAAGCAATCATCATCTACACAAAATGATCCTTATATATTTCATATGCACAAGTACACAATTTTATTCACATATGAAACATACATATATACGTCGCACGTGACTGATTTATAACTGATAAAGCCACGAGCTTTTTTGTTTTTCCTTCATCACCATCCTCTTCCCTTAATTAACATTCCTAAATTAAAAGTACTGATATGTAAAAGGAGGACAAATAAACTAAAATATTTACATACAACAAAATTATAAAAGTAGAACCACGGCGCAAGTGCTAAGATAACCACGGCGTCGTGGCCTTGAGTGAACTGACATAGACATAATAATACATATACTGCTTCTAGCTAGGTAGCTATTCGTGTGTATTTGTATCTACAAAAGGCTTCTTCTATTTGTGTAATATAACCAGGTGGAGTATAGAGAATAGAGAGTGATGAAGAGCAAGTATAGTTGTAGTTTCCAAATTACATGCACCATGGAGTGTGCTTTGAGTCCCAGCCAGGCACATCTCCCAAGTTTCCAGTTGAGTATATCCCAGCATCTGCGATTACAGGAAAATCCAGAAACATGGCAACTTCTGCCCAAATTGAATCATCAAACTCTGGCAGGCCCTCGTTCGGTGTCCCCCAGAATGGACGAAACTCCTCCTCCTTCTCGATGATGGGCTTAGTGTCGGTAATGGTATTAAAGGGAAGAGATATGGTAGAGTTACTGGGTCCAGCTGCTTGCTGAGAAGCCATGGTAATGGTATGGAAAGAACAGGTGGGAATAGCGGAGTGAGGCTGCTGGGTGGCGGCAGAGGAAGGTGGACATTGAAAGAGCTCAGGCAGATTGAGCTTGGCATCGGATCCATAAAGCTTACGTGCAGCGGCATCATAAGCCAAGGCAGCTTCATGGGAAGTCTCAAAAGTGCCAAGCCAGAGGCGAGCACCACGATTGGGTTCACGGATTTCAGCAACCCATTTTCCCCAAGTTCTCTGACGCACACCTTTGTAGGTGCAGCTAGCATTTTCTGGGCCTCCTTTGCCTCTCATACACCCTTTTCTGGAGCTTGCCTGAGCTGGCCTTTTCACCTGCTTTCGCTCCTCAATTCCCATCCCTGATTTCAACATTGTTTGGAGGATTGTAATGATTAGGGGACTAAGGTACAAACAGTGATAAGCACTTGGCATGATAGGTGCTATTTATATTGGCAAATGAAGGCAGATGAGAATGTGAATGGAGTGAATACTAAATACAAGTACCTGAAACGTGGCCCTTGGTGGGGTTGGGCTGCTACTTGGCACGATGAACCTGGCAGATCGTGTCCACTATGAGCCTCATTGTTGATTTCTCTTATACACACTTGGCCTGCGCCTTTGTTTGCATACGAGCTCAGGTGGCGAAGGAGCAAGAGCAAAATTCTTACTTTGGTTTTTTTTTTCTTTTTTTGTGAATGATTAAAAAAGGTAAAAAAAGAAGATAGGCGGTTGTTTGGATAATGGGTCTTTATCTTCTCCTTTTCCAGCTAAATCTGGATAATGGGCATTTACTATTGGGAGGAGCGGTGTGATTTGGAAGAGAAACGGTTGAAGATAAAGTACATGCAGGGGTTCCAAAATCTCGCACATGACAATTATCAATCCCAGGTGTTTAAAGTGGAGAACTTGGAATTCTGTGTGTAATAGGGCAAAACCAGATCCAATGGACTAGGACACAAAAGCACCACATGGGACATAACTACGAGTTTACCCAAATTGACAGGCATGTATTGTAGTTCATTGTACTACAACTGGTTTCATTATTTTTCTTTTTCAATTTCAATGGGTAAAATAACTCAAACACGTTGTCAAAAAGAGGAGCATAAATACTATAAATAGTCCATTCTTAGCCAACAAAGCTAGTTTCCAAATAACAGCGGTGGACGGAGAGACTGGATAGAGACTAATCCAGAAGATAATTATTATTTATATATATACATGGAGGACTCTGTGTGATTTATATAAGATTGCATGCCAACTTTTCTGTCGCACTGACACCACTCTTGAATAGACAAAACAACGCAGGGATAGAAGAGGGAACCAACAAGGCACAGTTACAAGACATTGCTCTTTTGCCCAAATTGTTGTTAGGTATATTTGTATTGAGAAGTTCTATACCTGATCCCAAACCTACATGTAAATCCTCACTTATTTCCAACAGTTTGATCGTAAATAGAGTTATAAGACGGACGATCAAAAAATTGGTTACTTTGGCGCAAGATATGTTCTTTCATGAACGTCAGGAATGGAAGATGTTCAAATCGTTAATTAACAGACGAGAGGACTTATCATATGGGTCCACGAATTGATGTTGCTATTGTCATACGACCATCTTGGTCGTCTTAAAAGAATATTAAAAAAAAGTTAATTATGAGGCAAAACAGTATAGAGTAAAAGAAAGACAAATAAGCTTTAAAAGTTTCCTTATGAGATGGAAAAAGATTCTATTACGTAGTATTGTTTTTCCCAACAGTTTATCCAGATGGTAAACATTACAACAAATAAGATAGAACACGAACACTTCCATCACAGCTCATCTTTTTTATATTTACAATCATAAACTCGCAAGTGACATGATAATCATACCTAATGAGAGGATAATATGCGACCTGATACGTAAATATAACTTAGCTGTCACAGTAATTGCATAAAACCTTTATCACAAATGGTATTATTCTCTTTTTCATGGCAGCTGATAGTTATTCTGTTATGTTGCTTACAACCACCCATGGTTGAGGAACTTGGACTGTCGACACGTAATGCTTCCATGGTCTCACGTAGGTCTTTGCACCAGAACCAATTTGCAATTTTCTTGATCTAGCTCTCTGGTCAAGCCAGATCAAGTCCAGAAACAATGAAAAATTATGCGAGTCTCTTCCAACTTCGTCGAACTGCAATATTGTTTTAACAAAGCATTACACGTCAATTTCATGGTGGCAAACTCGAAGCCAATGCTTCATTGAAATCCATACACTTCCTTAAAGCTGCCCTTATCTCCTTTAACATATCATCTATTTTAATGCCCCTTCTGCAAGAAGCAACAAGAAATAAGTTTGACCTCAGCCACTAGTATTATGCGAAGTATGATATAAATTTTCTAAACAAGTACTTTTCTGTGCGTCCGAATAAAGGACAAAAGAGATCAGGAAATAATATAATAAAATGAAACACAATATGTTAGGAATTTAGGAACAATCTCCTTACAACCTCTATCTTTTAAAGAGAAAGTAATCCTCAAAATTTGTGCATGGACAAATAGTGAGTAAAAGGAGTACATTTTCGTAAATAATAGGGGTTGTGAGGAGATTGTGTTGTACAAGAAACATTTCTCTAATATAAAAGAAAACGTCATGCACTTACAGAACACTAACTCCCACAACAGAGAGGGGTGGTGGATAATCCTCAAGTTTTTTTTCCTTAATGTCACCTTCATTGGACAATGATTGAACTGGAGCTTCAGAGCTCAGTTTTGGTTCAGCAGGTGCACTTGCACTCCCAATTCTCAGTATTTCTTCGGTCAATGATGGAAGCCTGTCCTTTGCCTGAAACAATAATCAGCTTACATGTTTAAGTTAAATTCTAATTGTCACAGATTTAGCATATCACGAGATGATAGGAAATCAAGAAAAAATGCTTAGCCACCTCAGGGAGTGGGGGGAAGCTACATACCTCTGGAAGGTCAATCTTATTTAAAACCACAATGTATGGTCGTTCAAGGTACTCAGGATTATACATGCGCAACTCCTGCAGAATAAAATTCCCATGGAGACGATAGCATGAGCAAGATAAAATTTCCAAGAAAAGGATAAGGTTATAACAAGAAAAGCTGACTAAGATAACTTCTGCATATTGAAAACACTAGCTTTATTTTGTATTATTTTAGCTTCCTAGCCGTGACTCATATATATCCCAAAAATAGTTGCCTCCATGAACAGTAAAACTTTCTGATCAGACTTACAAATAGGTTTCAAAGAGGAAATCTATTAGCAATATTGATTGTGCAGGCATATTCCCCTCTAATTGCATTCAGAAACTCAGAAATGAGTCTTCAAGAGCATAAAAAACCCACAACTTTTACTAAAGCAGTTGGAGCCAAACAGATATCTAAATAGACAAAAGAAAAAAAAATTCTGTGCAAAAAAGGCACACAATTAAGTGATACATACTTCCCTGACGGTTCTATAGTCATTTACAGGGTTCTCAGTGGCTGCGTCAACAACATGGACCAGTAGTCGGGTTCTCCTGAGGTGCCTCAAGAAATTACGACCAAGTCCCTGAAAGATAAAAGCCTTCATGTTTAGCATCTCAATGGTTTGTAATTGGCACATTGGAAAACATTAAAAAAAATATTTAATACCTTTCCTAAGTGAGCACCTTCTATAAGACCAGGCAAGTCGGCCAAAGTAGCTTCAGATGAATACATCCCTGCCCCCAAGCTGGGGTCACCACAGAGGCGTCCCAGGTTTGGCATTAACGTTGTGAAAGGATAGTCAGCAATATCAGGCTTCGCAAGTGTAATGGCTGCCAGAAGGGTTGATTTCCCAGCATTAGGAAGTCCCTATAACAAGAGTTTCTTAATGACCACCATAACAAGATCACAGAAGCAAGCTAAGCAAGTAATTTTAGTAGGAAAAACTCAAGGAATTGACATGTCAAGACACAGATTACTCCGCAAAAAAAAGAAAACAAAACATCACATATATTTAAGCATATGGAACTACTCAAGCAGTCCATACTCCTTATGTCACAAGAATCTGGATTATATATCTCTCATCAATTTTAGAGGACTTACATCCTTCCTCTCTCTTCTCTTTATTTTAATTTTTAACAATTGACCAAAAGGGCTAGGAAGGAATGAGAAAAACCTCATAAGTATTTTGATTCAGATAACCATCAAATTTTGCTCAAGAAATGAAAGCCATGGAGCAATACTTAGTATGGCCAACCAGAAAGATAGCACACAAATTAGTTGCAAGGAAAACATGAAAAGAAGAAACAAAGGGGGTAAAAGAAGGTAGTAGGAACTAAATTATAATAGGTAATTTTACTTCCCACGATGGACATTTATGGAGGAAAAGATTTTGCAACATGCCTTATACTTTATTTATTCATTAATTTGATTTACAATGTTATCTAGTTTATAATATTAGGATAAGCGTTATGTAAGACTCAATGTTATCACATTGTTTAAGGGTCTTATTCTCAAATCTGTTGGTATATTTATGTTAGGTAATCAATAAATCATGAAGTGGAGTGTGGTCCTGGTTACTCTCTAAGAGAGCCTTATTTTTCCCTTGATGCAAACCTAGTGCCACATAGCAAGTTCGTTGATGGAATCAATAAAATTCCAATAAATTTGCAATGGGTGGTTTGCCTTCAATTGCATAATAGGGTTGCTCCCCAAAGACAAAGAATTAGGATGGACTCATTTGATTGTTTCCTACAGGTTACATTTTCTTGCTATAAAATGTGATCTGAGCAAAAAAAAAAAAAAAAAAAAGAAGCATAAAATATTTAGTTTCCCAGCAATCTTAAAATTACCCTCCTTAATGTATACACAAGAAAAGTCATTGATGAACATCCAATACATAGTTATTATAAAGATAAAAGCGAGAATGCCAATTACTCATTGGATGAGGGAGGCATTTCACATAGTTGCAATACTTACAACTAGACCAACATCAGCAACAACTCGTAGGATCAACTCCAAACTAACTTCCTCCCCAGGTTGACCAAGAACTAAAACCTGTAATAAATTTGATATGAAAATGTCTTATCCAACAATAAGATAGGATCACAACTTGCTAATATAAAGTGGCACCAAACTGTACCAGATTTGCAACATTTGCATCCAGATTCAAGAAATATCAACTTAATAGAACATTTATAAACCAGAGCAAGTATAGTCATGAGCTTCAGACAAAAAAATTGATTACTCATTACTCTGAGTAATGCAAAATTCCAACCAATTCTGATCAAATTGAGACAACAAGAGCCCTGTTGATTCAATCTCCTAGTATAAGATATTCAATTTACATTGAGAAGAATTTAATTATGAGAGATCACTATCTTCCCAGGCAAGAGTTGGTTGGAGATATTTCAGTGTGCATATCTCTCAATGGAAAAACATTGCAAACGATTCACACAATAGACTTATAATAAAAGATACTTACCTTATCAGTGTCATCTCTCATCACATTTGTTGTCAAAGCCATCATCTTTTTTCTTTTATGCTGTGGCATTTCTAACAAGCTAATCTGGGGAGGCAAAAATAAGATCAGAGGCAGGGTAAAAATATAACTATAATAATAGAAGACCATATGCCACAGAAGTAGTTAAATGATATATTTCAGGCACTTCTCTTGGGGGGGGGGGGGGGGGGGATACGCCCC
>JASKGM010000001.1:3105413-3120272 GCA_034509205.1 Ceratonia siliqua | reverse complement strand
CCCCCCCCCCCCCCCCCCCCCCCCCCCCCCCCCCCCCCCCCCCCCCCCCCCCCCCCCCCCCCCCCCCCCCCCACCCGCCGCATCATAATATAGATAAATCCTTACCAACTGTACCCAAAAATGCATATATATGTGTACAAAAATGAGCCCTATTGGTCTAACTATTCAATTTATCGCCAGTTTGATATAATACCAATCATCTCACAGCAGTAAGTAATCCAACAAATTTACTCATGAATCAAATGAGTATGATGCAGAACTCAATTATAAAAAGAAAAATACATATTAGACTCCAAAAGAATTTTAAGAGGAAAAAAGATATATTACCCCTCCTTGTCCACCCCTCGCAACAAGGATTTCATCACCTGGTCGGGCCAGATCAGCCAGCAACTTCCCTCGTTTTCGTTTTACAACTGTACCTGTCACATTAGTAAACTTGATAAGAGGAAGTAGATTTAGTTGTTCACATTTCCTAAATTTGAAAGTATGGGTAATGAAAAGCCTATTGAATACTTGCTATTGTTTGAAGTTTAAAACATTCAATAGTGACAATAGAAGAATGGAGGAGCAGAACATTTCATAATCATATTTTGTTTAAAACATGCCCAGTTGTTTACATAGAACACCAAAAAATATCCATTCAATAAAATAAATATATGTCATATCATACAAACCTACAGGCACAGGAATGCGCAAAGTTGGGGCAGCAAGTCCACCATGCACTTGTGAGGTCAAAACACCCATCGCATCAACATTGCCACCACGCTTTGCATTATAACAGCTTTTCTTGTGGAATTCCAATAAGGAATCTTTTCCCTCATCTGCATAAATCACCACATCCCCTCCATGCCCACCCATAGGAAGGATAAGCGATCCATCAAAGTCCCTTCTATAGGAGCTTTTCTTCCTTGTCTTTTCCTTTTCCTGTTTTCCTTGTGAATTATTAATTCTCTGGCTGGGCATACTTAGTAATGCTCCATGGCCGCCATCGCCTGAACGAACTGTGATGATTACCTGATCAAAATATTTGTGAGGTTCCTTAATCACTGTAGAAGTGCTTGAGGAAGGAGACACATTGACGTTGAGAACTCTGAACTTAACCGTATACCATCGATAATTTTCAGAATTGCATCTCTGTTGAGTACTCCTATAGGTAAGAAGACAATGGTGTTAGTAACGAATAAGAGGGAAACAAAAAAGAAAAAAATTATGACAAGTTGGTTGTTTATCATTCCATAATAAATATCAGAGCGTCGTGGTGACTAAACTTGCTTCTTCTTTTTCGTATAGCTGTCAGGTGACAGGTGGTGAGTCCTATAGACTATTATACAAGGAACGAGGAACTCTGATTCCACTGTTGCTGTTCGCAAGAGTGGAAAAAGGTTTGGGCATACAACGGTTCCTTGATGAGGAACCGTACCACTTCATGAATGTGTAATAGTGGGAGGAAGCGAGGAAAAGCATCGAACCTTCTCTTAAAACTATGAAACTATGTTTTCACAGCAAAATGTTAAAACAGTGATACTATATTATTCTCTTCTAACAAGCTCCAGCAAACCAAACCAATTTAGATATTGTCGTCCCTAGTATTCTCGAAATTGGGTCTTCAAATATAGCGTAGATGCGCTACTCCATTAATCTGAACTGAAGGAACTCACAGAAGAAAGTGAAATAATACCTTGGTGGAAGCAAGCGAGTGGGGAACAAGGAAGTTTCACGAAAACGGATGCTAGAAAATGAGGCTGACGATGGGGGTGAAATTAGACAAGCCATTATCAGAGTCCGATGACCAGTTCCCCGTGACCGATGGAGAGTGTGAAGGGGAGAAGAGCAGGAGACTGGATGCGAAGCAGCTGGGCTTTTTCATATCATCCGAAATCTAAGCCCATTTAAGCTTCGGATCCTCTTACTCAGAGTCTGAACATGTAGGCCCAATGTCTTGAGCCCGGTGCAAATTATTATTTATTCAAGCGCGTCCTGTTAGGTTTAGAGGGACACTGCGTCCGACATCAGATAATGCAGCCTTCAGAATGTCACAAAATGATATTATTCGCAAAATCAAGTTTTTTTTGAATGACATGGTTTTTGGCTTATGCCTTAAATAATGAAACCCTTTAAACGAATGATTTATGTCGTTTTGTGGACAACAAAAATTAGAAAGAGAAGAATTTCTAGAATACATGAAAATTATAACGTAAGTATACTTGTTTAGTAGGATGCCAGAGCGCTGATACTCACCATATCAAGATATTTAAGTCAGACACGGGAAATATACTTGGTCTAACCTTCTTTTTATCACAAAACTGCAGCCAAAAGATGCATGTGCATTTTACATCAAACATCAGAAATTCAGAACATGAGTAAAAACATAGCTTGGTTTATCTGCTCTGCATCACAAAGGATTGAAAATAAATATAAATTGGGGAGTATTTAAGACGGGTGACATCTTGCGGCCACACATTAGATCTACTGCCCCAGTCAGAAATCATTATGTCCTCAATCCGGTACCAATTGCAATTCTCTCCATGGTCACTCACGGAACCTCATGAAGACCCAAAAATCACCATAGCCTGCTTATTAAATTTTATAGATGAACGGGCATTCAAACAACTTTCCATCCATGATCAAACCACACACCAATGCCACATGTGGCAACAAAAGCTTTAGGCAAACGTGCTTCACTCTCACTCCCCTATTACCCTTGGGTATTCTTACTGTTCGTGTTTCAACTTTTGAGAAAATCCTTCAATGAAAATGGTGGAGGTCCATCCTGCAAAGATTACATAAAAATAATCAGGTTAACCAACTGGTAATTTATGTTACATTTCCTCTCATACTATACTGAGTGTGTATGTGTGTGTGCGCTCATATGCTCTCCCAAAAAAGAGATGAGCAATCAAATGTCTTCTCAGTCTGACAGTAATTTGGGTCAAAGCTAAAGCTAAGTTACGTAAAGCTGTGCCATGAAAAATTAACCAAGGATATGCTGCAATAAAAAATCTCAAACCAGAGAAATACGAATTACCCATTACCTTGCCAGCCTCTTGACTTAAGCATTGCCTAACTACTGTGGCCTGCTGTATAAGCCTCTCCATTGCTGTGTAGCGGGGAAGATTAGAGTGTGCTGGCAATTACCATCATCCACACACAAAAACAAAGAAGTATACATCATATATTTGGACAGGGATAGAAAAAAATATTGATTTTTGTAGCAATATATATACATATATATATCACACAAGGAATATATGCACTACACAAGCAAATAAGAAATCAAGTTACCAACCGAGAATAGCTCGATTTAAACTATCTGCAACCTGCTGCCGGTACTCTAAGCTAAGCAGATGAAACATTGGAGATGTCTCTGGCTCTTTATAGGCAAGAAGGGCCATAAAGTCCTGCCACAAAGGAAGCCCAATGTTTATTCAACCTAAAAGATATATATATATATATATATAAAAGCTATCCAATAGGGTGACATACTTCAAGCTTTTCCATGTATTTTTGCTCCTTCCCAAAAGGGCTCAACTGGGTCTGAGCAAACTCCAAAGCTTCTGTGCTGCCCAATAAAATGAGATTTTAGGAAAGCAGGAAGTTTGTAACATGTTTTCTGCCAGACAAAATTAATCTCCGCTCACCATTTCCGAGAGCAGACAAGCTCAACAAAATGAAGGCTTAGAAGATCAAACCGCAAGTCCTTATTCTTCTCTAGAATATCCTGTGCGAGCTGTTCAGTCAGCTCAATGGCCTTAAGTGCATTTCCCTCTAATGCAAAGTGAAAAATTCCTGAAGACAGATCATTATAATGAGGTCCTTACAACCTACATTATTCTCCAATGAAAAGATCATTAAATTCATCAAATGTTAGGGGCATTTCCCAGCACCCCTGTGATTGGAAGGGGGCAAATGTAAAATTGTCAAGAGAAGGCCACTTGATATCTTAATAAAGTAAAAAGTCTACAAGAAAAAGTATAATCAGAATTCTACGGATTAAGAAAAAAGCAGCTGCCATTGTCAAAGAGGGGCAGATGTTTCAAGCTGAGTTAAAGAGTATACAACGGTTCAGCACCCTTCCATTTGAGGTCCAGTAATCCAATGTGCATGTTGTATATGATAAATAATTAAAACAGTAATTAACATTACTTGATGTACACAAAAATTCCTTTTTAGAGCAAGCAACAATAAAATATGACAAAAAGCAGCTCGAAAGTCATTAATCAACCTTTACTGCTGAAAGATAACAGTAAACATACTTTTTCTTTTTTCCATGTCCTGTAAATAATCTGTTGGCTGCTTCATCCCAGTGCAAGTAATAAAGGACTCTACTGATTCTTTGTAGCAATTATGAATAAGATATGACAGAACTATGTTGTGGATGTCATTATCATTTATAGCCTGTCAATACATGTAACATATAAGAGCTTAGTGAGATAAGTTATGACAAAAGAATTAATATACCAGGAAATCATAATCATAGATAGTATCCAACTATCCGGATAGAAGACATAAAAGTAAGCATGTAAACAATAGGCAGCAGAGAGTACTTTTACTGTGTGGGATCAGTTTCAGCTCAACTAATATTAATATATAAAAAAAAAAGTGAGAAAAACAAGTGCAAACACCACTAGTAGAAAGCCAATGTTTAAAACTAAACCAATTTGTTGTCATGGAAATAGGAAAAAAAAAACAATTCATCCCAGTAACAACAAATTGTTAAGAAGATTTAAGCCTAACAAAACCCAACGACCTTCATCAAAAAATCAGAAAATAATATCAATTTGATTCCTCACTCAACAATGACATCTTGCAAACAAAACAAATGTGCAACTCATACTGGCCATACTGGTGCTCCTAGAAGAAAATTTCAGAATAAATCAGCCTCTAATAAGCAAAACTAAAGCAACAACCAAATCCCAAAAACTATGAACCATTATAAATAATATAAATTCTTGATATAAATATCAAATAAATTATGTATTAGGCAATAATATAGCAAGGATATGTGTATCCTGAATCATAAACTCATAATTTCATTTAACTTTAAGACATATCACAGCCAATGCTTCATAACCAATAATTTATCACAGAAATGCAACTGTTATCCCTACCATAAATCTAGATGTTATATAGCACTCAAAAATTTCCCTTAAAAGTAATGAAAATTTTCAGGTCCCTCCCTCGTGGTTTGGCCCAAATTCACTTTGCCACCTGATTTAAATAGTGTCACTCTACCCCCTTGAGCATGAATCCATTATTACCATATAGCAACCATGAGTTTCTTCTCATCTAATATATACCGGATAATAGCACTTGAATTTGAATAGAAATTATAACACCTAAAATCCCCTTCCCTTCATAATTTTTCTCAGATCTGATGAATCCCTAATTACCCAGACCATTGCAAAAATGTTGATGTTAAGACAAAGGGTCCAGAGCAGAAAACAATTTAATGGCAGATTGGGGCTTTGGAATGGCTTGAAAAATTAGGAATTCATCTGATTTGGGAAATATCATAGGGGAAGGGACTTTGTGACATAACATATGCTATAATCTGCTACAGATAGGAAGAAAAAAAGCTCATGGTATTATTTGATAACGAAATGAAGCTTAGGAGGAGAATGACACTTCTTAAACCACAGGGTGCAAGTGAAATTGGGTGAGACCAAAGAAGGTAATCTGATTTTTTCCCTTAAATTGAGTATCAGTATCACTGCCTTCCATCATTATTTTAAGCCTAAACTAAATCATGTCCTCAAACAACTTTCAGGGCTCTTAAATAACATTAAGCGTGGAACCTAGCAAACCTCCAAATCGTCACTGAACTAGAAGAAAAATACATTCAGAGTGAACTAAATGCAATGTCTAATGGCATTCTCAGAGTACTGTTTATGGTATAATAGGTCGAAGTAATATTTCATGTTTTCCCCCATTCCCCATCTACTCCTTCATTCTTTAACTCTAGGGGAGCATAACTTTCATCAGAAAAGCTGGAGAACGTACGTATTGTGAATATTCAGTGGACAATATCAACGTGTTTCAAGCTTTCCCCCTTATATAAAAGTAGCATACGTAAATAGGGTTTGACGACTATTTAATAACAAAAGAAAGAGTAAGGTTCACAGATTATTAGACGCATTAAGAATATAACAATGCAATACTAGAAAATCACAAAAACATTTTGGAGTCATAAGAATAAAGAACAGAAAGGAATAATGGAAGCATAATAACAGAATAAGAAGCATACAAGGTTTTCGTATTGGCGAGGATCGACGTCCATGGTTATCGGTGAGCACTTCCCAGGCGTCGATGGGGTGGCTCAGGATACTCCGACCCAGTAGAGAAAGAGAAAAAGCTATTGATTGTGGACGGAAAGGGAGTAAGCAGGTTGCGGTTGGGTGTAACCCGACTCACTGAGAAAATCCGATCCGTATGGGGGTGCGACTGGGAGTGAGGGAGATCCAATTCACACCGCCACAGTCTTTGTTGTTTTGCAAAACACGTGCCTCAACTGGTCTGGCTTTCTGGGTGCGCGTGGAAATGGTTTACGGAAGAAGGGCATCCTTCCTTCACTGCGTCAGCATTTTACTAGTAGCAAGTAGAAGCGAAAGCTAATTATGTGCTACCTTAACACTTTAACAGCACAAAAGTTAAAGATGAAGCTTGGCCTAACTGAAACGTGTGGTTATAATTATATCCAACCTCTCTGCTGGCCCAACCCTCCCGGAAACCAAACGAGCATTCGAGGCCGTTTGGATTTTTTTTCTTACTCTCTCTCATGTTTACCAATTTATTTTAAGTTCCATATTATGTTCTTTTAAATAATCTTGTTAGCAAAGTGTATTAGATGAATAACAAGTGCATTTATATTTATTAACAATTATTATTTCTGAAATCAATTAAATATAATTTGATGCACAAATTAATATAAAAGTCAAATTAGATGCTTATATATTACATCTATGTATATACATATATATTTAAAAAAAGATCAATCTACGAAACTAATGCATTAATTACATCTTCAATACATTTAGATTGTCTTTAAAAAATAATTCAAATAAGTGTTTTTATTAAATTAGTAAAAACTTATTAAATAAACTATACTGCCATAATTGCAGTATTAAATAAGTTAAATTATATTTAAAAAATTATGCAGTTTAAAAAATAACGAGTACAATTTTATCTAAAATATTGATAAAACTAATTTCTTCGTAAATTGTTGAGTTTTTATTTTTCCTATCAAGCACTTATCATGAAAAAATTTGATGTTAGCTTCATACACAACCAAGAGCGGCTCCGATCATCTTTCCCCGTCTCCTCCCAGTCCCTACTGTTCAGAAGGGGAACCTGCTGCAGTGCCAGGCGTTTTATGGACAATCACCACTGTTGCCCCCTGTGGGACCCCATCTCTTTCTACATAGGAGGGGATTCTGTTAGCGGGAAAGGCTATGATAGATCGTTTATTACTCGTTAGAGGTGAATCTTAATTTTTAGTGTAGACATAAAAAGGGTACTCGTTCCTTTAAATTTTTTTTATATAAATAATTTTTTAAATATATAATTTATCCTCTTAAAAAATTTGTCATATAATTATTTTTTATAAATTAATTTTTTATGTAATTTTTTATAATATATTAATAATTAAAAATAAATGTATAAGATAAGTGTAATAAAAAAATACATTTATAAATAATGTTTTTATTTTCTTTCTCTAACTTTTTCTTTCATTTTCTTTCTCTAATTTTTTCTTATTTTCAAATTCTCTCTCAAAGTCTCTTATTTTTCATACTTTATTATGCATATTCTATTTTCAGATTTTCAGCATTTATGATGTCTGGCTTATTGTAAAATTTTTCAACTCTTTATTTTTATATATATAATTTATATATTATATACTTATTTTTTTGATACTGATAAGGTTATTAAAAATTAAAAAAAAACAATATGATACAAATTAATTATTATTATACGAAGCCTTATCATTAAAACTCTTTTTGCCTCCTACACGTTTTCTTTAAGATTCGTCACTGTTGACCACCCCTGCTCAGGCTGCCTAGCTTCCCTTCCTATGACTGTAAGTTAACAGGATCCGCCAATGTCATCAGGTTTGTATTGAATTAACTCCTTCCTCACCTATTTTAGTCCCCGTTTTGGCTTGGCTTTTTAAGCCACAAAAAGAAACATAGCTTTTATATTGCCGCTGAGCCTGAATTTTGAGTGCTGGAATATACTTATTAAGAGGATATCGATATGGTAGTGCACGTGTGATCAATGAAGATATTACCTTCAAATTTTTGGATTCACGATGTTGAATAGATCTATCTTCTGGTATGTAAATTTCCCTTTTGATTAGTGTGTAATGCATCTAGAAAATAAGTATAACTATCGGGATATGCTTGTTGGTATTAATTCTCATAAAGTAACTAAATTATTTCTAAGGTTCATGGGATTAACTTAAGGCTACGAGAGCATCCATCCAATGAACGAATAAAAGGAACAAAATATTAAATAATCTTCTATGTATCAGATTCATTCTTTTATCGTATCCCAAGATACTAGTTCCCGTTATGAAGAACCAAACACGGTTAGTCAACTTTAAGTTCCAGGCATTTAGGTTTAGTTGTATTAAGTTATAAATAGCTGAAGTTCATAGAGCATGTTTAGTCTAATGCCACGTTAACATTATGATTCCATGAGGTATGCAATCCAAAAGTTTAGCCAATAATTTTTTGTTGCTTGATACAAGCTTCTAAAGACATGCCTCAGGTGTCGTCAGATATCAATACCCAAAACAAGTGGAAATGTTAAAAAGTATACCACCCTTACACAAGTTCTAGTGTCTCAAATTCTGGAAGCTATGAAATGAGGTCAAGGAATCTGGCACTATAAAAGAACGGCCACTGAGCCAGAACTGTATCTGATCTGATGACCAAAATGAGAATTTACCCATAATTAAACACTTCCAATCAGCCAGTGAAACTAAGCAAAATATATTCTTTATCATACTCGATGGATTGGTTCCAGTAGCTCAAGCTGCTCAACTTATTTCTTCATTTCAAAAAACATGATCATTGCAGCTTTAATCTATCTTTGGTGGAAACTGAAAATAATGTTCATGAGCCAATCAGAAAAGTTCCTCAAAATGAAAGGCAAGCATATTCCACTTTGATCTTAAAATTTCAACAGTCTCACAAAATGATACGCCATTCACTAAACAGTGTCTCAATACAAAATATGAGTAAAATTGCCAGAGGGAAGGCAGTTAGTTGTCATGACATTACCAGTAACTTAATTTAGTAATTACAGATTACAAACATCAGTAACATATGACTAGAAATAAAGATAATCACAAGATTCTCAACCTTGGTGTTTGCATCTCTTAAGCAGAAAATGTAGCAATCAGGCTGTCTGGCAGCGACATTAAACAAATAGACAATGTTTACAGCAAGCAGAAATGGAAATGGCATAATGGAAAATGAAATGGTATTATCCTGTACAACTGATAAATTAATGCAACTAATAAGAGCCAAAAAGCCACTCTTTGGATTCAAAAACTTTACATATATTTACTGAGACAGTGAGACTGTTTTCATTTTATTCTTAATTACTTTCTTGTTTGACTTAAGGCAAAGCTACCCTTATTACATTAATGGTTTCCGTTCCCATTAAGGAGTCAGATGTCCGAAACACGTACGAAAAAAGATGTAACATAAGTCACCCTACAAGTCTGATCAACAAGCTCAACTTGCATTTCAGAAAATGAAATGAAGAAATGGATACGTGCAAAACCAACATCCTTCATATCACTCCGTTCTCTAAAGGGAGAAGGATCGTTAGTTACAAAACCAAAATAGAAATGTTCCACCGACACCAATATTTCTTTCTCCAAATCGTATCGAGTATATAAACTACATTATCACAAAATCAAACAGTAAGCAACAAGAAGCTAGGATTAAGATTAAGCATGTCCAATTACACATCAAAATTTACAACCTTCCCAAGCCCTGCCAGTGTAATTACACGAGAGCAAGAGTATAGATAAATACCTCCTCTTTGCCCTTCTCAATATGCTTCATTTATCAAATTCACTAACCAATTTCCCCTATTTTCAAGTTTCAGCCTCTGCTAAGAAGAAGGAAACACGTCTTTAACAGCTGATGCTGCAGTCAAGTAATTAAGTGTGTTCCTTAAGGTTTCCTTCTCCCTCTTCAATCTTGTGGCTGTGTCCTCCAATTCAAGTAACGCTTGCTGCTCTCTAGGCGCGCCCTCGAATGTGCTACCAACAAAGAATGAAAAGGGCGTCGGAAAGAGGTTCCTTCTCAAATCCCCTACCTCCTTCTCCGGCTTCCCACCCAATCGGTTCGATAACCGAATAACATCCTTCATATAGGTCTCTACCTCATTGGCCAAACCATCGAGGTCCTCGTCCCCATTAGCAGAAGGTCTATCTTCAAGCCATGTCACCTGGGCAACCAGGTAGGGCTTGGTACGGACAAGGTTGGTGACGCGGAACCGCTCTTGGCCTTTACAGATTAAGAAGAAGCGGTCATCGACAAGGCGCTCATGTTTAATGACTTCACCGACGCAGCCAACTTCGGCGCTGCCAGAAATGGCGTCGGAGTAGATAACCCCGAAGCGGAGATCGGTCTGTAGGAGAGTGTGCATCATCATGCGGTAGCGGAACTCAAAGATCTGTAAAGGTAGAATAGCACCAGGGAAGAGAACAAGGGGAAGAGGGAAGAGAGGGAGTTCGACGAGGTCGTCTGAATTGGGGGAGTTGGTGTGGTGCTTCTCGGAGAAAGAGGAGGCAGAACAACGGAGGGAATCAGGCCTATGGCGGCGGCCGAAGAGGGGGTGGCGGCGGCGGAGAAGAGGCTGTGGTGAGAATATAAGGTTAGGATTCAAAGAGCAGGGAAGTTTATTTGGGTTTAAGGATGATGAAGCAGAGGGGATGAGTTGGGGGGATGCCATTTGCGTCTTTCCAAAGAGGGGGAGAGAGAGAGAGAGAGAGAGAGAGAGAGTTATGTGGTAGTCATGTGTGAGAGTGTATTATTATTGGGAGTGTGATTTCCCACTCAAATCTGTGTAAATCCATATTCTGGTTTTCAATTATCCTTAAAGATTTTCCAAAATCTGGTGGTTTTGAACGGAAGACCTACTGTGTGGATGACAAGGTGTGAAGAAATGGAGCGTGTCTGTTTGGATGTGGTTTGGGATATTCCACGTGCCATTCAGAATTCACCAGCTCACCTTTTCTTTTCTTTGTATTTCTGAACAAATCAATAATATGATACGCCAATAATGCATTATTGGTAGACTGGTACCTATGGTTCCTTTGATCATTGTCATTTGTAAACCCTGGAGGGGAAAAAAATCTTAAATTGATTTTTATATGAGTCTCAATTATGAATTATTTTCCTAGCTCAAAAGGGATGCGGAATATACTTACCTAGTTACCTGAATGGGTAATTTACCAATGTAATTATTGTGATGTTGATTTGAAGTTCGCAAAAATGAAGCCCAAGTCACAATGTGAGGTCCACTATAATTATAACGGTAACAATAAAAATTACAAATGATCATAATTCATATATATATTAAGTGCGGCGACCCATCTCAAATGTGCAGGGGCCACTGTAGGAATCTAAACCACAAACAAAGAAAAGTCAAGCTAATTTACCTGTACCGTAAACTAATGATAAATTTATTCCTTCCAGTTCCAGAGATTATTTCTTTCAATTGTTTGAATTGGATTGAGCAGCTGCGGGGGTATGTAACTGTAAGGTTCTCTTTACAATAGATATTTTCCAAGGACTCCCGCCTAATTCTTCAAAAACTACAATCAAATTGTTTGTTGGCTTTAACCAGGACCTTGGAACGTGATACCTGCGAAAATGGCATTCAGAAAATGAGTCATAACCCTACTCACTCAACTCATCCATTCTCCAAAAATAGAAACTTTTAGTAATACCATCGTTGGGTGGGTTGTCCACAACCAAGTTGGCACTTGGTGGGCCGGAAAGCCCCAGAATAGCTGCAAGAACTACAGTCCCCATTTGCATAAGCCATCCAATATCTTCCTATGCTTTCCCCGTTGATCCATACTTGACCCTTTCCCATACTCCCCATGTCCAAACCCAATGGTTCCTTTCCCTCAGGTGCATTGAAATAAGCCTGAAGTAAAGTGAAAGGTTCATATATGCAAGTTTACTGTAAGATTCTAATTAAACACTGCCGTTGCTCTTGTTACAACTTGCAGGACACTAACTAATTGTTCTTACCTTGTGCCATTTGAGTTGCTGCTGGGTTTGGGTAGCTAGTGACTCTCGGACCCAATCAACAGATGAGACCCCATTCGGAGACACCAAATTCATAGCCTCTCCTTTCAGGCCAATCTGTTCAATAAGATAGCTCGGTGAGAAGAGAAGATTCTCCTTTATTAATTGAAGGCTAGCTATATTAAGATTTGTGTGGATGGGACCTGGTAAGACCATTTTTGCCACGTTAAATCTTTCTTTCCCTGGTCAAGACCATGGAGTAAAACTGGACCGGTGATCCCAGTCTTCCATGTTTCGTAATGCACGCCAACATTCTTCCAGCACAAAGGGAAGCAATCAGTGAATGCTGTGTAAAGGCATGGTCAGGTTGAACTTAGATTTTACAAGCAACTTACTAACCGGTAATCCAACAGCTACGCTGAGAAGTGCAATTTTATTTGTTCCAGCACGTAGGTTGACCAGGCCATTAAATGTGCAACTTCTCTGCTCCCCTGTCCCAAAAGCTGAGCCTGGAAAAGAAATTGCCTCACATTCACATCTTTATTGAGCTTCCATTATTTAATCAATATGCAAAGATCGATCAGAACTATTTGAGTTTAACGACATACCTGAAAATTGCCCATTCACAAACACATGGACAGCATGGCCCGCCGACTGCACACTAATGCTGGGTTTGTGTCCTCCTCGGAGAAACGATTCTGATGAACTTATGTCAACACTGTGAAATGCAAACCAGAAAAAGCAAAGATTCCAACGTCTCAGAAGGCAAGAGAGCAAAAATTATCTGACAAGCAATGTCATAGAGAAACTCATATCTGAATTTGTAAAGTCAGTCCCTCCAAGGGATACCAACATGGAGCTGACTTGAGGAATAATAACCCATATACAGCTAACTCACCTGGTTATGTACCATAGATAATCGCTAGTATCTCTGGTAACGTTTATCTGTTCTAAGAGTCCAGCAGCTGTCATCCTTGAACTTTCCGCTAGAGAAGATAGATCTTCTTCATAGGTCTCCCATGAGAACAAGTTAGAATTCGTAGGCAGCATTTCTATCTCTGATGTTTGAACTCTCACCTTCATGAACACAGAACAAAATCCAGTCAACAACTTAAAAAGAAAAGGAACATGCCGATTAGAAATATGGGAGCTTCCTTCACGCTAAATCAAGATTACATAAAAAGCCCCCTCGAAATTTACTTACACTTGCAGTGTTAAATACAACAGTTCTGCAATCAGGGAGGATGCTTATGGACCAAGGAGGCAAATCATAATGCTTGTTATTGAACGTCACTCTAGCAGCAGACTTTGAATGGTAGTTTGCTAGAAAAGCTGCACATGTTCCGGTCCTGGAAGAAAATACGTGAGCCTGCAATTACCAAGACAAGGATCATTTACTGTCAAGGTTGGTTTACCACAAAGATTTTTGCAACTAAAAGAGGGTTATGCTTCACATCAGAGACAACTGACCTGCTGATACGTTCCTAATGATATAACAGTAGGATCCGAAGAAACCAAAGCATGTTCACATTGCTTGATAGCTTCATGAAGCTCCTTCAAATGACCATATTTAGGTTGCCTGATCAAACCTATACATAGTGAAGCGCTCAATTGCAACTTGCCATATAGGAGTATGGAAAGGATTCGGATCAGAAACAAGATAAAACTATCTTTAAGTTGCCACAACAGGTGGAAACAAAATCCGGGGCCAATTCTGATGTATATTTGGAACACAAGGAAATAGTATGGAAACCAATTCGACTCAAAGGCCATATGCATCTATGCTTTCTTTCAAAAATTATGCGACATTATTTCATAGGCTTAGCAGTCCAGTTAGATGCCTAAAAGTGAACTATCGGAGAAATCAAAGAATCTTCCCATGATTCAAAATAAGAACAATTATCTCACCATATTCATCAATCGGAGCATCATAGTCATAGCTTGTAGTGATGAATGGGCCTCCAGCTGAGCGTCCAAAGTTCGTTCCTCCATGGTACTATAATTTGTCGTTAATCACACAGTTGAAATTCAGATTTTTAAATTAGGACAACTCTTCGGTACCCAAAATATAACAATACCCTGCCTAGTCAGTGTTCTTGCTTGTTGAAGGAATTTGGATTCATAACCAAGGTTCAATAAAATTAACAAGTGGGTAGGGTACTAGTACATTATGAGTACCATTGAATTTTTCTTTAAATTAAGGACAATCATAGAAGGTCACCAACCATATAGTAATTCACATATGAGCCACCCTTTTGTATGAAACGAGCAACTGCAAATGCTAGATCTTGAACTGGTCGCTGGTGAATTGGGCCACCAAATTCTGTAAACCTAATAATTATAGGGAAAGTAACAAAGGAGAGAAAAAGAACACAGGGTAATGGATTCAGAGAACTGAACTGCAGATACAGAACCAGCTTCAAATATGATACTATGGATAGCTTACCAGCCACTCCAAGACTCGGTCCACAGGCTAGGCTTGTATGGTTTATTTGGAGAGAAATCATCACAGTAAAATCCATTACATGCATTTATCTGTTGTGAAGAATTGGATAGATCATATTCAACCCTTGGCGAAAAT
>JASKGM010000001.1:3079864-3105313 GCA_034509205.1 Ceratonia siliqua | reverse complement strand
TATATATATATGCCAACAACTAACAAGTTCAGTTCATTTTAAGAATAAGTCCTCCACAACCGTTGATGGAGAAGTCAATTGGTGATGCCTACGTATATATACTTGGTCTTCAATATAACATTGCTTGGGTTGATTTAGAGATTGGAAAAAATTAAAGTAGATTTTGGTCTCCAGGTCCACCCATTTGAATTAATACTGTTGCTGGGAGTACGTATTTGAGGAAGTTAACGAGAAACTCTTTGATCGCTTTTACCTAGAAAGAATATATGTCATACAACCTACACCATTTAGTTATCAATACTTTTAATTTAATATACCCCGACTTTTAATTTTGTCATTAAATAAGTATAATGTACTTATAATAATTATGATTAATTTAATTGTATGAAAAGTAAGCAAACGTTGTCTAAGTTGTAACACTTTAGCAAGTGTCCCAATCAAGACTCGCTAATATAGTAATATATAGTTCCAATTTCAATAGATTTTTTCTACAGGTATCGGATCTTTCTATTTCTTTTGGTTTATAAAATTATAAAAATATAAGAAAGGTTTATATAAATTTTAAAAAAAGGAAAGTATATATGTATGTGTAAAATCAAAAAAAAAAATTAAAGAAAAGTTGAAGTATTGTACTAGAATAAATTTGAACTAGTACAAATGTGAGAATATTGAATTTTATGTTTTTATAGACTTGAATAAACGCATGGCTTGTCTTCTAAAGTAAAAGGCTTCAGTTAACAAGTGTCAAACTTTGGTACGTGTTGAATCAAATGGGTGGCAATTAACCAGCTGCTGCTGCCCTGCTTGTTTACTGAGTTGCCACTAGCTAGCTAGCTTGTCAAGTTCAAATTATTATGTCTTGGTATAAAAGAAGAAAGAGAGGGCAACATTCATAGGTCTAGGAATGGGTAGTGACTAAAAAACAAGAGGCATAAAGTAAAGTTGTATAAAATATGCAAAAGACCGATTAATCTTTGCTTTGCTAAAAGGTCAAAAAATCTTTACCTGAGATTACAACATCGATTTGTACACTTGTTTATTTCTGACCAAATGCCCTTTCTGTAAAGTAGTATTCTACTCAGCATTTTCAAGCTAATGAAGTTAATTAATAATAAGCTATATGTAGTTATTGAGTATTCTACTGATTAACTGAGGTTTAAAATGACTCTGACAAGTCAAATTTAATAGCAGGCTGCTTTTTAGCATTTGAGTAAATATTCTGCGGATTAAAGTAATCTCTCAAATTAATACTACTATATAATTAAGTTTATAACTAGCTTCATGCAATCTAGGCCTTAGATTTTGTGTTTTTCTTTTCATTTAGAATGCCAACAATATAATTAAGTGATTGTGACTTTATCAGTTATATACACCATAGATGTATCTCTTCTCCCTCTGCTATTAGACTGCTAAGATAACAAAGAGACAAGATAATTAAGATCAAACAAGGCAGAGAATCTACATTGTGACTCTCTGCACCCACGTGAACCTCCCCTCCCCCCTGTCCCCACACAGATCCTCCGTATCCATACATGGACCCCCCGTACACAATCACCTTCTCTCTCTCTTAAACACTGCTTACAGTAACGCTACATGCAAAATCAAAAACAAAAGGCGGGCACGTGAGGACCCACGTGCCTTTAACAGACTCACCTTTCCACCCTCAGTTACTTTGTGTGTCTGTTGTCCGATAAATGGTGAACCTGTGTGATATATCCTAGACACACGGTAATGACTCAGACTCCCACTCATCTAATTTGATTCTGAGACTGAGATATATATATCTATAAACAGCAGAGGCAGAGAGTGCCCTAGAATCTAGATTCCTTCCTTCCTATATTCGTTGCATTTATTAACGAACGTACAATACGAATCCTAAATGAAAAGAAAGGAAAAAAGGAGCGAGAGAGAGAATCTTTGTGCATGTTGCGTATAAAATCTTTAAAGCGCAATCCGGCTTACGTTACTCCACAACTCCCCACAACGCTGCTCCAAGATTTTGTTCTCTTTTCTTATTCTTCAGACTTCAGTCTTCATCACCCCCTCTATTTATCTTCCTCTATCCAGTTCTAATTTCTTGTATATATATATATATATGCCCCAATAACAAACACACACTACCCTTTCAAAGAAATGGCTACCAACAAGCTTCTCTTGACATTGGCCATATGTCGGTTAATCGTAACTGTTGGATTCATAGTGGTCCCCATGGAACTCCTCCGCCTTGGAATTGATGGTCAGCTCTGCCTCCATACCTCCGACGTAGAAAAAGCTTCACTCGATTTCGGAATGTTGAGCACAGCCAAGCCTTTAGCCGTTTTGCACCCCACTTCAGCCGAGGACGTAGCCAGTCTGGTTCAAGCCGGTTACGAGTCGGCTTACGGGTTCACGGTGTCGGCGAGAGGGCACGGGCACTCCATAAACGGGCAGGCTCAGACGAATAAGGGGGTGGTGATAGAAATGAGCAGTTGGAGGGGGCTTGGGGCAGAGGCTCGCGTGTCGGAGAAGGGGAGGTACGTGGATGTATGGGGTGGGGAATTGTGGATAGAGGTGTTAAGGGCGACGCTGGAGTATGGGCTAGCACCCAAGTCCTGGACGGATTACTTGTATTTGTCAGTGGGTGGAACCCTATCCAACGCTGGGATCAGCGGCCAGACCTTCCATCACGGTCCTCAGATTAGCAATGTCTACGAGCTCGACGTCGTTACAGGTTCCCTTAGTTACTTTGTTGCTTGCATGCTAGCTATTTAAATATCATCTGTATATTTATTATTTAGTTAGGCGCAGCTTTTCATTTTCAATTCTGGTTTAATTATTGTAATTAGGTGATTGAGGGATCGATGTACATTGAAATTTGAACAGGTAAAGGTGATTTGTTGACGTGTTCAGAAGAGCGTAATACGGAGTTGTTCCATGCTGTTCTTGGAGGTCTTGGACAATTTGGAATCATCACCCGGGCTAGAATTGCTCTTGAACCAGCTCCTCACAGGGTGCCTATCTCATACACCTAACCTATGCACTCACTTTTCTTTTAAACCAAATTAATTCTATCACATTCACACATGCAGATTAATTCATTGGTTCCTAGGCGGAACACATGACACGACATATGTTTTCTAGTTTTATATTAGGAGGCGCAGGAGACAGTTACCTTAACTATATTATAATTTAAAATTACTAGCTGCTTTGAACTGCAGGTTCGTTGGATCCGAGTACTATATTCGAATTTTTCAGCCTTTACTAAGGACCAAGAGTTTCTGATCTCTCTGCATGGGAAACCAGCTAGTGAGAGATTCGACTACGTGGAGGGTTTTGTTATAGTAGATGAAGGGCTGATTAATAATTGGAGGTCGTCATTCTTTTCACCAAGTAACCCTGTTAAAATGGGTTCTCTGAAAGCCCATGGGGGTGTCTTGTACTGCTTGGAGGTTACCAAAAATTACCACCAAGGGAACGCAGATACTATTGATCAGGTAACAGCCCAACCTCTATCCCTATGTATCCACAATTAATATCAACCTGTATTATTGTTTCCAGTTCCTTCTATTATTAGACACGTACTGTGGCAATCGGCATAGGGAAAGTAGGTGCCTTTATTTGCTCTGCTGGAGCTGGACTATTTACTTAGGCGGCTCCAAATTTGCAAGTTGTACTTGAACAACTTTAATTTGCTACCATCCATTTTGCCTTCTAATTAAACATTTAATGACTATTTAGTGGGGGACTTCATTCTCCAATTTTGTAATTGGTCTCGGACAGAGGAACGACCAAGAAAACAACAAAAATGGATCATGCCTCCAGACAGAGCAATTTGTACAAGAAAATGTAACTAATAGAAGATCGATGCACAAGAAAACAAGCAAAATCTATAATTATTTGGGTTTGTTGAGGACTTGATTTCTCGCATTCATATTATTGTTAATTTGTTTCTTACTTATGATGAGATATTTTACGACCTTGAGATCAAAGACTCCTTAATCCTTTATTATTTTGATAGTGAGTAATTTTAGTATCACTTATTATATTATAGCATAAATGATATATTAGGATTATCTCACATTTAAATAGGTAAATGGTAGTAGACACATTTCCCATTTATTAAAATAATTTGACAAAAGTACCTCAATACAAGTATTAAAATAAACAAATAATAGGATTTTGTGAGACAACTTATAAATTTTCTTCTAAAAATAGTTATTTATGTTGAGAATTGGGTCTCCCACCTTCATCTTATTGTTAATTTGTCTCTTGATATTTTACCGACCTTAAACTTTGGGGAAGCAACCTTTAGAATTGTTTATTTGAGATATTACTTAAACTATGCCGCCCACCTACCTGATTATTCTCTTGTTCTAAGCTCTATATATTAAAATACTGAAGATGAAGCAACTGCAGCTGCCTCACACCGTACCTTTAATTAAAATCTCTTTTTGGCTGCTGGTTTGTGTTTATGCAGGAAATAGAGGGTGTGTTGAACAAGTTAGAATTCATACCAAAATCGGTGTTCACAACTGACCTGCCTTATGTGGATTTTCTGGACCGCGTACACAAGGCTGAGCTCAAGCTCAGGTCCAAGGGTTTATGGGACGTCCCGCATCCATGGCTCAACCTTTTTGTTCCCAAATCAAGGATAGCAGACTTCGACAAGGGTGTGTTCAAGGGCATTCTGGAAAATAACACAAGTGGGCCCATCCTCATCTACCCCATGAACAACAAGAAGTAAGTTATTCAATCATATTAGTTAATATATATATCTCGTCATGTATGTCCTTGTCATGTGTATAAATATATATGTGAAGCCACGCACTTCATGCTTGTATGCATACATATACACATTTTATACTCATAAGGTGTCGTAAAGTTAATAAGGTTCACATCTCCCTCTTCTTCCTTTTCTCACTAAAAGATAGAGACAGAATGAAAGAACTGGAGGACATACAGGCGTAAGATGCTTTTAGTAATATATTCTTCAACGACAAACATTAATTGCCGCCAATAATTAATGAAACGCACTATAATCTGTGATGGTTTGAGAAATAACATTATATATTGTCATAAAAGATTATATAAATATATTAAATATCCATTTGTAATGAAATGATGCCTTTATTGAGTATCTAATCGTAATGATAAATGCTAATATCATGTTGTTCCGCATTATTCTACCCGATCCCTGGGGTATATATTATAAATTAAATTAAAGAAAGACAAAGACAACATCCGATAGTACTGGTTTCATTGGTGAGATATAGGGGACATTGAGACGAAATAAATAAGTAAATGTGGATCATAGCATAAGCCAGATAGGATGGCAAACGCTTTTATTTCTCCTTGTTTTGTTTTTGGTTGAATGGAAACAAACAAAAATGGATGGCTGTGATGTGATGACCCAACTGGGAAGATTCTCCTGTCAGGAGATCTTGGATAGAGGGGATCCACTGATGTCTGATGGTGATTGTGAGCAGGTGGGACCAGCGGAGCTCGGTGGTGACACCAGAGGAGGAAGTGTTTTACCTAGTGGCGTTTCTGAGATCAGCTTTGGACAGTGAGACAGTAGAGAAGGTGAGTAATGAAAACCTTGAGATATTGAGGTTCTGCGAGAACGCGAAGATCAAGGTGAAACAGTACCTGCCCCATTACACAAGAGAGGAGGAGTGGATGGAGCACTTTGGAGATAAGTGGGGCCGGTTTTATGAGAGGAAGATGGAATACGACCCTCGACGCATCTTAGCCACGGGGCAGCGCATATTTAAGCCTTCCACCACCACATCAACCACTGGTTGTATGTAGGCATAGCATGATAGCAGAAAGAAGACAAGGGAAGGTGAATTCAATATATATTATATAGCACTATGATTCATGTGAATATATGAAAAATTTTTATTTTTGACGCCGTGGAGTTGCTGTCAGTGGAAAGGTTGATATGGAGGATCAACTCAAGCGTGGAAGCCTTCCACAATGGCAAATCACATGTCGTTTTGCAGCGCCCCTTATCCCGACCACCCGTCTATGCTTTACTTCTCGCACTTCCCCATTCATTATGGGTTTTGGCGTTTTCACTCTTTGGCCTCTTACCCCTTTAGTTGTAGTTAGTTGTTAAGTTACAATATCCAATTTCCTTGTACATACGATTCTTGGATATATGTTAGACAGTAAGAGCAGTTTATTAGCAAACCAAAAAGCAAAACAAATTAAGAATGTGATCGGGTCCTGTTTTATTTTATCTTGTTACTGGCAGATGGCTTATCAGACAAGAGAATCGGTAATTTCATAGTAGTAAGATTTGCAACCACATATATTTTTATTGAAATTAGAAGCGCTATGCAACAACGTTGTGGAATAATCAGCTCTAAGTGGCATGGCCCAATTCCCAAATGAGACAACTAAGTGAAAAGCATAACTTAACAAAAATGACATTGAACGAAGCACCACAGCAATAATATCAAACAAGTGGGGGTCTGGATCCCATTTGTAACATGATAGAGATGTTAAATGGTGGTTGTTTGTTTATGTATTATGATTATAATTTTATATATTTTTTGTTTTTTTAAATATATAATTATTTACCCTTGATGATTATGTTTTATAAGACATGACTGTATCTTTTTTCAACAAATGAAGACCAATCATCTGCATTACTTTGAATCATCTTCCGCTTCAAGTGGCTTCCCAAATTCTTTTAATATATATAGTTTTTCTACTCACATATATCCCTCCAACTATCAATTTGACAGACTAATTACAGCAAGCAATTTCATCGAAGACAAGTTTATTGGTAAAATTAAAAAGGATCATAGAGAAGAGGATAAAAAGTTAAAAGTATATTGATTGGGCACGCTAAAGACATCCTCCAGAGTTTGAACGTTTTGGAATAAAACCCAGCTACAGTAATATATGTATGTGCTATTAATACCAAAGTTTTTACAGGAACCCTTTGACCAACAGAATACTCAGTCAGAAAATTCATCAGTAGTCAAAGCTGAGGCAGAAATTAAGAGCTGATATCTTCAACATTTCCAATGATAAAGTCCCCGGTTTCAGATTGTACAGTACCTTAATATATTTGCAATTAACATATACGTACAAAGCAGACTGCTAGGATGTTAAGTGAGTTTCCTACAGTATTCTTATAATTAATTAGTTATAACTTGACTATATTGAGATTCCTGGGGAAGAAAAAGGGAGCGAGGGTGACAGAAATTAACACCCAACAAATCTATCATATATTTGAATCAGGGGACTACTACAGTCTACAAAAGAAGAAAAGATGAATGCCTTAAAATTCAATTAGGGCAAAAATCATCACACTTTATTGATTGCGTAAGTTACTTCCTCTTCCCTGTTATTTGATTAGTGATTAACTACTACTTTACCCTCTAATTAAGTAAAACATTTAATAATGGTAAAGTTGCATTAATTAGCATAAAGCTCATACTTTATGGCATCCATAGAATGAGATTGTTTATTTGAAGTCAAAGAGCAGAGTCAAGCTGTTTACTTCAAGATTATAAGTAAACAACATGAAGAATGAAATTACGGGGGAGATGGCGGAAGCAAGAAGTGTTCGATTTCGAGGATTACCTATGCAGAGGTGCCGTAGAGAGAAAAATCCTGGCAAAAAAGGAAAAAGGTAAACAGAGTTATAAAAGTGATCATTATGACGATCAGCATTCACCATAAAAAGCATTAAGTTTGATTTGGATTGAGAGAAGAGGACGATCTTTTTGAAAAGAAAACAACCCAAAAGCATGGATCCAACACATGAACTTGTGGAAAGGTGGGTAGAAAATCTAATAAAAGCTCATCTCGGCTACTTGATTGAATATTTATTAGTCAAAAATTGAACTTGTGGTGCCTTCCATTGGATAATGCTCCACAAAACCAACTTCAACTTGATTAGTCTCGTCGGTGTACAGATGCCCGCTGACTTCAATTATCCATCTTGCTCAGCAAATTAAAAGAAAGAAAATTAATAGTAATTAAATCAACCATGCCATTCATACCCGATTGAATCCGGCAAACTACCAATCCGCCAGGAAGCCGATTGCTTAAACAAGTAAGCAATGATCATGATTGAGATTGACGTTGAAAATGGACCAAATTGCAGTTATATAAACAAGAGATTCACGTATACACGTGTAGAGAAATAGGGCAACAAATAGACCTTGCTTGCTCAAGGCTTCCAAAACAAATCAGAGGTAGGCAATAAATATCTATTTCCCAATAAAGGAAACATAGCAAACTCCACCCCTGCCAGAGAATAGTTCATAAACAAAACGGAGATATAATTCTTTTAATCAAAATGATTAATTATACTATCACCCTAATTTATTAGTCTAACTGCAATTTTTTTAATGCATGGGCAGTTGTAACATTTAGATTTTCTAAATAAAATGGCGCTTCTAAATATGTAAGGTAAAGTTGCGACGGTGCATTAAGTTATGAATGTAGTCAATTAGGGTTCATCTCAATAAAAAAAGAAATTTAAAACCTCCATTTAAATGCTACAAGTAATTTTTGTAAATATCATAGTTGCTGTCTTTAAATTATTTAAAATTTTGTTAGTGTCGACAAGTATTAAGTAGTTTATAAGAGCCGTTAAAACTAAATTATAACATCATGGTACAAAAGAAAAAAAAACCCCTCCTTGTGCTCATTTGATTTGTGTGTCTGAGTATGAATGGCCTCTACTTCTGTCAAAAGGATGGAACCTTAATTTACCATTTTCACGTATGCTCCCTTGCATTGTAGCCCTGTCTAAGAGCTTTCTTCAACGGTGAGAATTTCAACTGTGGTTTGTTTTAATTTTATTATTAATATAAATTTTGTGGAAGGGTATGGGAAGGAAAACATCAAAACAAAAACTTTTCCTCCCCAATAAAAGTCAAGGGACCATATGTCAGTGGCACAAAAGAAGGCATTTATGGGGTGGGCAAATATTAATATTCCCACCCCACTGGATGACAGAGAAGAGAAGAGAAGAGAACATTCTCACTAGTGGAATTTTATACGTTTAAGGGTGAAGAGTATGGGTTATGGCTCTTGACTATCGAGAACACAAGTTTTAAAAATAAAGTAAACGAATCTTGTTTTTCCAAAACCAAAAGTTTTTTGCTTATATTCTCCACCTAGTTTACATCCTGATCCGGTTGCTATCTCACCTTTTATATTTAAAAAGAAGAGAAATAGTGAAATACACAAGCAAGCATAATAAGAAGAGGCATAGCGTGTAAATGTTCAGCAGTATAGGATAATATAGGGGTGGTGGGTTGTAGTTAGAAGCCAGGAAGCATACACGTCGACGCGTGGATTTGTCACTTTCACCTAGTGCGAATAGCAAATCCAGCTAACCCTGATATTCTTTTTTTTTTTAAATGACCAACCAGACAATTTCAGATATTCTGGTGAGAGTGAGAAGGGATTATGATGCTTTAAGTGGAGGTTTAAAGGGAGGGTTACAAGTTACAGGTCCACCAACTGGTGGTTAGGGTTTGAACCCTTCCAAGCAAACCACCTCTCCTCCACCATCCATATTCCATACCACGCCTTCTTCTTCTTCTTCTTCTTCTTCTACTTCTTCTCCAGGACCTTTCTAGCGACTTTTGTTCTGGCGTTCCTCACACGTGAGAACTCGATATTGATTGACACATAAATTTACTCATTATTTATTCCTTTTTGCGCAATAAAATAAAAGTAGTTGGTGTCGGGGAAAGTAAACAATTTCTTTTTTTTAAGTTATTATTATTTTCTAATTGGTTGGTAGCCTTGTTCCATTGATAAGGAGGTCGGTCCTCGTTTGAATCAAATATAATCTCTTGGGATTAGCATTTGTCTCTGGTTGGGCACGAACAGCATGGATTTGAATTGTCTCGCCCGACTTGTTTAATACTTTTGCCCTGCCTGTCTTTGCCTTGTCGATGTGCTTCCCACTAAAGCCGCACCTTTCCTTTTGATTTTTAGTTCCTCTCCTCTCGTGCCTTTCAGGTATTTCACTTCTCTTTCATCCCTCTTTTTTCTGAGTTTGATGTTAATTATGATTTCCCACAACTTAAAAGGGGAGATTCACGTCGTCATCATCATGCTGTACTGTTGTTAGTGGTAGTAGATGATGCTGCTACTAATAGAGTTTCTGATTTGAATGATTGTGAAATTTTGACTATTAATAGCAGAAATTAGAGTGTGCACGTTACTATGAAGTGGAGACTGGAAACTAATTCAAATTTGAGTATCATGAGCGTGGAGCTTTTACTCTGGGCTCGGATGTTAGTTATGACTGTGCTGTTTTTAGTAGATAGATTGATAATTGTTTCTTTTTGAAAAAGAGATCTTGTCATCAACGACCCACTTATGCTTATAATTTGTTTTGTGAGGGCGTGGGGAGGAGCTCTGTATTCTGGTATAGGGTTTGAGCTACAGGGTTGAAATTTGGGATATTTCTTGTATTCATCGATTTAAGTTTACTTGGTTACTGGGATAGTTCATTGTCCTTGTCGGTATTTACTTGACTTCAGGTCAATTCCCTTTGCAAAAATTTCTGCTTCCTCTATTGTGTCTGCATACGGCCCTAACCACAGCCCGGTGAGTATTAGCAGTAGGAAAATGTTTCCTTCGCTCAATTCAAATCACTTTCAAGCTCATAGTCAGCGTATGCGCATAACATCTGCCTCTGTTCTTTTTTCTTTCATTTCTCCAAATATCTTCTTTGCTTCTTCTTCCGTCACATTAGAACTTGCATACCGTTCAATCGCAGGTATCAAAAGACTAAACTATTATTTTTGACTTGTGCCACATTGCTCAAAGCATACAAGAGAAACCCATTTTTACATAGCAAGACATTATTCATCCTATAATAAAATCCCCTGCTCTTTTGTCTTTTTTTATTGTCCTGTTTCAAGCAAGCCATTATCAGCATACACCCTTGATAACATTTCACATAACTTTTTGGTAACCTGAGAATTACTGGGTTCTGAAGGTCCGCTGTTTAAGCAATTAGAGAATGATTTTGCCAGAACTCAGTACAAATGAGGTGAGAGGCAGTTTTGAGAGACAAGGTGATTGGTTGGATATTGAGGTCGGGTTTGAACTTCGAATAGAGAAATAAAAATTTTCATACGTCTTCAACAAATCTTCCTAAAGGGAGAAAAAATCCCCAAAACTAAAGCCCAGCCACCGGAAATGAAGTAACGGCAGTGTCTAATAGTAATTTGATTGTGTACGCATATGAGCCAGGGGCAAAACCTGTCCAATTCCTCATGGTCGTTTAACCCAACGTTCTGTTTCCGTAGTTGGTGATTGAAGTTACGAGATCTATGATACAAGTACAAGAGTCAATAGATATTGACAGTCTCAAATAATAATTTTATTGATGTTTAAATTAATATTTTAGAACCTTTATACCATTAATTATTATGTATTATTAGTTCTTTCCTCTGTACAAGAAGTCACAACTTTTATATTGAACTAACACTATATCTAATGATGTATTAAATCCATCGACACATCGTGTGTCTCTGTCTCTCTAGATTGCATGTTGCTGTGCTTTTGCTTTATGGCTACGTAATTTTTCCTTTGGGCTTATGGTGATTTTATTGAAAACCAGCCTTCTCTTATTAAGATTGTTGTATGGCTTGAAACCTTTTTCTTAACTTTTTTTCACTTTCTGATTTATTTCAATTTAGGTCTAATGAGCTGTGCATTGGGCATCATTCTTAGCTGAGTCGCCATATAAAATTGAGCAGCACAGCTACACAGGTAATGTTATATCTTGCTGACTCCGTTGTGATGGGACCAGAAATCTGCTTCTCACTTCCAATCGCAATCTCATTCTGCTGATGTTATGATGTACCCGAACCAAGCTTTTTCATCTGGGTCCTATGCGCAGATGCTGTCTGGGAGTTCTCTTTTACCTCATAACTACAGTGAATATGTAGGAGGCCAAAATGAGGTGAAGTTTATCACAGCTATAGGTGACACAGTGACTATGCAGTCTGTTGATGGGCATTCAAATCCTGCAACAGGTGATCCAGCTGTCAACTCTTTTACCGAAGATTCCCATGTTCGAAGGACACAAATGGGGCTTGTTGATAGTGAGCAAAATATACAGTGCCACGGTTTATCTCTTAGCCTTGGGACAGTGATGCCTTCTACTGTATCTGTCCCTCCGTTTCAATACCAATATCCCAGCACTGGTTTTTCATCGCTAATGACTACTTGTCTTCCAAACTTAAAGGGTACTGTATCTTTTAAAGATGATGAGACCAGCTTACATAAGGAGTTGAGAAGCGCTGAATGCATGGCCTCTGTATCTTCTGGAGGTTTTTACAACACCATCCAAAAGGACGCTTTGTACAATCCACAATCCTCAGTCTGCCATAAAGAACTCCACTCTGATACATGCCTGCACGGATCGCCAGGTTTTGCTAACACTGTCCTAAACTCGCAATACCTTAAAGCAGCACAAGAGTTACTTGATGAAATAGTTAATGTCCGAAAGGCTTTAAAGCAACCTGGTTTCGAAAAACAAAAAAGTTTTCATGACATTGGATTAGATGGCTCTAAAGAATCGGAGGGAAAATCTACCAGTCAATCTATGCAGGTGTCTTCAGACCCCATTGGTTCATCTGCCAACACTTCATGTGAATTATCACCCGCAGAACGGCAGAATTTGTTGGATAAGAAGACAAAACTTTTGTCCATGTTAGATGAGGTAAACCTCTAAACTCCATAATTATTAAATCACATAGTTTCATTCTAATTGTTTTGATCTTCGCCGGATTTTCCTTGTAGAAGATTTTTTTTGGCCTATGATAGATATTTCAGGTCAGTTCAATAGCAAAGAGAGTCTATGTGGAAGATTGATATTAGATTTTTGGTACTATTTTGGTAGTTGATCCCAAACTTTTGGTATTGCGACTACTTGTTATTTACTATAAATTCTTCTTCTATAAGTTGTCTCTTTATCTTTATCCCTGTATGTGTTTACACTATTTCAAAGAGTTGTACAATATACCTATGATGATATCACGCTTTGTTGAGCAATTAGCAATAAGAGCAGGTTTGAATTGATTAGACTAGGTTAGCATGCGACATTAGATTGAGAAAGTTCACTTATGGTTATAAAACCACTGTCTGGAAAGTTGATCGTCAGCAATGCAATTCAGTGAGGATGTACGTTGATCGTAGAGTAGGTGTTAGCAAATGACTAACTCTTTTTGTTGTGCTCGTTGTAGGTAGATAAAAGATACCGACAGTACTGCCATCAGATGCAAATCGTGGTGTCATCTTTCGATATGGTTGCTGGGTGTGGGGCAGCTGAACCATATACTGCACTTGCTTTGCGAACAATTTCTCGCCACTTTCGCTGTTTGCGTGATGCTATTAGCGGCCAAATTCAAGTGGCTCAAAGGAGCCTTGGGGAACAAGAGGGAATACCTCGTCTCCGCTACGTTGACCAGCAGCTTAGACAACAAAAGGCCCTTCAGCAGCTTGGCGTGATGCGACAAGCTTGGAGGCCTCAGAGGGGACTTCCTGAAAGCTCGGTTTCAATACTCCGTGCTTGGCTGTTTGAGCATTTCCTTCATCCGTATGTTGTTCACCTATAATTTTCTTTTTCCAATTAATGGTATTATACTAATTTCCCATTGAGTCTGTTCTAATGATTCTTCTTCGACTTCCATTTGTTACCAGTTACCCAAAGGATTCAGAGAAAATTATGCTGGCAAGGCAGACAGGCTTGACCAGGAACCAGGTACAATATTGAATGTTTTAATTTTACAACAGCTTTAGTCCGGTACCACGGTTCTAATCTTTAGTTCTATTTAGGTAGCAAACTGGTTCATTAATGCACGGGTGCGTCTTTGGAAGCCGATGGTTGAGGAAATGTATAAAGAAGAGTTTGGTGATTCTGAGATAAGCTGCAATCTCTCATCTGAAAATACTTCCAAAGCTCCAAGAGATGATGTTCAAGTGTCTGATACTAAAGGGGGAGAGTCGCAGGACAATTTAACAAATGTTAATAGTGTCCAGCAGGGGCAACTTCATGAGTTAAAGTTAGACCATACCTCCACGCCAGAATTGAATATTGGGATTCAAAATAGTGCTCATGGAGAAAATTTCATGAATTCTGGGTTTACAAAATTGCAGGGTGGTCAAAGGCTTAATGTGAACAATAGCCTTTATTCGAGCGGACCTATGCCAACCAACCAGAATGGTGACGGGTGCCTATTGGCTTCTGCTCCGGCCGCATATGATTTATCAGAGTTGGGTAGTTTTCCTGTGGGTGGCCATGTCTCTCTTGCGTTGGAGTTGCGAAATTGTGAAACCGATGAATTTGCCATGTCTGATAATGGCATCCATAAAAGACGTAATCAGACATTAGATTCTTCGGCAGAGACAGATTTGATAGATTATCATTTCACAGACCCAGGAAAGCAACAAAACGGGTTTGGCAATCCTCATCTATTACACGAGTTTGTCGTATGAAACTTGAAACTTGCGTGCTCTTTGGGAAAATTTGATGTTTTAAGGGAACTCTGTAAAGGTGTATAACCAGAGCAGGAAGAGAAAGCCTATGTTGTTACTTTGTTGCTCACTGTTCATAAAGTGATGAAAATCACAGACCGTACAAATATACACATAGATATTTGTAGATATTCACTTGTAATATTACAGATAATTGGTTGTAACTTGTAAGTGCAAGCAATTTTGTGAGGATAATAATCACATCTTGTGCATGCATCATGTGGAATAGGGAATCATGTGAAAAATGGAACAAATCGGGCGTGGATGTATTGGCTTGTTCAGGAACTTTTTCACTGTCTGTCGTGTGGTTAATGCTTCATAAACTATATAGAGGCTAAGGAGGGCAAGTCTCATCATGTAACGTTTGAATGCATCTTATTTTCTTGCGCAAGGGTTAAAATCCAGTAATCAAGCTTTATTTTTGTGTTTGGAACTGGATTGAAATGAAGGTTAAACCAATCATAGGAAGGTGAACGAAATTGCTCCCTAGAAGAAGAATCAATATTTCCATTGTAAGTGCTACAAACATCTGTTGTTAAAACTTAAATCAATGGGCACCGAATCATTCTTAACATGTATGTAATTTGTTTTCTAAATTTCAGAGGGTGAAAGTTAATGACCATCTGAGCTGAGATGATGAAAACAGCTTTTAATGTAGTTCCTTTTTTTTTCTCCAAAATTACTCAATTTCTCTTTGTATACCACCAAGTCATGCAATAAAATACCTATGCTATTTGTGAGGTGGACACGGACGCAGGCTTTGTAGCCTACTTGGAGGTCAAACGAAACAAGTGTAAACTAGTTATTCTGTAACAGGAAATCGGAAAAAGCAGGGAATATATGGAGCAGGTAGACGAGAATAACTGGAAAATAGACGGTGAAGTTCAGTTCAGCCGTGTGAATCCGCAACCAAAAATGTTAACCTATCAAAGCAAACCCCGATTGACCCTGTCAAATTTCTGTTTTTCTCCGCGTGAACACTGACCTTTTGAGATTGTTCTATGCGTAAGCAAGATACTCTGATTCTGCCATGTGAACTTGCCAATCAACTAATGGAATTCGATTCAATTTAGTTTCTAACTTGTAACCCTGTTCTTTTGTTTGGCCCCAAAAATAGGTAAAATATTATTTTCTGTGTGATCTTGGTCGGTACTTGTCCATGCTCTTATCCTAATTTAAACCCCCACGCAAGGCTCTATTATCACTTGAAACTGCAAATACTATTAGACCTTAAATATACTACAGCTCTTCATAATGTAACTAAAGGACTTGAAGCTCTGTTGATCATGTTAACATAAATTCATGTCATGATTAACATATATAAAGATATAGAGGTCGAATTTTAGTTTATTTATGCCATCACAATATATATATATATATATATAGTAAAAGAATTTACAAATCTGATCTTTTGCTGGAGCAGGTAATACCAGAACCACAGTCAAAACCAAACACTGTACACGAGAATCAGGGCACGGACAAGAGCATGTTGACATGGTCATGGCTTGCTGCTCACATAAGGTGTTTTAGAGAGGATTTGGTAAGGGAAGTGGGTGGTTTTAGCTTTTGAGCAGTATATATATCAAGCAAACAGATGCAAGCCAACAGCCAAACTTCAAAACAAGTTCGTTACCTTTGTCTTCGCAATGTCTTTGATCAAAGTCAGCCTAGTTACAATAGCTTTGCTCTCAGCCACTCTCTCCCAAGCTCACCCTGGTTTCAATTTCGGCTGGGGTGGTGGATCTTCCGGTCTTTATCCTGAATTCTATCAGTTTTCATGCCCTCAAGCTAATGACATTGTCATGTCAGTGTTGGAGAAGGCCATTGCTAAGGATTCCAGAATGGCTGCCTCTCTACTTAGGCTTCACTTTCACGACTGCTTTGTGCAGGTTAATACCATTCGTCGTACGAAGGACTACATGAAAGAAAAAATGAAGTTCTTATATTCCAAAAACCTTTGTGGATATTCTCTTGTTTCAATGATTTAATTCTTCTTTTACCAAAAAAATTATATATTTAATTCTTCTTTTAAAATGACAGGGCTGCGACGCATCAATTTTACTGGATGATAGCGCCACAATCGTAAGTGAAAAGAATTCTGGACCTAACAAAAATTCCGTGAGAGGTTTTGAAGTGATTGATGAGATCAAATCTAAGTTGGAAGAAGCATGTCCTCAGACTGTGTCCTGCGCAGACATTGTTGCCCTTGCTGCCAGGGGCTCCACTGTTCTTGTAAGCACAATCACTTATTCACTGGAATTAACACAAAACTCTATTTCCCCTCATATAAGTGTGTACTGAAAACAGAGTGGAGGACCCAGCTGGGAGCTCCCACTAGGTAGGAGGGACTCAAAAAGAGCAAGCTTAAGTGGTTCAAACCGCAGCATTCCCCCTCCAAATGCCACCATCGAAACCCTCCTAAAATTCTTCAAGCGTCAGGGCCTTGACGAAGTAGACCTTGTTGCCCTCTCAGGTAGAAGTTTTTTTTTTACTAATGTGTATTTATATTTCCAAGCTGTGATTGAGCTTTTAACTTTTTGATATTGAAGGAGGGCATACCATTGGGGTAGCAAGATGTGTGACATTCAAGCAAAGACTATACAATCAAAAGGGAGACAACCAACCAGATGAGACTCTAGAAAAATCCTTCTACTTTGGTTTGAAAACAGTTTGCCCAACATCAGGCGGTGACAACAACATCTCTCCCTTGGACTTTGGCTCCCCAAGAAAATTTGATAATACCTATTTCAAACTCCTACTTTGGGGAAAAGGGCTACTCAATTCAGATGAAGTGCTTCTTACGGGGAGTGTGAGAGAGACTCGGAAATTGGTCAAGACATATGCACAAGATGAGAGCCTCTTCTTTGAGCAATTTGCCAAGTCGATGATCAACATGGGCAACATAAGTCCTCTCACTGGCTTTAATGGTGAAGTTAGGAAGAATTGCCGCCGAGTTAACCATCAAATTTAGCTAACTATATATATAATGCCAAAAAGTGTTTAGTTGTGTTATTAGAAAAGAATACTAGTACTGTACTTTGGAGCTGAAGTACAGCCTCTATTTTACTTTGATAAGCTTGGTGTTGATAGCAGTTTGTCAATGCCGAAAGAAGATCTTCTTAGTTATTGACAAAAGGATAATGGAACAAGGGCTGTCTACAACTGCGGGCCTTAACGTTGTTTGACTAATTGCTAAACTCCCAGATCTTAAAAGCTTCTTTAAGCTGTAACTTTTTTGGTAATAATAGTGAAAATTGGAAAGTCATTAACAAATTTGGACTCGGATATAGTAGAAACACCTCCCAGAGACACATAATTTAATAATTAGGTTTGCTAAACTTCACCATTCACTGATCCCTGTGATTATGCACAACTTCTTTTTATAACTTGGAATTACATGATAAAATACTTAAGACAAAATAATTATAATTCTCTCAAAAAAAAAAAAAGGTTAAAATTCATACGAATACCAAGTTTATATATAGTTTCATATAAATTATTAACAACCAAAAATAATGATGCGGATTGCTTTTCTTTTTTCGGCTTCAAAAGCACCCGAGTGGGTCTCTCCAGATGGGCTTAAAATTAATGCTATCAACCCATTCGGGTGCTTTTGAAGCCAAAAAAAAAAAGCTCCAATTCCGCATCATTCTTCCTCTCGCCCATCGATCGATCACTGATGTCTGAAACTGCTTCTGAGTTCTGACGCAGTAATTTCTTATTTCAGAGCAGATGCTAAACCAGCTATCACCAAATGCTCTTCTGAATATCGAAGATTCAGATCGTAAACCGAAACCCTAGAATGCGAAATTAGATTTCAAAGCTCACCAAGTGGAATAATGGTGAAGCACTCGAACGCGTGGATGGCAACGCCGAAGAAGAGGTGGCCACTAATGCTACTGGCACTGTTTTCTCTTTCAACAGTCATGGTGGTGCTCATGAGAGCCGCATCAGATTCCTGTAATACTAGCACCAGCAGTAGCGCTAAACATTTCGGAGCAGAAGATAAACAAAGAGACGTTCAGATTCACTCATCCGCCCAAGTAGGAAATCCGGCACCTAATCCATTGGAATTTATGAAGTCCAAGCTAGTTCTCATGGTTTCGCACGAGCTGTCTCTTTCAGGTTCTATCTCAATTCTCTTTTTACCGTTCGATTCTTTTGGACCAATGTCAGTAAAACATAATTTGCTAAATATGGATTCGTTTCTACGTTTTATAATGCAGGCGGGCCCTTGTTGTTGATGGAGTTAGCATTTCTCTTGAGAGGTGTTGGTTCTGAAGTTGTTTGGATTACTAATCAGAAACCTGTAGAACCTGACCAAGTGGTTTACAACTTGGAGAATAAGATGTTGGACAGAGGAGTGCAGGTGATTTTCTTTTGTGTGTGTCATTACTGCTCACTCTTTGGTCTACCCGCTTTTTATTGCTTTACTTGGGAATATTTTCACGCCCTAATGTTCAGTGCTGACGGGTTCTCATATTCGTATTGTATAAATCATATTATGGATATTCCCCACAGTCAGAGACTACGATTTGGTTTTTTTTTTTGGTGCTTTCTTAACTCTCCTGCCAAGATTTCTCTGCAAACAAATATTTCTATTTAGTTCTTACTATCAGATTGCACATTCAACCGTAAATACACGTATGCATTATAAGTTATTCTGACAAAATCCAAAAAGGTGATATTCATTTCCTGTTTTTCCTTATCATTGTTGTCCCAAGGTCCGTTACTAAAGATGAATTTTGTTTTTGCACCGAGATTTTACCTTTGTTTGAAGCCTTGTGATACATGCCTTCTTTCCAGGACAGTTGGATTTCATCTGTGTATATGGTCTCTCATCTTTAAGATGTTTCTTGTGCCTCATGCTTGTTAAACTCAATGTTTTGCAACTCCTAGAATTAATAACAAAAATTGTACATCTTGGGTTTAAACTGCAAGAGAAGATAGGGAATAGACATGCTGTTGTGAGCCTGCTGAAATTTTTTTCTGTATAATCTCTTTAGCATTGATTTCTTTAAATATTTGATGAAGAAAGAATTAGTTTTTCTTCACCCTTATCTTCCTTTTTTTTATTGGATGGGAAATTAAGTTCCATCTGTAAGAAAGAAATTACTAGATTAGCGTTCTACGTCTCCCAGTGTTATTGGGCTTCTGAGGGCCCCCTTTTTTATTCTTGTGTTTGGTTCCTGATAGGTCCTGCCTGCCAAAGGTGAAAAGGCCATAGATACAGCTCTTAAAGCTGATCTTGTCATTCTAAATACTGCTGTAGCTGGGAAGTGGCTGGATGCTGTTCTCAAGGAAAAAGTTTCCCAAGTTCTTCCAAAGGTTTTATGGTGGATTCATGAAATGCGAGGGCATTATTTCAAAGTGGAATATGTTAAGCACCTCCCTTTTGTTGCAGGTGCCATGATTGATTCGCACACAACTGCAGAATACTGGAAGAATAGGACTAGGGAGCGTTTAGGGTATGCTTCCAACATCATTTAGTGTGTTGCTAGATTCTCTCTGCTACCTGCTCTGTATAACCTCGACCATGTCGTGCCTTGCGTCTTTATACTTTTCTCCCTTATCTTCTGTCATCTTGTTAACTGTATGCTTTGGTCCAACTTTGTAGGATTAAAATGCCTCAAACTTATGTTGTACATCTTGGCAATAGCAAGGAACTGATGGAAGTTGCTGACGATAGCATAGCAAAGAGGGTTCTTCGTGAGCATGTTCGGGAATCTCTTGGAGTCAGAAATGATGATCTACTTTTTGCCATTATAAATAGTATGATCTCCTTCTTGATACTTACTACCTATACACGTTTGATATGCTGACGAGACTAGTATTTTCCCATCTAATGCTTGATCTGTCAACTCATATATCACCGGATTGACATCTTTTTCTTCTTAGTTTCTCTTTTCTTCTGCTGGGAGGGGAGGGGGAAGGAATTGATTGACAAAAAAGGACAAGAGCTTTATATTTAGTAATTTGCTTCAGCTGAATCAAGGTTCTAATCATCTAATTTAAGAATTATGATTTTCGTGTAGAAGAACTTGTTCTAGTGCATCCATATGTCAAACTTATTTTTTGCTCATTGCAGCAGGTATTACCAACCTGCAATCATAGGGCTAATCACAATCATAAAATCATTTGTTGTGTTATTGTGTGTGAAGTGAGAGAGAGGGTGGGGTTAAGAGGGAAGAGAGAATGGAGACTCTGATGATTCCACTAATCACCACTTTTTCTTCATGTAATAGGTTATAAAATCTAAATGGTAGTGGCTAGTGAATCATGCCCATTTGCTCTTTCCATCTGTATACACCCCTTCTATTTGTTTTGTCAATCCTTTTACAAATTTATATTTTGAGCAGCAGGCATGATATAACTGCAGGTGTATCTCGTGGTAAAGGGCAGGATCTATTTCTTCGTTCCTTTCATGAAAGTTTGCAACTGGTCCAGGAGAAGAAACTGCAGCTGCCATCACTGCATGCTGTAGTTGTAGGGAGTGATATGAATGCACAGACAAAGTTTGAAACAGAACTGCGCAAATTTGTCATAGAGAAAAAGATTCAGGACCGTATTCACTTTGTTAACAAAACCTTGACAGTGGCCCCTTACCTGGCTTCAATTGATGTTCTTGTTCAGAACTCTCAGGTATCTTCTGATATATATTTTCAAGTTGAGTAGAAACAGAATGTATATTACAGTCTATTGTTTTGTAAAGGGGAGTTGATACCTGACTGATTAACCTATCTGCTCATAGTGAGAGTCATAGATGTAAATTGATAAATTTTTGGCTTCCATGAAGTTTAAATACAAAATTCAGTAAAGAACCAGAAAAGGGATGGCATAATTGTGTTGAAGTCCTAAGTGTAATGCCTCATAACCTTCCAGAGACCAATGATCAGATTTACATTATTATTATAGTTTTTAAGATTTGATTTTACATTCCATAAATCCATATATCATGATATGTCCTTTCTCTTCACTTCAGGCGAGGGGAGAATGTTTTGGGAGGATAACCATTGAAGCAATGGCATTTCGCCTGCCTGTACTGGTATCTTACTAACTACTTAGTATAAGTTGCCTTGACAATGCCTTTTTTGTTGTTTTGTTATGTTTTGTTTTTTGCATATTCTTAGGGGGTTTATTTGCTGTAACTGTGTCCAAATTACTCATCAGCTATATATAGGTCTAGTTTGCTGTATGGTACTGTGCTTTATATGTATATTTTTTGAAATCTCTTAAACGCTGCTGTTTTATTGTTTTGTTAATTTTTTTTTCATCTCAACACCCCCCCCCCCCCCAAAAAAAGTTATTTCACTTTTTGTTGCCTTTATATGGTCTCATTTTAGCACCAAATTGCCTTTTTGGATACTAACTTTGCACGTAGTACCAAATGTTGATTTACTTCTTATGCAGGTCTTCTAGTCCAATTGATCAATTAGCTACATCCTTGTGACAATACTAATTTTTAAATTAATTGCAGACCCATTTGTCTTTGTCTGAGTTTTAGACACAACTTTTTTTATTTTTTAAAAGAAAAGTGAGTAACTAATGTAGGCAGTGGAGAAGTGCAACCTGAGTGTTCCCCTTCACACTTTGTCTATGTTCTTATGGATATTAACCCTTGGTCATCCATTATCTACTTTATTTTGAATATTTTCCTTCAACTGCTTGTTCCTGTACCTTCCTCCTCTAGTCATTTTGTTTCTATGATTATTGAAATCAGAGCAGAGAAGAATTTTCTGTTTTTGCAAGTTTGCACCATCAACTTACAGAAAAACGACCTGAAAATACAGTCCATGTTAAGCTGGCATGAATGTGATACAGAATATTGTTATAGCTGTCGGCAGTCTGATATTTTATACAGCTTCTGTTGGTTGCAAGTTGAATTGAGCACTTCTTTGCTATAAACAAATCCTTGTAATTGAAATGAGAGTATGAGACCATGCCACTTTATTTCTTACCATTTTTTCCACAGATGATATTGGTGGTTTTTCAGTTGTAATTGAGATGCTAATAAGCTTTCTTAAAAAATGTATCATCACATATTGTTGTGAAAATGTGACCAACCTTTCTTCTGCAGACTGTTTCAAGTTTCACTGGTTACTGCATGTTAAGAGTCTATGCAAATCTTTATGTGCATGCCTGTTATCATGTTTTATTTTCTTTCCGTTCATTAAAAAAAAATCTCCCAGGGCACTGCAGCTGGGGGTACCAGGGAGATTGTGGTAAATGGGACAACGGGTTTGCTGCATCCGGTTGGAAAAGAAGGTATTACGCCTCTTGCGAATAACATTGTGAAATTGGCAACTCACGTTGAGAGGAGGCTGACTATGGGAAAGAAGGGATATGAGAGAGTGAAGGAGAGGTTTCTTGAGCACCATATGGCTCATAGAATTGCGTTGGTTCTGAAGGAAGTGTTACAGAAGGCAAAGAGCCACAGTTAAATTAACCAGCTTTGGTACTGCCTTTTTTGTTGTAAATTTATTTGCACAAAGTAAAAGAAAAGGGTTTGATGAGAATGGATTTTGTACCTCGTCCTCTGTACTGTACTATATAGCGTGGGAAACTTAAAAATGAAACTTTCATATTTTCAAGCATGATATGATTGTTTTCTATTTTATTTTATTATTTAATGTAAATCTATTAAAAATATTTATACGTATTTTTTGTACTTCAAACCTAAACATCGTTAGTTCATTACCTGTTCTCATGGTTATCTATTCGCTGTATTATTCACGATGTTTATTCGCTTAAACATGAATATATGACATAGTCATGTTATAATTTATTATTATTTGGATAATCGTAAAAGGGATATTTCTAAAAGAACAAATAAAATAGTGCTTTTCTTTTTAAAATGTTCATGACATTCTTATCTTTTTCTCTTTTTTTCTTCATCATAAGCTACATTTTCTTTATTTGTTCAATCTCAAATTTAGAATTGTGAATTTTATTACTTTTTGGTAATGAAATTCAATAATACTATTATTTAGAATCATGTGTAAATTTTTAATATATTTGAACTTTTATGTTAAGAAACAAAAATTATAATCAATGTTACAGTTTTTACAAATTAATATTAGATTATTTTTTATTTACATGTAAATTAAAATTTAATTATATTTATATAAAATTATATTAATTTGTAAAGTCCGTATAAGCTAAATAGTATTAGTGGGGGTAAATGTGTAATTTTCATCTCCATTCTTTACTTTAGTTTACAGTTTTCGCTTTTCACTTCGAATATATTGGGCAGTTCTGCCATTATGCTAGTCTAGTTGCTCCATTCAGCTCCTACAACTACAAACAAGTCCAGCGTTCAAGTCTCTGCAAACTCGTCATTCAATATTTCCGATTTCGGAGCGCGAAAACAATGACAGACGCCGAAGATGCAGTACGACGCCGTAACACGGTGGCGGAGTATCGAAAGAAACTTCTTCAGCACAAAGAATTGGAGTCCAGAGTACGATCGGGTTGGTCTCTTAACCTGTTACCAAATTTCATCAAGCGCATAAATTTCGTGAATAAATTCATGGATTTTCATTGTAATAACGCCTATAATTGAATTTTGTTTTAATTTTCATTAATTCTGGAAACCACAGTTTTAGGGTTTTGCTCTTTTCATTAGTAACCCTTGATTGCCCTAACATCATAAAATCCTTTTAATCTATGAGAAAGGTGGTTTTCATAAATTTACGTTTTATTGGACATTGCCTTTGCTGTCGATTTCTAATTGGTAGGAACCGTATGCCGTTTCTGGAAATTAGGGTAAGGATAACGACTGGATCTATCGTCAGAAACATTTTGTTCCCTCACTGGGTTTCTTTTTATAACATAAATTTATTCCTAGTTGAGCAACGAAGTATTGACGCATTTCTTAGCTAGAGAAGATGGATGATAAGTGTGCTAATGAGGAGCAGGTATCTGAGACCGAGTAGGGTTGCCCATGGTTATGCCTGATTTGCAGGCTCATTTCGGCGCGCACGATGCTGCTCCATTCTTATATGAAAATGCTTTAACCAGCTCCTTTGTCTTATTGTTTTCTTATTACAATAAATTTTGTAAAATTTGCTCTTTCTTTTGGCTTATTTTTTATTTTTCATTAATGCACTTGGATCCTTGTGGATGAGGTTGGTGACTTTGGATTTAGAACTCAAATTGCAGTCAGGGAGAATTTGCGAGCTGCAAAGAAAGAGTTCAATAAAACAGAAGATGATTTGAAGTCTCTTCAAAGTGTTGGGCAGATCATTGGCGAAGTTCTTAGGCCTCTTGACAATGAACGCTGTAATGATTCTGTCTATTTCTTTTCATCATTTTGAATTGTATCTTGCTCTTCAACCTCATTGGTCTTATCATCTCTATCCCTACATTTAGGTTTTGTATTTTAGATGCTTTGCATACTATTATTTCCATCTACTTACTTGGAACTGGTGCATCATTTATGTTAGATCTATCTATTTAATTATCTTCTCTGCATTTTGGTTGGTAGAAACTTAAGAGTAGGTTAATAGTTATACAATGTGTCATTGTGATTGTTTTGTTATCTCAGTGATTGTTAAAGCAAGCAGCGGTCCCAGGTATGTGGTTGGCTGCCGCAGTAAAGTGGATAAGGAGAAATTGACTGCAGGAACAAGAGTGGTTCTGGATATGACGACACTAACCATAATGCGGGCTCTTCCACGTGAAGTAAGTTATCAAAAAATGTTCTTTTCAAATATTTATTAGATGAATGTGTTCATTTTCCTGTTTGATCTAGTTTATTTTATTTTGAAAACTATCAGCTATTTTTTCACAATTGACGGTCACTATTTTGTATAATATGGTGTGCCAGGTTGATCCAGTAGTTTATAATATGAAAATGTTCTTTTCAAATATTTATTAGATGAATGTGTTCATTTTCCTGTTTGATCTAGTTTATTTTATTTTGAAAAC
>JASKGM010000001.1:3054809-3079764 GCA_034509205.1 Ceratonia siliqua | reverse complement strand
CAGCTATTTTTTCACAATTGACGGTCACTATTTTGTATAATATGGTGTGCCAGGTTGATCCAGTAGTTTATAATATGCTGCACGAAGATCCTGGTAATGTCAGTTACTCAGCTGTGGGTGGTTTATCTGACCAGATAAGAGAGCTGAGGGAATCAATTGAATTGCCTCTGATGAATCCTGAACTCTTTCTTCGAGTTGGAATAAAACCTCCTAAGGTGATTACCTTTTTACTGCATTTATACCCTGACCTCGATTAGTGTAATTGTGTTTTTGGAAGAATTGTCACCTAAGTGTCCCCATTCTCTTGTGGAAGTGTATTTTTTTAAGGAGTAAGTTATGACTTTCAATTTGACTGGCATCTTCTTAATTCTCATCTTTCAGGGCGTTCTTCTTTATGGACCTCCTGGTACTGGTAAGACATTGTTAGCTAGGGCAATTGCCAGTAATATAGATGCTAATTTCTTAAAGGTCAGACAATGTTTCTTTTCTGAAGTTATTTGCATTTTGAAGTTTCATTCTAAAGTCAGATATATTGTACCTTACCCTGTATTCTGGTGTAGGTTGTTTCAAGTGCCATAATTGATAAGTACATTGGAGAAAGCGCTAGATTGATACGAGAAATGTTTGGGTATGCACGTGATCACCAGGTGAGATTATTGTGTGAAATTTCTTCCAATATGTTCATATTTTCAAATGGAAAGTTATTATAATGCTCCATTTTATTTGTTCAGCCCTGCATCATTTTTATGGACGAGATTGATGCCATTGGTGGCCGTCGCTTCAGTGAGGGAACAAGTGCCGATCGTGAAATTCAAAGAACACTAATGGAATTGCTTAATCAACTTGATGGGTTTGATCAACTTGGGAAGGTATATCTTATTTCAAATGCCCATATCATTAATTTCAAAACCACCCTCGTACTTGGTTTTTAGAAACACTTGCTCCCTTGTATCAAGGATTAAGCATGAAATTTTAATCGGCGTTGTTCTCTTTCTCAACTTTGTGTGTAAATCTCAGATGTAGCATATTTTACTAGAGGTTTCATTTATGTAAAAGTTAAATGAAATATAACAAGCACTAACCTTGTATGGTTAATGTGTTCTTCTGGATGTGTTGTCCAATCCTTCCCATTAATGACTTTTTGAGCAAGCTTTTATGGTGCATGGCTGTTGTAGGTTAAAATGATAATGGCAACAAATAGACCTGATGTACTTGACCCTGCTCTCCTGCGTCCTGGGAGATTGGATAGAAAAATAGAGATCCCATTGCCAAATGAGCAGTCAAGGATGGAAATTCTCAAGATTCATGCTGCTGGAATTGCGAAGCATGGTGAAATAGACTATGAAGCTGTTGTTAAGCTTGCAGAGGTAATTGCAAGGAAATTGGGTTAGTTTAATCAACCAACTGGTGCATGTTTGATGTATTGACGGTTGCAAATTGCTCAGGGCTTTAATGGGGCTGATCTCCGAAATGTCTGCACTGAAGCTGGAATGTCAGCAATTCGTGCAGAACGTGATTATGTGATCCATGAAGATTTTATGAAGGTACTCATTTCTTCAAATATAGTTTTGTTTAGGAAGCAAGTTTTGCAGTGTATTTGATCATGTACAAAAGGACTCTCTCCTTGTCAATTATGAGGACAATAATTTTTTTACTTACTCCGATTCCAGGCTGTTCGGAAACTGAATGAGGCAAAGAAACTTGAATCCAGCGCTCACTACAGTGCTGATTTTGGGAAAGATTAAAGAATCTATTGCAGAAATTTTACAGAGCCATGGGTATCTAGACAGTGCATCTTCTTTCATTCGAGCCAAAAATGTGCTACCTCATAATTTGGACTGACTCGTAGACGTAAGCATGAAATGATATCTTGGGGTATGCCTTATACTATATGAATACTGAAGTTGGAAGAAGTTATTAACCAAATACAGCAAAGGGAGGATGAAAATTCAATTGTTTGCCCGAACTTAAATGTGTTGTTTATTTATTTTGTTTTATTTGGATTAAAAGCAGTGCTTTCCACATAATTTCTAATACTGATCTTTGAATTGGTTGTGCTTATATGCGTGTTTATAATGTACTTCCTTGATCCTGTTTATGACTGAAGTTTTGAAGGCAGCTCTGTTCAGGGCCTCAGGCAGTCAATTTGCTAGCTATCTTTATCTAGACATTTTATGTTTAATCGAAGGACTGAAAAGGATGATTCATGGTAGGGGATGAAAAAGGTGCAAAAGCTTCATTTAAAAATGTTGACAGCTTATGAAGTGTACAAAGCCGATTATTCCTACTGGACATGTACGTTTATTCAATGTCTCGCTGTTAATCAGACTCGAGAAGGTTGCCAGCGGTACTGAAATCCAGAATTAGTCGTCTTCCTCCAATTTGTTGGTGCGCGTGATACCATATATTGATGTAGTCCTCTTCGTTAATTTGTATTTCACCATTCTTACTATCTTGAAGAACCAGAAGGTACTTACTAGCTGCAAACCCAATCCCATAGCCTGCACAATGCATTTGTGGAAAATTAGTTCAAAGAACATTTTGTTTCCAGAAAGTAACAAATTCCTCGTAATCATTAATTAGGTTTAGGGTAGACCTTTATGAGAAGCGGGTTGTCGGCAGATAGAGTAACGTAAGTGATATAAGGACCGGCCAGCATCCTAGCAAACGTAAATATGCCAGCAAACAAAATCTGCGCAGCAAATGAACTATTAGCTCATTTTGATATAATAAATCTATTTTAATACATTAGAAACAAACCCTAAAGAGACCGGGAAAAAAAATCCAATTGGGGCCAAAAAGAAGGTTTGCTATAATAGTTTACTTACGTCTGCTGCCAAATTGAGGCCAGTGTCCCTGTAACCGAGCTCCTTGAGAAGCTCCCTCAAATGCAGGAATGGGCTTGACATCTCCGTTACCCACAGTGCTGCTACCATCTCCGAGCCACTCTGCAGAAATATAGCGCAGTGTTACTACTTTAGTTTTTCAAAAATAAGGAACTTGGTGACAAATTATATTTATGTTAGAGTTGAGACATTATTTGCACAATATTAGAGAGAATGATTACCTTTCGATAGTATAGACCAGCTAGGAGTCCAACAATGCTAACCAAATGGTGGATGGTGTTGTCCAGATTGACTCTTTCACCAAACAGACAACATAGTATATCATATATGAGATACGAAAGGCTCACTGCCAGAGTTTGCATCTGCTCATGATTCAGTGTTCAAAACATTCCACTTTTAATGCCAAACCCAAAACTCCTCTGTTTCTGTAATCTGTATATAATATATATATACCTGTCGATGGGAAGATGTTGAAGCCAAAGGACAGACTGGGCATTTCCAATCTTCAACACACAGTGAAGCTAATGTTACTGCTAAACTTGCATGTACCGTAGAGACAAGGCGGTTGCTGAATTCAAAAGAGCGCTTCCAAAATATCCTTCTTGCTATTACAAATGCTGTCGTCCATGAAATCACTCCCAAACCAATTGTTTTTGTTATGTAGTCTTCCATTTCTCTATGTCTGTTTCAAGTCAATGTAAAAAAAAGTTAGAAGAGAATAAGTGCTAAAATGCAGCAGATATGAAACAAAACAAGAGAATCTGATTATACGAATCAGGATTCTGGAGTCTTGACTCTAGAGACAATATGGGGAGGATTGAAGTTTCGATGAAGCTACTAATAATAACTTGTAGGACCACAATAAATAATAACTTCCATTGGCGCAACCGCAATCAGAAGATGGAGAAAGGTCCACTCCATCTGCATAATTCGTACCGGCTGCAACTACCATATTTATTATACTAACATTACATGCTGTCAACTAGATGAAATCGGATAAAAATATATTTATTAGATGAAATTTTCTCTCTTTGAATTGGCAGAAAGTGACTTGTAAGAACTAAGAAGCAGAAATCTCTGGATCAAATTGAAACCATGTGTACGTTGTCAACTACTTCCACTATTTTTGTACCCCTTACAACCAAAAATAGAAACATAAAGAAAGATTAAAGCACATATTTTATTTTGAATTCCAATTAATAAACAAAGGATAAATAAATTTTAACATGATTATTATATTACTGTTTGCTAATGTGATCTTCAAACACTCTTTCAAAGTATCAGAAATTTCAAAGTATAAATAATCCAGAGTAAGGTTTTTATTTTTAAAATTGCTTTTTAATTATTTAATTTTAATTATATTTTTATTTTAAAAAATTAAAAAGTCAAAAAAAATTTCTTAACACAATTATTAAAAAATAATTTAAAAAACAAAGTAGAAAAACACAAAAAAAGCAACAACAAAAATCTTTGGATTTTTTTATTTTTAAATTCTTTAAACTTATTTTTTAAAATAAAAATTTTAAAAATAAAAATCCTACTCTAAAATATAGAATGCTCCTGTGTAGGAAAACAATTACCAAATTTCATTACACAATCACGCCTCTAAAAATAATATATTAAACATAGACTTTTTAAATAACAAAAAGTTAAAATGTGATGAAAAGTATTACAATTTCTTTTTTAAAAACAATAACAGAATTATTTAAATTATTAATTAATCAATAAAAATATCATATTAGACTGCAGCCAAAACAAAAATATGGCCTTATTAGTTATTAGAACGGTAGAACCACCATTCAACAACCTCTACACTTACTGTGACATATCACACATTCACCTCAGCTTCGCCCTTTACCCCATATAGATTCAAGCATCAGCATTCAGCATACATCCTTCCACTTGCCTTTGATTGTGTTTTGAATTAAATCTGAATTTTGTTATAAAACAATTTTAATTACAGCTTTAATTCCTTTATTTTTCTTAATAAAATAACTTAATTACCCCTTTGAAAACCAGGCTCGAAAATTTCCTGTATCTTTAATTTATACGATTTAAAACCTAATTCTGAAAGTACTCTATATGACCATTAACAAGCATCCTCTTGTGTGCTTCAGTGTTGTCAAGGGACGTTACGTCCATACAAATGAGATGTTATGAGGCAGGTTAACGTGGCTACAACTTCTGGTCACTTGGGCAAAATTAATATATAAATATATTAGTAAAGGTATACTAGATAGACAAAAATCAATTCTAATTTTACTGCTCTGGCTTTTGTAATTTCAGAGTTGCTGACTCTTACAGTTAAGGGAACTCAATCTTTACGATATCTTGCCCAGAAGCCCTTCTTCCTGGCAGAATCATTCTCCCCCAGGGATCGGCTCCACTTGGACCCAAGTGAAAAGTGCCGCCTCAAGAAGGGCTTTCCAAAGGAGCTCCTTGCACTAGAACTAGGCTCCATCTTTGGAACTTTCCCTCCATATTCAATGTCTTTTTGGCGATCAAACGCATCAAATCCACTGTCAAGACAGCTATCAACTACCCGGTTTTTGGATATCTTGTGGTTTTTCGCCTTCATCTCTGTTTCCGCACGAACACCCTTTCTGGATAACATTGACACTTGCTTCTCTCCAACCATACAAATAGGACAAGCTGGATCACACTTATCTGCCTCTGGTGTCATAGTCTCTAAGCATTCCGCATGATAAACATGTCCACAAACCAGTACAGCAACAACTGTGAGGTCATTGCTGACAATAAATTTCTGATTGCTCCATGCTGGTCTCTCAGTCAGAAGCTTGGAGCAAGCTCCACAAGATTGTATATCCATGGAGGCAGAATATGAGAACCTGCTACTCAATCCACTTATCTTGCGACAACCTGAACCCAAGTGCTCACTATCAAAGGACCACCGTTCCCTTTGAGTATGAGATGAGGCCACAAGCTCAGAAAAGGTTCGCATGGACCAGCCATCAGATAATCCGCCTTGGGATCCAGCTGCTATTTCATTACTGCAAGTGGAGAGTACAAATGATGGCCTTCCCTCAGAAATTGAGTTGTCCGGTGATTTTAACCCTAGGATCTGACTATCTGAAATCTGTCTCAACAGTGGATGTCCTGGAGAACGATGGGCCCATCTTGATGATGCAGAGTTGGGAAGATGATGATAATTATGATTATGCAAAGGATCTGTCGGCATTAAGTGACCTGAAGGTATCGAAAATGAAAGATTTCGTACTGAAGATTCCACAATTTCTGGTGATTCTGGTAGATTCTTGACCTAAAGACAAATCATAAACGAAGAGTGAACCCAATACTACAGGAGAAAGCTTAAACATCAGATTAATAACCAGAAAGCTCCCAGGTCAAATAAAGTTGTTCAAAACTCACCACTGTACAACAATTGCTTGCCATGAACAGATCTGCAACAAGCAAATAGAGGAAGGGGAAAAAAAAGTAAAGATTATTGAATGAAGAAAAGAAAATAAAACAATCAAGAAACTAAAAAAGAGCATAATGAAATAAAAGTCAAGAAACAATACCACAGACCACTCATTGCTAACTAAAATACAAATTCTTATGCTAGATCAGAGATAGCAGAAGAAAAGGAGAGGAACAAACAACAAAGCGCTACATACTTGCCATACAAAACATGGTTGATGTAAAAATAAAAGAATTTTGTATTCAGAGAAAAGCCTAGACATGAAGGCTAAGAACAAAACAACAAGGTATTTCATTTTTCAGAAGAACACCAATCTAAAAATGGAAGGGCTTGATAACGAGAGGCCCATTGATGATCAAGCCACTCTTGGACTAAGCCCTACCTTAGGGCCTTTCCCTTGTAAGGGGAAGTCACTGAAACGAGTCTAAACGCCAAAGAGTGATCTTTAATCACTACTACATATTCTTATTGATAGATATAGTGTAAAATAAGTTTGAGTGCCCAGAGTTGGATTCAAACAGAAGAGCTTAACCAAATTTTCCTGTACAACTTAACTTAAGCTCTCTCGGTTAGAAGGAGAAAGCCAAGCTTGAGAAAGTGATCTTGGTGACTTAAGAATGGATGATTGCTGAAATTTGAAAGAACTTATACAATGGAGTACTCCTATAAAACAGCATTTATTGTATGCTAATGCTTCAGTAATTGTGATGATAAATAACAGGTATTTGCACAATTGATATGGTATAAATCTTCCAGTAATCCAGCCAAAAAACATATGTTATATATTCTGTAGTTGACAACAGAAAGCAAGTGCATGTTGCCTGGTGATAGAAGTATCCAAAGTTGATGCCAGTGAAACCTGCCACAGCTACAACATACTTTAAGGTTTAGGCCCAGTCAATATATTGTAATGTCATATTCGCAACTGATGCCCAGTCAATATATTGTAATGCCAAATTTATGCCCAAATGTTTTATAAAATAAACTAATATGCATCAGACAATGTGCTTGTGGTAAATGACAAAACTCAAGAATGATAAAATTAACATTTACCTGAAGATGAAGTCGTCAGATTTGCAACCAATGCCTCGTGAATAGGGGATTTCTGAGAAATAGGAGTTACAGAACTCTCCAGAGTGCTTCCCCCATCAGATAAATTAGCTCTTTCAGAGCCTAAAGATCCTTTTAACTCCATGCTAACATTTCTTCTGTCACCATGAGATGTGTGATAAGGAGGATTCTCAATTTCACCAGCAACACACCCGCGACTATCCCACCGAAAGCTCCACGATGGTGAACATACAACATTCCTATGCAAACTTCCATCTCCAGTTCTGTTGGGAAGAGTATGATCCTTTGCAGCAACACAACAAGCTGACCCCATGGAAGCTACTGACATGCACAATGGTCAATCTAACTAACTTGCACAAGAAAGACAAATTACTAGGTATTGTATAGGTAACATTCAAGACTTGGTAATCAAGAAACATTTCCAAGAATATACCAGAACAAATAAAAAGGAAAATTCAAAGCCAGCTCAATTTTTGAGAAATTGCAATCCTACTTCCTCCTGAAGAATAAACAAAAAGAAAAGCAGATTAATCTGAGATTTCTAAGTAAATATGCTTAAAATAATCCAAAAGCCAAAGATCTGAAAAAAAATTTCACTACTAATTGTCTCATTTTCTAAGAAAAAAAAAAAATTCACCGAGCATGCCGTCAAAATATTCAACTATCAGAAAACACTTCTATCCCAGAGCCAACACAAAGCTACATATATATCTGATTGGCATTAAACCTACGTTTGATGATTGAAGTCTCAAAATTTTCACGCATCTTAGTCTGTTTAGGACTAGTTTGGCTCAACAATTCCATATATGGGACATGGTGCAGTATTTATGAGCAATCATATATTTGCTTCACTGAATACAATATGATGTTATGCCGCCAAACCAACAGAACCGTTAAACTAAAGTTCTATGCAAGGGCATATAGACATACAGACACCATGTCAATTGAAAATACATATTATGCAGTCTCTAGATCAACCATGGAACAATCTTCCTTCTTACCCCCCAATGCCACAAAAAAATTAATAAAAAGAAAGAAAAAAATGACAAAAATCAATAATGCATGACATGATCAACAGAAAATCCTGAGACTATTGGAACGGAATTTATGATTCCTTAAAAAAGATACTTGTATTCCCATAGATGTAGTCTCTTTGTGATTTAATCATATATAGACTTTGGACTAATTATTCATTTAGCGATCATATCTTTCCTTATAGCTGAATAAAATTTACACTTCATTACTGATTTTCTCACTCCTTGCACCACTATCAGAAACATCTACAATGTGGAAATAATTGTACATGCTTTACTTTCATCTGGCTTCAGTTTAATATCCATAACCAAAACATTGGATCCCAGTTGGGACCACGCCAACGGGGACCTGGATATAGATTTCACTGGAGTAGTGTCCCAAAGCGAACCATGTGCAATCATGAGCATATAAAGTATGTCCAAGGGACTAGAAACGCAGAAGACCAGAAATATGATAAAGGAATCAAACCCATCCAGAATTCACTGGAAATTATATCCATATAGCATCTTGTAGAAAGCCTATGTCCCAATCCCACAACTTACACCCCACCCCAATTCCCCAATAAACTACGAGGTACGAGACTATTTAGCTCAATAAATAGGAAAAATCTCTACCACCAACTATAAGGAAACAAAAAGATTACAACAGCAATTAACACCGAGAGTGATAGGCCACTGCAAAAGGGAAATGAATAGGCACACTCACTTAGTTGAAAGCAGAAAAGAAATGTACTCGAAAGCCAATACAGAGAATTGCTTTTTCTATTTTCGCTTATCCAAACGACCAAAAAAATGAAACTCTCAACATTAAAAATTAAAATATACATGTACTTATTAAACCATTCAAAAAAGATAACAAAACCGGAAAGCCTGCTTTTTTTTCTTCTCCCATGTCTGTATTATAGAACCAACCAAAATCGTCCATCAATGCCTAAAATAAGGAAGCATTTTTTGTATTAAACAGAACAAAGTTTAGGGTTCGATACATTCTGAGGACTAGTTCTTCGCATGGATGATTAACATTAAAAAACAAGGCTAAAACTAGACCGACAAATGTCAAATAAACGATAAAGCACAGAAGAATGATACCTCTTGAAAACTATGAGTCGAGGAAAGAAGGGGAAATTAATTTGGAAGTCGTCATTTTGGTCTTCTCCTTCGTCTTCGTGTCTGTCATGCGCAGCGCAAGCGAGCTACAGAAGATGAAAGGCACGGTGCTTATATAACGTCGTGTCTTAAGGCTGGCGGCACAAAAAATGAGGCGCTTGTCGTTATGACGGAGTTAAGGAAGCCAAGGGCAGTGGGAATGCTGCCGCGCATTATTACCCTTTCTCTTTTCCCTCTCATCTTTTATTTAGAAATAAAGCACGTTCAAAAAAGCAACCAAGTTGAAGTTCGCTGGCTCTGTTTACCGCCACGTGTATTGCGCTGTCCCTTGCCTTGAGACTGAGAATTGTTGGACAAATTGGCAGCTGCCAGAATTCCAAGTCAACGACTGGCGCTTGTGTTGATTTCTTTAGTTCCTCCTTACTCATACTCATAATATGGGCTTCGGCCCACTCACAAGTTGAGTATAATCGCAGGCGCAGCCCCAAAAATGCTCTCCTCAACCTCAAGTCAATGTGAACTTATTTTACTAGTTTCATAAATTAAAAAACATATTATATTTAGTAAATATGTTATGGGAGCATCAGCATGTAGCAGAGGTACAAATATGGAGTTGTTATCTTCATATTGGATCCAACCATCCATAAACCCTGGTCTTATGTTGCCATCACTGTTCTGGGCCAGGCCCAATTACGTCATCAAGTACATCAGGTAGTACTATGCAATATTACACTTTAATTACTATATGACAAAATAAAAGATAAATAATAAAGTTTTGAGTTTATAATTTGTGATACCATAACTCTTTTTCTTTTCTGTTTTTTTAACTTTTGGGCAACACAGAAAAACTTGTTTAATCAAACACCGCTGGTGACATTGTTATTTCCCTTTTTCTACTATTATTATATATATCGCGATTCACGACCCTTTCCCAGGGGATAGGGTCATTTGATTGTTCCTTCCTCCGAAGTCTAATTCGTAACGCCAGGATGCTATCCAACGTTATGTTAATTGCACTTCAAAACCCAGAAAAAAAAAACAGTTTTAATATATAATTATCCCATTTATTTTACAACAAAGAGAGACTTATATGTATTATCTAAAAATCTATTTATACTTACATTGTACTTAAAAAATTACTAAATAAAAATTTGAAGATTTACATAATTAAATTATATTGATAATTAGAAATTTTGTTTTCCTCTTTTTCACTACTACTATTATAAATGGGATTGGGTAAGAGGATTTTTTTTAATTTTTTAGTTTAAAAATAAATATTATTATGTTAATTATACATTTTTAAAAAGTTATTTTTAAAAAATTAAAATTCTTATAAATAATTTTTTATCAACTTTTTTAATAAAATATTTTTATAAAAGTGATGGTATTATTAGATTCCTTTATAAAAAATTTTTAAATACAAAATGTGAATTTTATTCATACCTCACGACTTATATATATTTTTTAGTTATTATAAATATTAAAATATTTAATAAAATAAATATTATTTATATTAAAATTATTAAAATAATAAAAAATTATATATATAAATATAAAAATATAAAAAATATCGAATAAAAAATTTATATTAATTATTATAAATATAAAAATAATTAAAAAATAAATATTATGTATATTAACATTATTAAAATAATAAATAATTATATAATTATATAAATTAATTTACATTTGATATTTATTAATTATTATATATGAATAAATAAGTGAAAAAAATAAATAATTGTTTAAAGTTATTTGTATAAAAAATATTAATAAAAATTATACTTAAATCAAACAAAAATAAAAAATTATAACTAATATTTTTATAAATATTTAAAGTCAACTAAATATATTTTATAACATTATAAGAATTGAGATTCAAAAGAATATAATTTCCATAAAACTTAAGTTTTAGGAATGAAAAATTCTGCCCATACAGAAACTCTTGACTACACAGACTTGCCTTTTATCACTGGCTATCTCCCGAGGGACTTCTTTTTCTTAATTGTTGTCAATCTATATCTAATCCAAGTTTTGTTGTAAATAATAATTTGTAGATCTAATGCTTAACTTCTTTAAATAATTAAGTTGTGGACAAAGACATATTATATAAACACTGAACGAAATAATGTAAATAGGTCCAAATGTTTAAATGAAGGTAACAATCAACCCAAAAGTATTGGAAGAATTTGAAAAATATAAATATGATTGACAAATACAATTTTTACATGGAAAAGCCATTCATACCATATATATAGATATTATACCAAAGCACCGAAAATAATTTTCCCCCACTATTGATCCTGAGCCACACCCATCAGCACCACCAAACTATTCTGCTTATCTTCTATTCCAACTTCCCATTAATACCGCTTCACCTTCGGTACTTATATTACACTAGAAACAATTGACGACTGAAAAAGGGAGCAGGAGATGAAGAAGGTTTTTGTCCTCTCCACTCTTTGATTCCACCATGAACCACGATAGTAAAACAACAAGTACTGGACTTTATTCTCAGGTCCCCAGAGAGTTCACCACTGAAAAATGTCTGCAGAAGCCATAATGGGTTGATTAAGATAAAGCATGTTCGTGGGATTCATGAAGTTCTCTGCACTTGTTAGATAGCTGTCCGTTTCATACACCCCAGCGCTCGTGTTGATGTAATTGAGGATATCGTTTAGTGATTGCAGCCTGTGGCTAAGTTCCATGATCCGAGCACTCAATATGGAATTTTCAGCCTCAATATTCAGATAATGCGTGGTGATCATGTTTATCCTGGTAAGGATTTCGCTATTTTCCTTTCTGAGTTGACCCACTTGGACCATCAGATCATCTAGGTGCTTCTGCTTTCGCATCCGGGATCGCCTTGCTGAATCGCGATTGGATTGCATTCTCTTCCTTTTTCTTTGATCCATCAGAAGCTGCAAATCCTCTTCAGAACCAGAGCTCTGAAATTTCGTGGACATGGAGGAATTTCCGCTGGACAAGTCCATGAGATATATACACCAAATAGACTAATTTTCTGGGAATTTTTTTGACTTCCAAAACAAAGATAAAAACAACTTTCAAATCTTAAAGACGCAGGACCCAGGAAAACTAACAATAGGAAGCTAATTTAGATAATAATATTTATATAATCATATAATACAGAACTTCAATAACGTTGAGAGATTTATGAAAAAACATAGAACCAGTAGAGGAACACAACAGAGAAAGATTGAACTAAGTGGGTCCTGCGCCTCAGGGAGGAATTTATCATAAACCCGGAACGGAGGATTTCACTGAGAACTGGAGACATGAATCACAAACATTAAAAACCAAAAACTCAGCATCAAGATTCAAAGGAAGAATGAGCTCAGAGAACTGCAATATGACTCAGATTCCTGCAAAATGAAGGTCACAAAAGATTAACAGCCTAATGGGTTTTCGGTCAAAACCCAAGATTAACTACACCCGCAAAGGAAATCAGCAATGATTTGAGTTTCCTGACACCGAACCACTAAGCCTAAGCTTTAAGAGGTGAGGAATCTAAAACTATGGGAGGCAAAGGGAAACGGAGGAGAAGGGGAAGTTGTAGAGGTAATTGATGGACCAATTTATAGAGAGAAAGGTAGACAGAAGAGTGAAAGAAAACAGCGGCAAATGGGCAAAGAAAATGAGAAAAAGCAAAAGAAATGGGAATCTCCTCCCAGGGTTTGGTGGGAAGAGAGGGAGAGACGATTGGGCATGTGGGGTGGATACGAAACTTTGACAACCGTCCAATTCCAACTGGCGGGCCGGTTGTCCTTAATTAGTTAATTGAATATGGTAATTTGATTCTCACATATTAAATCTCATAAACTCGTTTATTATATTATTCATTTCACCATCATATCTCATCAAATTTATTTATTTACTTATTATATTAAAATGTGTTTGATTAGGTGATAAAAGTTGTGAGCATGTTTATAAAATTTAATTTGTAATGATAGTATTACTCACTGAATAATATTTTATTCAAAACATTTCAAAATTATTTATCATAAAAAAATTATTTTCAAGTGCTTAATGAGACAGTCCATAGATATCATAATTATTAATTAGTATTTTTGGTACATATGCTAAAAAGTAAAAGCTATCAAGTACTGTTAAACACCATATATTTATTAGCACACCTTAAAATAAGTATTCCTATTATAAAATAGTAATGTATGAGACTTAATTTTCAAGTAATACTAAACAGGTTTTATAAAATATTATATTAGAATACTATACTTCTTAATATATTAAAATATAATATACTTTTATCTCTTTTTCATCATCACCGTAAATAATATCTTAAATATATATTCTGAGGTATTATAATTTTTTTTAATATCATACTACATGTTATTTTTTAATATGTTAACTTAATATATTGTTGAAAATTTTCATGTTGAATGAGTATGAAGATTAATTTTGAAATATAAATAAATTATAATTATTTCATCTTGAAGAGCTTTTAAAGTAAGAATTAGGCCACCATAAAAACTTAATATAATATCAAAGTTATTGAATGAAATATAAGTAAATTATAGGGAAAATTCTATCCTACCACCTCATTCTTTTTTTTCTTTTTTTATTTTTTTTAATTTTTATGTTTTTTTTTTCAAAATTTTTTTACTTTTTAAAAATAATTAAGTATTTTTTATCTTATATATATTTTTTAAAATTTTTTAAAATGTTTTTCTATTTTTTCTCAAATTTTTTTTACATCTCTGTTACTATTCATCTATAATTTTTTTTACTATTCATTTGTAACTTAAAAAATTCTACAAAAAATACAAAAACATTTTCAAAAATTCTAAAAAAAATTTATAATATAAAACTTAATTTATTAATTTTAAAAAATAAAAAAAAATTTAAAAAAAATCAAAAACATTATAAAAAAAATTTTAAAAAATACCCTACCGCCCACGTGTGGGCGGTAGGGTAGTATCACCCAAATTATAGTCCTCCCCCATTGGAGTGTTTTTAAAAATTCTTATTTTGTTCATATAAAGATGAGCTACAGTGTTAATGAATGTTTTTAAATACTTTGTATATCAATTAGTTATTTTGTATATCAATTAATTATTTCAAACAATTATTTTTATTAATTTAAATGAATATAGCATAAAATAAAGTTTTAAAAATTTTAATTATAACAAAAATTTAAAAAAATTAATCGATACCAAAACTATCATTTTTAAGGCTTCTCTTAAAAAAAAGTGATAGGGAACAATCTCCCTAAATACATCTTTGATGAGAACTAAAAAAAAAAAAAAACAAGAGAGAGAGGAAAGATGGTTGATTTTGTCATTATGCAGAGAAGAATGTGAGTTTAATTCAAACCTATTTAATAATGACAACCAATGTCTCGCATGTGACATGAGTTCAACTTAATTTAAATATATATATATATATATATATAATTAGGGAAAAGGTTAAAGAGGTTTGAGCTTTAAAGCCCATCAGGACGAAGCTTCAACTGCAATCAGTTGAATACTGTGAGGCACTCAGGCGAGGCGAGTTAAGGGTCGCAGCCGCAAATTTGTAAAGAAAAATTAAGGATAATTAAGATTAATAAGGAAGAAGATATTTTAATTTGTAGCAAGACAGCCAAATTAAATTCTTAATTATGTGGTTTATGAAATCTTAGATAATTTATAAAGTGGGCCATGCAGCTGTTCTAGAAGAAAGAGAAAGAGTGGAGAGCTGGGTGGGTGAAACAGGAAGGCCTAGCAGTTAGCGTAGTGCCAAAACAAAGGGGTGGAATAAGAGGGTAGGCAATGACAATCAAAATGATATTATATTTGGTGGGTACTGGGTGTTGTTACTTTGTTAGGTTAGGTACAAAGAATTAAAGCAAATAATCTAATTGGCGTTGGTTGACGTCTTCAAGGGTACTGAAGGGACCCAACTCTTTAATAAACTTCAGCATAGCACAGAAATTAGAAGGGTGATGAAAAGACAGACTTGTATTTGAGAATAGTGGGGTGAGGCATGAGGCATGTCCCGTACATATATGGCTTTATGAGCTCAATAATTGTTGATAAAGTGTAAAGTTGATGGAGTAAGCAAGTTGGCTGAAAAGTTGAATTGAGTGGGAAGGATAGTGACCACGATGGAAAGCTACCATAGGCCATAGGCCATAGGCCATAGGCCATAGGCTAAGGCTACTATACCAGGCCACATTAAATAATAAGTGACCTTCGTTTTCGATCGGTTTTCTTGAGATATATGTTTAAGGATACCAGATACCACGGATACCAGATACCAGTTACCTGTTACCCGTTATCTCCACCCTGAGTCATGTTCCCTCACCCTCCAATCTCCATCCATCCTAACACCCCTTTTTCACAACATTAACACATCTCTGTCTCATCTCCAAGTTCAACGTACAGCTAGGATTTGAATGATTAATGAACAGACAACAGTTTGGGAAATATTCAGGATGAAGCCATGAAATATATATTCCCATTCCCATATGGCATGCACAGATTATTTGAAAGATTTCCCTATATATGGGCTATGTCTAATTAAGTTGCTTTCAGAATTAAAAAAGCATGATAGCGGCCAGGTAAGCATCAAGATCAAATTAAATTTCAGAGCTGAAAAAGTGAGAAGGGATCTATTTGAGGTGCGGAAGGAATATACTTATTCTAGCTAGGCAGCTGATGATGGAGATAGGTAAATGAAAGAGGTAGGGACAAGTTAATTATTCAATCCATGTCCTGATGTCCATGTGCATGGGCTCCTTTATGATCTTTAACACTCAGCATGCAGTACTGATCTCTGTTCCCTTTTTATTTCCTTCATAACCAAGGCAATTGGCAAATTACCCCTACCCCTAGGTTTAATTTGATGCATCTGGACAGCAGATTAAGGCAATGTTATTAATTCCTGAAAATCGTGTTCTTTAAGTTTCCTTTTCCCACAAGCATGTGGTTCAATTAATAAAGAATATTTATGCATGCAATCAATCTGTCAATCAACCTCAAAAAGCCAATTAAATCGTACGTATGGGATATGGGATATGGCCAAATAGGTGATTTTATATATTAAATTAAAACAATTATAGAGAGAGATATATATAAAGAAAAAGTGGTACTTAAAAAAGCAAAAGGCTAGGCTGAAGGCTCCAGGGAGTGAGAAAAGAAACACGTACGTACACATAGATTCGCTTTTGTAGTTTGTTGACTTAGCTTAATTAATTATAGGAACAAGTTCATCTCAAACGCAGTCAAAAATATCTTCGAAATTCACGCCCTGCCTGGATAACTAGGTGCTAGTGGGAGGTTGAAACTTGAAGGTATCAAATTTGAATTTAAAGAGCACTGCTTTGGTGCAAATCTATATCAACTTTTTATGTCTGCTCAAAGTTGGGCAGTATATGTAATCAGAATCTCACCCAGGCCCCAACAGGCAACGAATCTCTCTCTCTCTCTCTCTCTCTCTCTCTCAACTCATAAGCAACAACAATTGCAATGCTACAATTAATCAGAAATTAGCAATACCATTTCCAAAGTTTAGTGCTTTGCATAATCAATCTCTCTTTAATCATATGAGTATGAGTAGGCCTTCCTTGTTCCTTCCCACTTGCACTCAAAGCCCAAAGCATCCATGGGCCCACTTCTGGTGGACAGCCCATTTATGCTTTATAAAGCTGAACCCGTAACTAGTGCGAAACCAATTTACACGAGAATTAAAATAGATCTCAACCCAACGCCACCTGCTCAAGCTATGTTTACTCCTCTTTCACCGTTACTGAAGCTATTCCTAGCACAAATATTACGCTTTCAGTAGTTTGTGTTGATACCTTTTCATTGCAAATCTCAGACTTATTGTTACTCCCGTTTAATACTTTTTTTGTACTTTGGAAGGAATAAAAATGGAGGAAATGTCAAAATCATTTTGTAAATAGTAAAAATTAAACGTAAAATTAACATTACACTGTTAAAAAAGAAAAGGAAATTTGAGAAGACTGAAAATGTGACCAATATTTATTTTACCACCATCCATCTTGCAAAAAATACAGAAAGTGAAGAGAAAACTACAATACATGGTGATAGTATTATATATTGCATAAATGTTATTGTAAAATAACTATTTCAACAAAATTTACCTACATATGAGTATATAATTTTAAATAAAAAAGAAAAAAATATTTTCTACTTTCTCATATTCATTCCATACCCTCTTATAAGTTTGTCCAAGCTTATTACTCAATAAGAATAAAGAACAAAATCTTCTGCTAAGCTTTGGTAACTGTAGTCAGAGTCCTTTATTATTGCAAAAATTCCTTTCTTCCCAGGCACTCATGGTAAAGGCGCCACAAAAATTCAAAACAGGACATCGATTGAAAAGAACCCATCCAAATTTACCCTTTTTTTTCTTAAAAAGTCCGACTGATTATATAACAAAAACTCGAGGACCATTTACGTCGCTGCTCATAGCATATCAGTTTGTCAGCTATCAGATACAACGTGATGCACAAATTCGATGTTGAACTTACCAGAAACAAGAAGGTTGCTTTTCTAATCATATATATATATATATATATTAATAAACGTTAGACCTAATTTACAGATAAGTTTCTGAAACATAAGAGTACATGCTTATATACAACTCAAACGACGTCACTACCTCCAGACGTAAACAATCTCTGAAGAGAAAACAGTACATATATTGAGATCACTGATGAGACAGCCTGCCTACTTATTTGGAGCAAACTATGTTATTAGACTTCTCTTGGCATCAACGAAAAGGAACAAAATGAGAAAAATGAAGAAAATAACATTATGAGCACACTTCTACATTTGCCATAGCAGCTTCAGGATGGTAATGAAGCATTTCCTTCCACATCATCTCCCTTATCATCTCTTCCCCTAAATCCTCCTCTATGTCAAGATCAATAGGAACAATGGCTGGAGGATCGGTATTAGGATCATACAGAGGGGCCATGTAAGGGTGCTGAAGTGCTTCAGTAACACTAATCCTCTTTGATGGGTCGAAAACAAGCATCTTCTGCAGCAGATCAATTGCCAATGGATGGGCATTGGGATAAAGTCGGGAAAAGGGAGTTCCTGGAGAATACGGTTGTGATTTGATGTACTTTTTCGCCTTTGGATTATCAATAAATTCAATATCCTCCTCCCTTTGGCTGCCAAGAATGTTGATAATTAGTTTTAGCTGGTTGAGACACTCTGAACCAGGGAAAATAGGTTTTCGTCCAAGAAGCTCGGCAAAGATGCATCCCACAGACCATACATCAATAGATGTCCCGTAGTTGTCACAGCATAGTAGGAGCTCTGGTGCCCTATACCACCGAGTGACAACATACTCAGTCATGAACTGGTTCTTGCTGCTGTTAGTGCGTGCTAACCCAAAATCACATATTTTTAGGTCACAGTTCGCATTGATTAGAAGATTCCCAGGCTTCAAGTCACGATGAAGGATGTTAGCTGAGTGAAGATACTTCAAACCCCGAAGCAACTGCACCCAAGAACTTTTTATTGGTAAGTGTAATGATAAGCTAAGCAACAAAAACGAATATAGCTTCCAGAAATACCTATAACTGGGAGACAGTATGACTGATATAATATTCTTCAGGAAAGGAAAAACAAAAAACAAAAAAACCAATGATTGCAGAAATTTTGGGGGATTAAAAAAGCAGCAGGCTAAACTTCAAATTTAAATGCAAAAAGAGTATACACAGTAAAACATATGAACAATAAGTTCATAAATGCAAATATGACCTATTGGAAGCTAACATAAGAATACTTAGTTGACCTAAAATTGTGATTCCTACCTGAAAGAGGAAATATTGGCAGTGATCATTAGATAGTGTTTGTGAAGACTTAATAATCTGATGCAAATCTGTGTCCATAAGTTCGTAAACCAGATAGACATCCTTGAAACTTTTTCTATGAATAGGCATCATTATATCTTTTAAAGCAATCACATTTTCATGTTGAAGATGCCGAAGAAGTTTCAATTCACGCAAAGTTCTTAGTGCATCAACACGGTTTTCAAATGCATTTTGTATCTTCTTAATTGCAACTTTTTCATTGGTTTCTCTATTCACAGAAGAGCACACAATTCCATATGCTCCTCGACCGATAGGCTTGATTGGCACATATTTTGTATCAATCTCAAACAGGGTTTGCCACATGGAGTAATAATGCTTTCCTTCAGTTCTGATCCCATTTGGAGGCTCAACAGGAGTCGCCATTCCCTGCAAGTAACAGAAAAAAGATCTGCCATTTTGATACTATAATATTTCAGAAGGAAAAGTATAACTAATCAGGACAACATTATTAATATCGTGTTCATAAGGGATTCGTTCAAGATCCATTAAGCTTTAGTGTTGAATGTGAAGGGGAAAAAAGGGAAAGAAAAGACAATGCCATTATTAGCATGCTCAGAATCCTGAGGTAACTGCAATGTCTTAGAATGGCCGGCATCCATTGTAGATTATCACACTCAGGATCCTATCTATCATACAGTGGCGGCATGCTGCTTTAGTGACCGAATAGAGGAACGAGACTTTAAGAGTAAAGTAAATACAATTTTAGAGAAGAGGTGGTTTTCCACTTAGACTTCATAAGTAACCTACCATTTTCGGCCTTGACACATAAAATCCTCCGAAAATACTTAGCACTAACCAAAATCTATATCCAAATATTTGAAGGGGTTCGGGGTGGAGGTGAAGATTGTTTACCAAGTAGAGATCTGTCCAAAGTAGAACGTATATTTACAGGGGAAAAAAGGTACTTGATAATTATTAAGCAAGAAAGCAACTGTGTAAATTTCTAAATGCGGAAGGAATATAACAACTAAGAAGAAAAAATAAAGATAAAAAAGAGTTACCTTTATACGGAAAAACAAAACTTTAATTCTGCAAAATTCCCTTCAATTTGAAAAAATATATGTTAGAACTTTGCGTTTGTTTTCCAAGGACATCCTTCCGCTATCGAAATTGAACCCCAAAACTCTGATTTCATATCCAATCAAATGAAGAGCCAAACTCAAGAAGAATTGACATTGATTGACTCCGATTCCCCAGTTGAAATGAAGGGATTCTTCACCGACAGCTCAATCGTTACTCAACTTGAGTAGAAACCGAGATTTGAACAAGCTGTATCCGTATACGGAAATTAGAATTGTTGAAGTGCGACTTGGATCTCGTGAGTTGCATAGGTTTTGTCAGCGATCAAGATTCGTTATGTCGTCGAGATCGGACCAGCAAGCGACGAATATTTTTGGACTTTCTGAATGGAAATGCATCTCACACACTCACCCGCGTTTTCCTCCTTTAACGACACCTATGGATTTTTTTGTTCAAACATCCCTAGGGTACCCGTTATTGGCGATATCGTTTTTCAGAGATATTGTTCATAGTACATACCCGCAAATACGACGTCGCCCAGTATGCCCACACTCATTTTAACCTTTTATTATCTAAATAAATAAAATTTGTTTTTAATTTTATTTCGATGCGAGAATAATATCTTATGAAATTATTTTTTAATATTTTAAAGTAATGTCTTAAAATAAGACCAAAAAAAATACAATTCATCCAATATTTTTTTTGAGCTGTTTTTCTCTTCCGCCCAGTTTAATGAAGTAAAAGTGGTCCTCGCGCTCAGCAAGACACAGGGCAAAGCAAGGCAATCCTCATTATCTCCCAGTCAGTTCTTCGTGCTTTCACAGAAAGGCCACAACATCGTCTTCCGTGACTGTGAGTCTGTCTTTTCTATGCAGTGCTTGGACTGAGTTCCTTCTAACATTTCCTTTTAGTTTTTTCATTTGGGTGTTGGAAAAAGAGGCGAAACGATCGCCCTTGATTTTAATTAAGCACTATTCGAATATTCCCGTTTCCTTTCATTATACTCTATGTGGTCCAAACGGAGCGTTAATAATTTTATTGCAGATACCACGCATGCCTTTATAGTTTATAGCATATAGCTGCCGCTTCTATCGGGGATTTGGGAGTTCGGGTAGGGGTGGGGTTGTGGCTATCTTGCCTTCCAATGCTGTCCTAATAGACAGAATATGTAGTTTTGCTCTGTACATTATACAATTTTTTATTTATTTTGTGATATAATGGTCAAATGGTGACTTATTTTATATTTTAATTGGCTATTTCCTCATATAAAAAAATGTTATTTTCAAAAATACTTTAACAGCGGATATTATTATCAAATATTATAGAATATAATGTTCAAATCTTTTTTCTTTCTGGTGGGCAATGGTAGTAATAGACCACTTTACAGTTTACACCTACCTAATATTAGTGATTAAGCTTATCACGCACTAATGGGATTTTTACTTTGGCCAAACGCACTAGCAAGATAGATGACACCATTCAAATGAAGAGTTATCTTACTGGTATCCCAGAGACACGACTTGCTCTCATTGAGGACTTGACTGTAGGAAGAAGTGCCACGGTTAATGTATGGTATAGTTTGTTTCTCTTGAAATGCTAACAAAAATTTGCTTGGCTTCCTTTCCTTGTAATTTGTGAATTTTCTGGTTGTTGTCTGACATATATAGTCAAGTAGACAAGTACCATGTAGGGTAGTTCTTTGTTGTGAATTCCTTTATTTATATTCTTACATTTTGACGTATTGAAATGACACTATTTTAAATTGGCTATAATTGGTTGGTCAGTTGAGTCACTGATGGATGGATGAGTTTCTTCAAGTGACATGTGCTGTTTATACTTGATATGTTGAAGTTTCATTTTTTAATATGGCTTCCCTATTGATTTTTGCTTGGTCTTTTAATTCTTTCTTGATCTCCTTCTGCTATCTTTTTAAACAGACTATAGAAGTTCAGGTGCTGTGATTCTAGATGATTGTAACTTCCATGAATCTGTACACCTTGATAGTTTCGATGTTGACCGAACTTTGATGTTAGTAAATGCACAGTACCTTACCGTACATATTTAGTGAAATTATGAAAGTCATGTTAATGTTATAATTGAGTCCCTTGACTAATTCTTGCACCATTACTTGATAGGTGCCACCAGATCATGAATTTCCTGTCATGAATTATCGTATGATTTGACCATTTAAGCTGCCCTTTCGTATTGATTCAAGAAACAGGATCCCTTGAGGTGATTTGAATCTCTGTGTTTCGAATTGTTATCTTGTTTAACACATTCTGAAAGTGTGCTATATGAGATAGGCTACAGTGATCATTAAATTTTCAACTGACTTCTCCTCAAGCATCAGTGCTAACACAGTTCTTGTACTGATGCCACTGCCAACATTTACAACTCGGTATTTCAATTATTTTCCTGATCGCATCATACATTTAGTTACAGTCCAAATGCATGATTCTGTGCCTTCATGCTGCGTAATACATATTAGGTCTGAATTAAAGATTATTCTTTGTTTCCTCTATTGTTTTATGTTATGTGTCTATTTTTTTAGGATATTTCGAGGGATCCTAGTTCCTCCTTAGTAGGGTAATTCAAGGTACTTGAGCCTCCTAAAATAACATAAGGTTAAGTTTATAATTTTTTGGCTACTTTATTCATCAGGAAAACCAGACTTTATCAGATCAGGAGAACTTACAACTAAAAAGGAAATAAACAACCTAATAATAAGACTTAAATATTTGCTGACCTTACAAGCAATAAAGGAAATAATTCAAATTAAAGACAAAACATAAATCCTACTAAATCAGAATCAATACCAAAATAGGAACCTCAATTAATTTCCTGATTCTTTCCCTGTTTAATTCCTTAATCTTCAGCCCCATGACAGCTGGTAAACTCAGGCTTATTTCCTGATTCACTTCCTAATCTCCATCCCTCATCACAGCTGTTAGGATCAGGAATTATTGCCTTGTGTTGACTCTTCATTATTGCTGTTCACATTTTTTCCCCTTAATCCAAACAGACTGATGAAGAACTGGCATCACATGTGGAAGTGAATATGTGCGCTGATATACAATACTCATATGCTCAAGCAATATTAGAATCTTTATATCTGTTCATTTGAAGTCAATATACCATCCCGATTACTTGCTCTTCTACCTGATTGGAAAATTTCAGTGTTAACTGAGTTGGAGCCTGGAGCAAGTTTTGTAATACTGATTTGTCTGATGCCCACCAAGGTTCCTTCATTTGCATATTTGAGGCTAATATGAGTTGTCCTAATAGATGAATTTATTGGCCAATCGATTCTCTAGTAGGTTGTTGGTGGATCTGAGCATACTTTACATGTCAAGTTGACATTTTCACAGGAGTTACATGGTACAGTTCTGACCGTCGTATTTGGGCTGTTGGTGAAAATATATTCTTCTATGTGATGAATTACCATGCTTCTATTGAACACAGGTAATATCATGAAGCAGGCAGGGCCTCTTAGTATGACCTTCACTGTACCTATGTACAATGATTCAAGGCTTAAGGTAAAATGTGGATGATCTTTTGGAAGATACATCTCAAATTTCTTTTACATTTATAAGCTAAAACTAGATTACCTGCATTACCAAATTAATTGGTTTCTGTCCTAGTGTCCATAGAGAGTGCTTTTGGGGTTTTCTTGAGGCTTGTTTTATTGGCTGCTAATCTCAAGAATTAAGATACAACCGTGTTCCTGATTTGAGGATCAGAGTCAACTTTCTTCCTCGTTATTGCAAACTTCTTTTCTTCGTCCGTTGAAGCCGGTAGGATGGAGCCGATTATAGCAGACAATATTTAAGATGGGAGATTATGGGAAGATAGAGAATTGGCAAGATCAACCATCAAGAAAGCAATCTAATACAGGATCATCAATAATCTGAACCTGAGGTGGAGCTAGAGATAGCAGAAGGGTATTATGGGAATAGATGAGCAAGATTGATTAATTTGTCGGAGGACGAAAAGGGATCCTAATTTCCAGGAGCCTAGCTGATAAATTACAAATCATAATGGTCAAAGCTAGGGATAGAAGAGGTGGACTTTGGAGAGGGGAAGCCAGTAGCAGTGCACATGGGTGTTGTTTTTACCAGTGATGCATGGATGAGGCTATCCAATTTGTAGGGCATTCTCTTCTTTAGTCTCCTCTCCCGTTAACTGACATTAATCAAACAGTAAAGGTAGACCCAGCTGGATCCTTGTCATCCCTTTTATTCTGACTAGAAACATATAATACAGCTTTTGATTTCTCAGAAGCAGCTTTAAAAATTATGGCACTGCAACGTGACTACTCAGATTTGTCTGTTCCAAAAAGGGAATTGAAATAATAAACGAGTCACACAAAAAAATTGAAAGATAGACCTAGAAACTCACTAAAAAAAGAAGCTATAGCTACAAGCCAAACCTGTGCCGTTGATGGAAGAGGATAAGCATTTGGATGATATAATTAATTATAGTGGAGATGGAAAGTAAAGAGGAGTGGGGGGGGGGGGGGGGGGGGGGGGGGGGGGGGGGGGGGGGGGGGGGGGGGGGGGGGGGG
>JASKGM010000001.1:3024707-3052625 GCA_034509205.1 Ceratonia siliqua | reverse complement strand
CGCAGCAGATATATAGAGGGAGATGGCAGAAGGGTAAAGGGACAAAAGTGGTAAAAGCATAGTTAAGCTTGCCCATACTCTGATCTCACAATATCCTCCATCATCTTTGGTCTGTAATGAACTATTGTGGGGTTAAGTTAATATTTATATATATACTGGAAATGTGAGAATGTGATCATTCTGTTTGAAACACCAAATGGATTCTTGACTTAGACGCTTCTTACAAAAATGGCATTCCTGGTTTTGGAAGGATGATATACTTTCTTCTATTTTTCATATTCGGTAATTGAAAGGACTTGGAAAGCATCCCAATAATTTTAATATCTACTAAGTCTGTGTTTTTCAAAATGCTTCTTTTCCCTTTTTTGAATATATTCCTATTTTTCATTAATTATAATATCTCCTTGTTTTCAAACATAATAATCATTATTTAATATGCATGTCTCTTCTTGAGACAAAACAATTGTATAATTATTGTCTCCAAAGTGCAGATAAACCCTTGGAATGGAAACTTAGCCTCGTAACTATTGATTACGTTATATAAATCCGACGTATATTGATATGACCAATCTCCTGGATGTTGAGAGATTAATTTTGATAATAAGAGAAGTAGCGATCGACTAGCTAGCAAGCAAGGATTCTGACGAATAAAATTCAACAGCCCAAAAGGAAAGGCAAAGGTTAAGGTCCGTCACGTTGATGATCTTTGCAAATCTCTCACCTTTTTGGTCTGAGGTATTTTTGACAAATTCAATGTGGCCACTGGCCCTGCCCAGTTCAAAAATGGTCAAGGGCACAACAGTTGGCTGACATCACCTATTTCTAATTCATTCATTTAAGTTGTTCAACAGTACTGGTATTCATGTAACTCCCTTCTGCTAATTAAAATTCCATTCTCTTTCTTAAATATGAGATCCAATCTACAGACATTATCTCACCAACATCATCCGACAGTGAAATTTGTCCGCCTCGTATGACGTCAAGAAACTTTCAGATTAGAAAAAGAAAAACTAATTAAAAACAAAATTTTAAGAAATTTAATTACTTCAAAATCATACATTTTTCTGTATATATAGAAATTTTAGAAACCTGCAAATTAGACAAGTTAAGTTGGTCATGTAGATGTGGGGATGTGAAGAGAGAGATAGAGCGTGGCTGCTATCATTTCCAATAGCACTGTAGCAGAGCTTTGTTTGAAACTTGAAAACCTTGGGATCGAAGGGAGGAGATTTTTAATCATGATGTAGAGGCGACTATAATCATCTTCATGTAATTGCAGGGATCATAACAAGTGGGCGCGCCTGGAGACAGGATAAAATTTTATATACATGTACTCGAAGCTGGAAGAGAAATAAGAAAAGTAAAGTTGGCCTGAGAGGAAAATAAATAATTAAAGTCAGAGAGAGAGGCATCGGGTATGGAGATGAACTACTCATGCTCTCTTCCTTTCTTTACAAGGTTACTTTAGTAAGATGCAAACTTGAAAGAGTAAAGAGAAAACTCAGATAAGTGTCGAAAAGCAGCAAGGTATGCGGGTGTCACCTGGAACCGTGTTCCTTTGAATACAGTAGCAGATTCCGTTCACCAAAGTTTACTACTTAATTTTAATCACTAACTACTCCTCTTGGGATTTTCAAGCCCCTTCCTTTCTCTTTAAAACCATATGATAAAATTATCATTATGGAATCTACCGATCTCCATCACCTCCAAGACCAGCCTCCAGCTGTTGAGACTTCTTTATCGACCCCATCTTGCTATGGGATTGGAAGCGGTTATTCTTGGACACCAGAAGTCACTTCGTAAGTTCCTTCTAATTGCTCTTTCTTCTTAGATTCTACTCAATTATCAGCTTCTCTCCAAAGGTTGAAGGACAGATATGAGTTGATTATGTACTGTACTATCATAAATGTGTATTTGTTTGCATAATTTAGTGAGGAACTTCATGTGATAATATTTCAAAACTGTTGTGAAGAAAGAAATGTCATTTATTGTTGTAAATCTGCGCCATCTCTTTTTTCATTTATTTATATGTACCAGGGCTTTGTGTCATCACCATAAGTATAAAAGCTTTCGGGTTGAAGTAATAGTATCCATCGTCTTTTTCCTGTTTATACAGGAATAATGCTGGTAACTTCAACCAATTTCTCCAAGAAGATGCCTCCAGATCAAGAGATTCAACGCAAAACAACGATATTCGAGTGCCTCCCCTCAACGGTTCAATGATCCAAGATTTAGGCTATAACTGGACAAGTGATGCAGAAAGCTGCTTGACCAGTACTCAGCCCACCCATGAATGGGACCTACAGTTTTCCAAGATAAAGGAAGAAATCTCCAATACTTTTCCCAAATTCACAGAAATGCTAAACAGTGCCTCAAGTAGGGAAGACTACGGGGCGCTTCCTTCCACAACCCACCTAAAGAATGAGCAGAAAGATTTGAATGCTCTTAGTGAGAAGCTCTTGCTCAAGACCCTATCTTCCGGAGACTTTTACTCAAGTAGTAGTGCTCAAAATTTTCCCAGTTTTGGTGGTATGGGAGTACCAAGTAGAGGGAACTTTAGCCAGATTTACCCTAGTATAAACGTTTCAAACTTAAACCAGTCGTCCCCAGCATTTTCAACCTCCTTGAATATGAACATGCAGTCCTTATATCTATTAACCTCAGCAAGATTTAGTGGGGATTCGACCCAAGATGATCTTGGTGGATTTACAGAGAGCCTGTCTTTACATCTTGATCATATGCAGCACCCCATTGAAAGGCATTCGTGTAACTCTAGTTATGTGAGTATTTCTAATTTCTTCTTCAAATAGCTATGCCACTCTTCTTCTTCTTGTCTTTTTTTGGCAAATAACTTTAATACCAGTGTCACTGTCGTCGGTAGTGGCATCAGCAGCAGATTCTGCGCCAGTACAAAAGTAGCTGATCTATTGCTTAATTAGTCATATTACTATTTGAATGTTCATAGTGATTTCAATTCTTTAAGTGACGCAGCGAGACATCAGTAGCTTACAATTCAAAAGTTCTCGTCTTGTTATTGAATTTTTTCTCATGTCGAAGATATCTACACTACTTTCTATAGATAACTTAATTAGCAAGTGATATTTTTCCACTAAGGAAAAGCATTGAAGAATGTTCAATGATATCTACATATAACATAAGAACAATTGAACAATTGATAATAGAGCCAATATAGATAATTGATATATATGTAGTTGAGGTAAGTGCTTGAAAAAGCCGATTCCCCATGTTAAGAATTTTTATTAACTTATTTCATAGTTTAGGGATATCCTTGGCTTTAAACACTGTACACGTAAGTCTTTAAACAGAATTTTACTCCTTTTTCTTTTCTTTGGTTTCTTTTTCTTCTTGAAAAAGACACACTTTAATCATTATTCAACTGATCTTTACTCTTTTATTTTCCATAGCCATCACACTTCCCCTATGGCATGGTAGAAACAAAGAGACCCGGCGCTTTAATGGAGTCAAAGGCTTCTCAATCTCAAACGACATCAAAAAAATCACGATTGGAATCTTGCCCACCCTTTAAGGTGCCAATTGAGATTGAGGTTTTTAATTAATTTTACGAAGGGATATTCAATGGAAGTAATTTGGAACCTATTTTAGTCGTTACAATCTCTGAACGTTTATGGACTGGTAAAATCATCTACGGTCTACAAGATCGTTAGCAGTCAAAGTTGATAGTTTAATTAAATATTCTATTGCATATGACACTGGAAACGTCGACAATATGCTCGATTAATATACTTAAACAGAAGGGATTGCGTTAATTAACTTTACCTGATATGTTTGCTTTTGCAACCAACCCTTCAGGTTAGGAAAGAGAAACTAGGAGACAGAATTGCGGCTCTTCAGCAGCTGGTGGCTCCTTTTGGCAAGGTATACTACTTTCACAGCCATGACTTGTTGAAATTATTAGGTTATACACATCCTTTCAAGTATTATATATATTTACCTTCATGCATGAGTCTAGGTCTTTGAAGACTCCCACAATCACCCGCAGCATATATATATATAAACTGGACTAGCTAGTGATCTCTGATCCTGTTTTACAAGTTAACTAAGTGCTCATATGCTTGTTGATGTTGCAGACAGACACAGCGTCCGTACTATTGGAGGCTACTGGATACATCAAATTCCTTCAAAACCAAGTCCAGGTATACACTTCAATTTCAATGTTCTTCCTATATTCTTATGATTAGAATTAAATCTGCTGCTTCTTCAGAAACAGCATCCTTTGATTTTATCTCGTTTATGATTATGTTGGGTCAATTTCTCTTAACAAGTACTGACTGACACGCTTACTTATCTCACTTTTCTCGATCTGGTTCTCTCTTTTAGGTAACCCTAGCTAGGAACAGCTATGTCAAACAACAACAGCAATTCAGACTTTTTTTTTGGGTCTAATGCGTCAATAGAACATTAAAGGAGCATTAGAGAAGTAAAGGAAGAAATGATAAATTGTATTTAAGTCTAACAAATTGTTCATTGTACAGACTCTGAGCGTTCCATACTTGAAGCCATCTGGGAAGCATAACAAGGGAGTGACGCATGGGGTAAGAAGGGGTTCCATGCATTATCATTGTTAAAAATATAATATACACACGCACAACATTGTGGAATCGATCTGGATAATTAGCGTGTTAGTTATAATGGAAGAATTAATATGAGTTGTTCTTGAAATGGGCACGCATCATATAATATATATGTGTCAGGGTTCAGATATAGACGACAGAGGGGAGGAACCAAACCCAAATCTTAGAAGCCGAGGACTTTGTCTCGTCCCATTGTCCTGCATGTCGTACATAACAGCTGATGCCGGTGAAGTGTGGCAGCGCCCAAGCTTTGGTGCACCAACTAATTACTAGTACCTGATTTGAATTAATATTCAATAATTCTTCAGTATCATCCATCGATCGATCTCCAGAGAAAATAAAACTTAAATTATGTTTAATGGAGCAAATTTGATCTTTCAGTCTGTGGAGGATGGACCAAGTTTGATCCATTAATTATTAATTTGTGATGGTCATTGTCTATGTAGGCTAATATATACCATATATTATAGCCACATTCATGGACTTTGATCTTCCAGTAACTTTCTTTAATTGTATTAACAAAATTACCCTTTATTTATTTCAGAGTTTTCTTGCTTTTGCATTTAATGAACCTTTATTAAATACTCCATTTATTTTTTTATTAGATATTTAACATAATTACACTAGAATTAAAAAATATTATAACAAAAAATGATTATATTAGATTAAATTATTTTTATTAAATAAATAAATAATGACAAAATTAAAAAATTAAAAAATAATATTTTATTAATAATAAATAAATTAAAATTCGTAATAGAGGGAGTAACTAAATTCAAGGAGAAAACAAACGAAGCTTATTATTATCCGGAAGAGAATGGAAGGAAGATATTATCGCCGTCTCATGCTAGGACCATTCATATTTCCATTTGGAAGCGGTTAAACGAAAAAGATATTTTAATAAAGGAAAAACAAAACCTTATCCACATCATGTTCCTTCCAGATGTATTTTTGCACGTGGCATTCATCTGGAAACGTTGGCCGCCGGTATAGCTATAGCGTCAAATGTCCATTGCTGACATTTCATCCATTTTATTGAAAGTCATAAATGCCCTTTTAACTATCACTTTATTACTGAAGGATTTATCGTAATAATCAGGCATTGGCCATTCTCTTCCATGTGAGTAAGTCAATTATGCGGCCTATTTAGTAATTAGCAGTTACACTCACCTGTGGATTGTCGTCTCTTACGGAGCATAAAACATAAACATCGAGCCAACTGAAAGAAAATTTAAACGAAAAGCCCTCCCTAGCTTTTGATATTTCATGGCCATTAAATTTTTAAATAATGTTTTATCTTTGATAAAAATTATTTTATATTATAATTTTAACGAAATAATTATTTTTTATTATATTATGAGCATACCAAATAATAATTTTCTTTTATTTATTGTCCTTTTTTCTTTTGATTTTCTGCTTAACCACTGAAGAGTATAACCTTTAATCATAAATTAATTTCCAAAATATGCTTATCATAATCTATTTTAAAAATTAAATTCGTATATAAATTAAGGGACTACTTGAATACAACAAGAAAATTAAATGAAACTAATTGATGGGCATAGCAGAGGGGCATCAGAGTAATTGTATTCATCAACTAGTTAAGCGAAAAATACAATTAAAGCAAAGCACCCCGGTGTCGTGAAGAAGAAATTTGCTACCATTACGGAAAATGCTAGGGGCATAAGAGGGATTCCACTTTGTGGTCTGATCTAATGCATGCTGTGGCTCTATGTTAGCTTTAAGATCTTTTTCTCACAGTGCGAAGAAGAATCTCTTATCTTCTCCCCCATCTCTCCTTCACTTCATCCGATCTTGGTTTGTCGTGTTCAGTATTAATCTCAATTGCATCCACTCCTAAACTTCCCTCCACTTTAATTCCGACTTCCTCTGATTTCCCTTCCTTCTTTGTATATTCAGATCTTTCCTTTCATCTTGTACATGTTTTTATATACAATTTAACTTCTCTCACCTATTCATACAAGATATTGTTTCCACGAATTTGAATTCCAGAGTTGGTGAAGTAACGGGATTTTTCGTACTTTTTGCGGTGATCGGTGACTGAGGTGCCGTTTGATTGTTGACCTCTGCAAAAATTTTAGAGCTTCAATCTCGTCAAGGTTCGATTTAGGTTTTAACTTAATCCTGTGATCAAACATTCTGATCCTTCATATTCACTAATTTGAGAGGGATATGATATTATTTTTGCATCTTTTTAATTATTCTTTGAAAAATAAATTATATTTTCTCTATGGTTGCCGAGAAGTGTGAGAAGAAAAAAAGAATATGAAATTTCCGGTCCTATAGTTCATTTTCCTTTTCTTTTTTTTTTAATTAAGGATTATTCTCTTGGTGTGGGTTAGTATGTTTGGATGGGTCGGGTGCAGAACTTTTATTCCCCACTCTGCTAGGATCATTACATAAATTAATAAAAATCGGATTTCAATCGTCCCAAATATTTTTAGATGCCTAGTTTATATTGGGACACCGCATATACAATGATGTGCTGTAAGTTGTCAACCAATGCCACCACACTTTTTGGTTAAACCAACAGATACAGGACTTGAAAAATACCAACTAGGCTTAAATGACTTAAATCTTAATGTTGACCTATTTTCCAATCTAAAGTTCTTTATTTCCAAGGCAATTACACGCTTCTGATTATCTTCCACTTCTTTTTCTTCTTCTTCTTTTTTTTTTTTTTTTTTTTTTTTAGATTTTGGGAACTTAATATGGGTTCTCTGCAAGGACCAGTTGTGTGCCCCTCTGTCCGCGCTAAACTTGCAGGGTTCTGCAGTCTGCCTATGATTGGACCAATGAACGCTAGGTGTATTCGAAGTGAATTCTGGGGACTCAAGGAGCTCAGTGGCAGCAAAGCTAAGGCCAGTATTCTTTCTTGCCAAATAAATGTCAGGAAGTGCAAGACAGTGCAATGTAGTTTCAACTCATCCTCAAACGGCAGCGGAAGTATGGCAGAGAATTTTAACGAAAAGGATGAAGATTATGTTAACTCTAGTGTGATTGAAGCAGGTATATATTTTTAGCTAATACAAATTTGACAAAACAATTGATTTTGGATTTTTTACTTGCTTCTAAATTAGTATGCTTAATATGCTGATATGAACTTGATTTTATGTAGTGCATTGTTTCTTAATAGCACATCTGCATGTAGCATATATTTTCCAAAAGAATAATTTTATGCTTCAAAGCTTCCTGTCTGTGATACAAACATCTTTTTAAATGGATGGTCTACTTGGGCTAGCTGAATGTGTATAATGCTAGATCAAGAAGCTTAGGCGAAAGTCTCTTTCCCCCTTCTTTGGCTTTTATGAAAGAGTTTTTCTGTGGTTGTGCTATATAGTGGAGGTGAAGAGTGGAGCAGATGGTTTCATAATCAAAATGAGGGATGGTAGACACTTAAGATGCGTCCATAACAACCCCCAGGGAGGACATCTGCCAGATTATGCTCCACATCCTGCTATTGTATTGAAGATGGAAGATGGGACCGGTCTACTTCTCCCCATAATTGTTTGTATGTCTCTTACTCCCTATATGTATTATATCATAGAAACTTAGTTCTTAGATCTTAGATCCGATATTGATGATTATACATCTCTCCCACTGTAAATTTGTGGTACATCTTTCATTGCAGTGGAGATGCCAAGTGTTTTATTAATGGCAGCAGTTCGCAATGTTCAAATAGTATGTCTTCTTGTCAATTCCACTATTTTATCCTCACAAGTATACCAATACTTATTTTTCTTGTTCCTTGATGTATTATATCAACAGTCAACTTTGGATTCATAGAGACTGTAATATTGCCGTAAGGATATACTCACTCTTTTTGGTTGTTGAATCAGGCTAGACCTACTTTATATCAAGTAGTGAAAGAGATGGTTGACAAGATGGGTTATGAAGTATGATTCTATTTGTCTTTATGCTCTTACACCTGATCCTGGTTGTATTATAATATTTCCATCAGACTTTCTTGATGATATTGATAGTCAAATGATGTTCTTTTCTGCTTTGGCAGGTCAGACTTGTGAGAGTTACTAGGAGAGTGCACGAGGCATACTTTGCTCAGTTATATCTTACCAAGGCATTTACTTACTTTCACTCTTCCCCTTCTCCCCCACCCCCCTAATGAAAAGGAATAAAAGTACATAGTATGATCTATCTCATTTGGTATAGGTCGGAAATGAGAATGAATGCATGAGCTTTGACCTACGACCTTCTGATGCAATCAACATTGCAGCAAGATGCAAGGTAATTTTAGTGGATTTATGCATATGAATACATCATCATCTGCAGTATATTGAATTCTCCTATCACCTTGCTTGGTGATTGTTCCTTTGTGCCCTGGTTGATGGTAGAAAAATCAGGTGCTGCCAGTAGAAAAACAAAAAATTGACCAATTTCTTTTTCAAAGAATCATCATTATTTAGGAAAGCTCTTATATATCCTGGATGCACTGTTGGCATGTTTGGAGATTGCTACTAGTTTTTGAACCTGGACTTGGACTATTGGAATGTTTTTGACCAAATGCCAAATCCTTTAGTTTTACTGGTTAAAGTGAGAAATATTTAAGGGAGATTTAACTGTTTCACTTATGTTGCAGGTGCCAATACAAGTTAACAAGTATTTGGCATACAGTGATGGAATGAGAGTAATTGAATCTGGCAAACTATCAGTACAGTCCCCTGGTTCAGATGGCCTATTATTTGCTGAACTGGATCGGTAGGTTTGTGAATAAGTATCTACCTTATATGGCTATGTGACTTGCCTGTAATATGTGTAATAATTGCTCTCTATATTCTTATTTTTAAAGGAAATCTTGAAATCTTTCTCACAAGATATTGTCTCTTCCATAGTGAAGGACAAGTATTAACTGAAAGTGACATGGTTGCAGGCCAAGTGGTCAGCCTTGTGCTGAAACCAAGGAGTTTGGTCTTTTGCACAACATGTTGAAAGCGGTTGTCGAAGAGCGCTATAAAGATGCTGGTATTTCCTGCCTGTCTGACTATTTGTGTAATCTACTGGTTGCATATTCCTGTTTTGGAATATGATGTGGGATAAAAGGTGCTCCTAGATGTGATATATGATGATAGTACTTCCAAATATTGAGCGATTCTGACCCTAGTTTGACCTTGTCGTCTTTGCCTGTTGCAGTAGCATCGATTTGTTAATTTTTTTTTTCATTACCTTAATAAAGCTTACAACTCTTTGGTATCATCATTTGAAATCAAAACGAATTGGTATGCCATATGCTCATCAACTTGTTAATTTTTTAATTTTCATTGCCTTAATAAAATTTACATCTATTTGGTATCATCACTTAAAATCAAAATGAGTTGGTATGCCAAATGCCCTTAAAAGTCCTGTAACGGATGAGGTTACTTGAATTATGATAATCAAAACATGTTTTTGCAATGGATTAATGGGTTTTATTTTTTTTCTTATTTCCATATCTTTGCGATGCTTGATTGTTAGTCTGGGAATCCAACAGTCTAGTTAAGTGATTCTTCCTTAGTACATGCAATGTATTAGGATGAAAGTTTTGAACTGTACTTCCTCTGATGTTACAACTTTCACATCTCATGTTTACGATGCTTACTACAGCTTTGTGGAGGGACAAACTTAATCAACTAAGGGCTGGAAAAAACGTTAATAACAGGTATGAAGCTTATTTGACGTGACAAATTGACAATGTAAGTAAGCACTGTCATAAGAAATCTTTAGTTCAGTCGATTTACTCCAGTCCAGAAGGGGCAGAACCTTCTTCCTCCCTTCTCCTTGTTTGCCCTGGACAACTTTGGATTATGTTGTCAACATTTTTTTTTCTTGTTGCAGATCCTGGACAGTTTAAATTGTACATACAATCCGATATTAGAAAGGCAATGGGATTCAATACAGCAAATAGCAGTCAAACCTCTCTTGTCTTCCACCTATATATGTGTAATATGTATGTGAATATTTGTAAATAAACATTAATGCTGATGTAGGAATGTATGATTTCTGCTTTTCCGTTGCTGTTAATATGTAATGTGGTTCATCCATGGGGCGCAGCATGCTGCTGCGTGCTGCCGGTTGTGTGTTTCATAGTTTATAGTCTGATAAAATATTTGGATGGTTGGAGCATATGCTGTTCAAATCAATTATTTTGTTCCCACGTTATATGTGCGTTTTCTTCTCTTTATCTTTACCTTGTTGGCTTGCGTGCTAAGAACAATTTAATAGTTTGGGTCTAAATCTGCTTGTTCTGGTTGTCAATAAAGGGTTTTCCATTTTTTTCAACCAAATTAATGCAACATGATGTCATACTAGTCAGGAAATGGGTTACTCAGAATAATTTCGTTTGCTAGTTGGCTTCTTGTGTTATTATTATTATTATTATTTTTCATTGTTTCAAGTTTTCAACGGTTATATCCAATTTGATATTTAACTCAAAGGCAATTAGTGGAAGTTTCCAATGGCACGACGGTCATAATAGGAGTAAAGTCACCCAAGTCTTTATTGTCATTATGGAAAAGAAGCCAGGTGCCTTAGTTAACGAAAACATATTCCTCTATTATGTATTTATAGCAGTAGATTGAATTTTGTCGTTATGAGAAGAGGGTGTCATTTTACGTTCTACAAACAATGCTTCATTAATTTTTTTTTAACTTCTGCCCTAGACGAGCAATGCAATGGTTATTCTCTCTCTATCACGCTCCCTTGTCATTTATGCCCCTTTTATGGTTACGTTAACTCCATCTAATGATAATTTCAGTTAAGTACGAAAGTTTTAAAGCACAAGCAAGACATGGAACATTGAAGCAAAATTTACATTATTGAAATTTTGTTCTTTAGAAAAACATTCTTTTCTAGCAAAACAAACATTAAAAAATTTTACGTCTGAAAAAGTTGTTCAAAGAACAATTATAGTAAACCAAACGGTGCCTAAAATATTCAATTTCACTTCAAAACTTTTAAAAATTTTATGCAACACTTTAAGGACGAAAAAAAAAAAAGACTTTATTTAGAGTATATTAATAGCCTGTTTATTTAGGCTTATTTTAAGCATAAGTTACTTATTTTTAAAAAATAAGTCATTCGGATAAAAATATACCTGTTTGTTTGGGCTTATAGAAAACGGATAAGTTAATAAAAATGGAGAAAACCTCCTTATATGAGAAGTTAAAATTTTTAACTTTTGCTGATAAGGAAAAAAATAAGAAGAGAGAGAAACTTTCATTTCTAAAGTTGTTTATCCTACTTCAAAAGCCCTTCTAAATTATTGCATTCAAACATAAAACAATTTCTCCTTAAAAAAAAAATCATTCTTCCTACAGGAGAAGCAGAAAATGCCTTTTCTGATAAGCCCAAACAAACAGCCCCTAAGTCATTAACACACTACTAATTTAATTTTTTTTCTTGACTTTACAACTTTTGATTTGCAGGGGTGATTTTTAATTAATGGGATACATATTATATTTTTAAAGAATTATTTTTTTTATTTATTGTAAAAAATAAAAGAATTTTTTTATATTTTTTATAAATTGAGCTCATTTTAATACTAAAAATGCTATTGAATTATTATAAATTAAAATTTGTTAATTATGATTAAATACAAATTAATAAAATATTTTGTTAATATATTTTAATTCTTATGTTAATTAATTTAGTTAAATAAAATATAATTTTACGTGTAAAATAAAAGTGTAATATTTTAATACTTTCTCTCCTTTTGATTAAACTTGATTCTGACAATATTTTTTAAAAAAAAAGTCGTTGCTCCAGCAGCAACTGCCACCGACGTCAAATTCCCGCGCAAGGGCAAGTTGTTGAGCTAACAATGCTGGACCCCCTTGAAGACAACGTGGAAACTTCTCCAACTAGGACCACGGAAAAAGGGTCAGCTCCACACTCTTTTTCTGCTCACCTCTTTGGAATTGGAATATCGAGTTTTATCCTTTTTTTTATACCTCCGCGGCATCTGGTTGTCAATTTTTGAACATTTATTCACCCTTCTTCTTGAATGCTCTCCGAATCCCAAAAACCATAATTGTGAATTATTTTCTTTTCTGTGGTTTAGCTACAAAGAATCTTTGTTCCACCGGTTTGGACCCTGAATTCAGGGTTTTCATGCCTCATTTAGCCTACGACTTCGATCTTCATTTAACAATCTTGACATGTCCGGACCGCTCGATCGGTTCGCACGTCCTTGTGAGTAACCCCTCCTTTTGGGAATTTGTCTATCTCCCTCTTTTATTTGCCACATTTCATTGAATTTAACTCCAGCCTTGTAGGGTTTTTTTAATTGAATATTTTTCTTCAACCTTGCTTCGTTTGTTGATTAATGGTTTGCATCATTATAAATTCCCTTTTGGTGGATGCTTTTATGATCCAGAATTCATGTACCTGATACGAATCAACTGGGATTAAGGATTTAATGAGCTGAATGGATACTCTTTTAGTCAAAGAAATTCATAATTTTTTTTACTCAGTTAAATTTATCAAAATCTTTATCCACTTGCTCTATATGATCTTAAGAACGGATGGCCTATCTTTTATTAATGCATACTTGTTGTAAATCAATGTTTTCTATATCTACTACCTTGATGGTGCCGAACTTCAGGTCCTAATTCTGTAATGGGTTTCTGTAAAGTACTTTAAAATAATTACTACTAATTGTACATCTAATGTGGCCCTATTAAAACTTCATCTATAGGCTTTGAAGGGTTCTCTGGTCATGATGAACGACGAGAGGGGAAATCAGATTTTGAGAATTCAGATGATGATAGGCGAACAAGAATTGGCAGTCTGAAAAAGAAAGCAATAAATGCGTCTAGCAAATTCAGGCATTCTCTTAAGAAGAAAGGCAGGAGAAAAGATGCCAACCGGAGCAATTCTGTCTCATTTGAGGATGTTAGAGATGTTAAGGAGCTTCAAGCAGTGGATGCATTTCGACAGGCACTTATGTCAGAAAACTTGTTGCCTCCAAGACATGATGACCATCATATGTTATTGAGGTTACCATCCTTTATTCTTTACCATTTTAATTTATATATACACGATACATGGAGAATTTCTTAACTATGGATTGTATCTTTCTTTTTTAGCTACTAATAATAATTAGAATAAAGCAGGATTATGTATTTTTTGGTTCTGGTGGTGACCACATCAGTTGCGCAATTAATAATTAGTTACAGCTCTACTATGATTCAATTATTATACGTTGATTCTAATCATAACCCTCAATATTTCAAACAAATGAAATCATAAGTCTTTACTCATGACATTCATGTTTTACATACATGGCGTCTTTGCATATTTTTTATTGACATGCTTGTTAAATTGGAAAATAGGTAGCTAGTTCACCTTATCATATAGTTTAAAACTAGAATTAACTCATGTTATTGCAGATTCTTGAAGGCAAGAAAGTTTGACATTGAGAAAGCAAAGCACATGTGGGCCAACATGATTCAATGGAGGAAAGAATATGGTACTGACACAGTTATGGAGGCAAGTCATATGATTTTAAAAACATATCCAACCTTTCTATCTGGTTTTCTTCTTTAATTAATCGTGTTTGTTTTGATATATCTATAATATTAAGTTTTTCAAATATGCTATTCACACTGCTATTCTGCCTTTATGATGATGTCCTTTGTTTCCACTTTCTTCTTTTTTCCTTTTTCTCATTTGTTTTCCTCTCCCTCTTAGGATTTTGAGTTCAATGAGTTGAATGAAGTTCTGCAGCACTACCCACAAGGTTATCATGGCGTGGATAAGGAAGGAAGACCTCTTTATATTGAGAGGCTAGGCAAAGTTGATCCCAATAAGCTTATGCAAGTAACTACTGTGGAAAGGTATCTGAGATACCATGTGCAGGGATTTGAGAAAACATTTGCTGTTAAGTTTCCAGCTTGTTCTATTGCCACAAAGAGATACATAGATTCAAGTACAACAATTTTGGATGTTCAAGGCGTGGTAAGGCATCTGTCTAAAAGACAGAAAGTGTTCTAGGTGCCAGTTTAACTTGAATTTAATTAAGACTTGGTTTCACATTACTATGCTGATTTTTGCTTTCCAGGGTTTCAAAAACCTAACCAAGTCTGCACGAGAACTCATCATGCGGCTGCAGAAAATTGATGGTGACTACTATCCAGAAGTATGTAGTTTCAATTATCAGTTTTTTGGTGGTTTCAGACTTTTCATGGCTTTTGAAGTTACTTCTTGTTCATGTAACTCCTCTGACATGTACATAATATTTTGCAGACACTGTGCCGGATGTTTATCATTAATGCTGGTCCTGGTTTTAAGCTGCTCTGGAACACAGTAAAATCATTTCTTGATCCTAAAACTACTTCAAAGATTCATGTATGTGATAATTGTTTGAGTAAGTCTTTATATATATTATTTTTCCCTGGTTTCATTGAAGTTCTAACTTTGTAGTTTGTACAGTTTACTGAGACAGTCTATAGGTATAGGATTAACTGATACTTAAATGGTCCATTAGGTTCTTGGCAACAAGTTCCAGAGTAAATTACTTGAAACTATTGATGCAAGGTAACTATATTTAATTACGTTAATGGAATTATTTCTCAGTCAACTTGTTTGTCAGTTGAAAATTCTGACTTTGTTTGGAACTTTTTAGTGAGCTGCCAGAATTTCTAGGTGGTAGTTGTACATGCGCAGATCAGGGTGGTTGTATGAGGTCTGATAAGGGTCCATGGCAAGACCCAAACATTTTAAAGGTTTGCTGCTTATTTTGTTATTTTTACTCTGTTTTAAACTAAAAATTAACAAATTCTCTGGTTTTTCTCTCTTACTTTGCATCTCACGTGGGACTCAACTAGAACAGTTGTGTGAATGCAGATGGTTCTTAGTGGAGAAGTACAATGTTCTAGACAAATAGTAATAGTTTCTAATGACGAGAGGAGGGTGATTGAATGTGATAAGACATGTTATCCGATGGTATGATGCTATGATTTCCAACACCATCTTAGACACTGCATGGAACAGAACTTTTAGACTATTTGAGAAATGGTTATGATATTCATTTGCACTTCCGTTGGTTTTTGGGTTTCTAGCAGAGACGAAGCAGTGATACATCTACAGCAGAATCAGGATCTGAAGTTGAAGATGTTGCTTCTCCCAAAGCAAGTGGGAATTATGTAAACCCTAGGTTGACTCCTGTCCGTGAAGAAGTAAGTGGTCATGATTATTTGTTTAGAATAGTACATTAGAAACTTAGATCAATTTGATAGTGGGAATAAACTGTGATTTAATCATGAGTTTTAATTCTTTATTTATTATAAACCTGAGGTTTACTCTTGTAGAAGCTTGTGTTCCATGATTTGTTGTCTTTGAGAATAGGGTGATAAACATGTGAATAAACTAGATACAGAGGTAACCTTTCATTTATTTATACGTTACTTACTTCTAGATGGCAACATTTTGGAAAGTTTTATGTATCGTATTTGTAGTGGCAGTATAATCCCTCATCACATCACCTGCAATGGTAGACCTATTTATTGTACTTCTGTCTATTATTGCTACTTGCTATGGATGATTTCTTGCACGTAACTTTTAATTGGAAAAATACGTGCAATCTAGCTATATATTGCTTCGAGCTAAAATCTTAACCTCGGGTTCCATTTCATTATGGTATTTGGTTATAACACGATACTAAATCTGATAGTTCATTCTGCTCTAATTTCTCCCCATTTATCAGGTCTTGTCTTGTGTTCATTTTATAACACGATACAAAAAATTTGTTGCAATGACTGAAATTCAACTATATTGATGTTTGTCCAGGCTAGAGTGGATGGTATGGCTAGTCATGTTGGCGGTTGCTCTGAGTATGATGAAAATGTTCCCATGGTTGACAAGGTTGTTGATGTTGGATGGAAGAAGAAGCAAGCAGCATCTCAAAACTCATATATCACAGGTTAGATACTTGGTGCATCTTCTCTGAAGTTATCTATCCAAAAGTGGATATTGATATGCCAGTATTATTAACTGAAAATGGATATTATTAGTCAAGCCTGTGTATGAAAGTAGATCTTTCTTTACAGTAAAAAAAGGAATTACAAATTTTCATCTAGAAAATTTGAACAAATCCAGCCATGTAGATGTTTACTACTAGCAATTCTGAGCATCCTATAGTAATTTTGTAATGTGTTGTTAATTTATTGCAGAGACATCTCCACTATGTGCTGAAAAATCTTCTAATGGAATCTGTGCTTTTATCTGGGCTGTTATAGTGGGCTTCTTTCTTGCCTTCATTAATGTTGCCCGTTCATTAGCATTTGGTGTCACCAAGAGAATTCGGGACTCTGAATCTGATTCTACCCAAAATTTGCCTAACACGACCCTTGAATCAATATCCAAGGAGGAATCTTGTCCTCCTTCATCTTCTCAAGCGTTGACAAAGGAAGACCTCTCATCTGCTCTAAAACAGCTGGGTCAGCTTGAAGAGAAAGTTGACATGCTACAGTCAAAACCTAATGTGATGCCATATGAGAAAGAGGAGCTGCTGAATGCTGCAGTTTATCGTGTGGATGCATTGGAAGCAGAGCTGATTTCTACAAAGAAGGTAACTTATTTCATTTGAAACTATATTATTTGCTTCAGGCTAGAAACATAACAATTCTTGCTGTTTTACTCAGTCTCAAATTTCTGATTGTGGAGTTACATCATATACAAATTTTGAGTCTTGTTGATGTTTTTAGTTTTTACACCTGTAGCATTGCAAATCTTTGGCAAAGGTCCAAGTATTTCAATATATTAACCGAGTTCATGCACTTGACTTACAATCACTATAGGTATTGATAGTGCCAATCAATGCCCACACATCGTAGGTGGATTACTGCTTAAGAATTAAGATCCTTGTCTACCAATGCTTGTTGTGTACTTCTTTGCTCTTTGCTTTATATTTATGTTTAAGACCATTGTCATCCTTTGCCTCCAAAAATCCAGCTGTGTGCTAACTTTTTCATTTATTTTCCGTACATAAAACAGGCTTTACACGAAGCTTTAATAAGGCAAGAAGAACTTCTGGCGTTCATAGACAGCCGAGAAAAAAGCAAATGTAATGTAAGTTGAAGAAATTTTGTATCCCTCACATTATAAAAAGAGGGAAAAAAATAAACTTATTATCCTGCATGAGAACTCTTTTAAGTGTGTTCAATCTGTTTGTTAAGCAGAAAAAGAAGGCTTGCTGGTGAAGAGATTACTGTACAGGACGGGACCGTTCAGTGGATTGTTGGATTTTTCTTCTTTCCTATTTGTATATATGAGCTTAAGAAGTGTTTAAGTTCAAGTTTGTTGTCTAGTGTCAGCTAAGATTCTTTTATGATGGAATTATTCTTTCTGTATAAAATGGTACTTTTTTATTTTCTTGTGCGCCTTTTACACCTTGGTCCCGTGACTTCAGTTTCAAGTTTTAATAGAGATGGAATAAGATTTTAGCCAAAGCTGTTACGAGCATACTTAAGAAATGAAAATATGTCATTGTGCATGCGATTTGACTGTTTTGAGTCTTTGACACTGTTTTCCTAGGTACTTATCAGGAACAATACTCCATTTCAAAATAAGCTCAATCCATTATCAAACATTCTTAGCGAAGACCCGTCCAGGCGTCCATCATCAATTGTAATGGGTCTCTAATTTGTTCAGTCACGAGAGCTAGAAAGAGAAAGTGAAGTCCAACCTTCTCCCTTGCTCACCAAGTTAGAGTTTCTTCTTGCCGAATATTATTAATTTTAAATTCAACCCGATAGATTAATTTTATTTTTAAAGGATTAAGGTCGAATTAATACTTTAAAAATTAAAGTTCGAATTTAAGCAGATTTATGAAGGTTTAACTCGAGGAGGGACTGGCTTGGTCATTTGGCCTGAACTTTTATTTTTTAATAATTTTTTATCTTAAATAACATATAAATGTATTATAATATTAAAAAATATTTTTCTTTTACATGATAGATGAAAGATAAAAATTATCTAAAAGATCAAATGTATATAATATCTAAAATATATTTAAATATCATTGTTAAAAATAAAACTTGATAAATATTTTAATTTATAAAGTTGAATTAAGATAATTTTATGATATTATTATTATTATTTAATTTGTACATGTTATTTATTATAAATAATGTATTTTTATTGATATATATTTGTTTTGAAAAATAAAATATATTTTTATTAAATTTTATAAATTTTATTATTTTTTGTATATCCTATTTGAATCGTACTAATCTTATGTCCCGAGAGACTAGTGATTGAGAAGAATAAACCACATTTTCCTTTTTAGCTTCGTCTAATTGTCGATAACTACCTCAAACAAACATAATAGTCCTCAAGCTTAGTACTGTCAAAACGGGCTGGCCAGGCTAGACCCTCTTCGGGCTATAAGAAAAACTGGTCGAGCCGGGCCAGGCCCTTTTTTTGTCGGGCTTCTATTTGAAAGTCCTAACCCGGCTCTCTAGGGTTTCAGTGTCTAAACAGGCTTAAAAGAGCCTAATACAAAAATACAAAAATTACTTACAAAAATTAACAAATACATATTCTAAATTAATCAAATTACGACCAACAATATTTGGTGTCTTTGATTTCTTCCCTTCTCATCATAAAATATAGAAATTTGTAAATAATTAAAATTAAAATATATGGCCTAAACTGATTATGAATACCTAATGTTAATTTATATGACATAATTATTATATTTAAGAAGTTTTAATAAGTCATAATGGTGCAACATATATATTGACCATAATTATTTAATATCGTACTATTTAAATCAAACCACATAATAAAATTTAAGCTTATAAGTTATAACCAAATAATGGAGCGAATATATATATATATTAATTGGACACTGTCTACATTAATAATAGATTCCTAAATAACATTGTATGTAATCAGCAATAGAATTGTATTTGTTTAAATAAAAATGGTGTGATTTATATAAGTTAAGATACTCCAAGTAATTAAATACAGTATTATGATATAAAAAAATTTGTAAATAATTCATAAAAAATGTGTTTAATTCATATGTTAATTATGATAAAAAATTAATATAAATATATATAGATATAAATTAATATAAATGGATATAAATTTAAAGATAAATTATTTAATTCATATACTATTTATAATAAAAAAAATTTATTAAAAAAAATTCGAGCCAGCAGGCTAAAACCTTATTGGCCAGGTCCGAATAGGCCCACTTAAATTCGAACATTAAAAATTAAGGCCCAAACTCAACCCTAACTCTCTAAAAATGAACTGACTTGTCCGACCAAACTTAAAATTAACAATATTACTAAAGCCTCAACTGAAAATTTCTTGAATCAACCAGCAATATCAAAGCAAATGATTCAGCTCTTTAGTTTTATCTATACCGTAATAATAAATATATAAATTAACTAAGTAAATTATTTTTTTGTCCTAAAAAAACACGGTATTTAAGAATATTGTTCTTAAATTTGTGAATTATAAATGAAAAATTAAATAAAATTTATAAGATACTGTTTTAAAATATTAATTTTAAATTACATTATTTCAAACTCTATTTTTTATATTAAAATATAAAAATTATGAGAGAATTGTATCGAACACGTTGGAAATAAACTTGTGTAGATCATTTTTCTTCCTATTTCCGTTGTGGCCTAGTTCTCAGATTCTGGTTAGTTACGTTACGTTGATGGCTGAGGCTGCGCTCTGCCTCTGTTGGCAAATTATCAGGCTGCAATTACAGGGAAAGTGAGTTCCGTAGTCTAATTCCATATGCAAAAGCTCCAGACTCTTCTAATTCGATATATTCGTTGTTCTACAGGAGCTGAAGAGCGTCGATGAGTCTATTATTATGCCCTCATTATCTACGCTCCAATTTACACAGCTGCTCGGTAACTGCATTTGCTCCTCTGACTTTCCTTTTCCCGTCTTACTTTTGAGTTTCATCTTCATAGCCAATTTCATTTGCATTATTTTAATTCTCTGAAAATATTTTCACTCAGCATGACTTTCTTCTGTTGCTCTGAAATATTTATGCTTGTTATATCTTCCATAGATGTATTGACGTAATCTATATACCAGAAATCTGTAAAAATATTTTATATTTTAGCTATTCTTGATTTCCTTCTCTACATTGGATATTATGCGTTAATATTTCCTTGAATGGGTTAAATACCTCTTTTCTAGGTGAGTTTCATCAATTACGTGTCTGGTTGGCTTTGTTGTGAAAAGAGCTTTTGCAAGAATTGCTGTTTAGGAGATGGTTCTATTTTTTGTGGAAAAGGCTAAAGGACAATTAAGAGTATTACATAAACTAGCAGCAGAACAGAAGCAAATTTATAGTGGCAGAATTTTACATGGCTGACTTTGTCCACAGGGACATCCGTAAAAGTTATTTCATTTGCTATGGGTTTAAGAGTCTAAGACCAATATTTTGTTGGGATTTTGGAAATGATAAGGTATTTGTTGTGAATTATACTTTTTTATTCTTTCCATCATAAGAATAGTTTAGACTATTTTTTCTTTCTATAGTTAATTGTTGAATTTATGGTTAACTACTGATCAGTGGCTTCATTCTTTAACCAAAGTTTTTACGTCAATTATTAGATCATTTTTATTGCCCGTTGTAAATTGTTAACCACTTGACAGTTTCATCTTTCACATACATACCTGCTGCAACACAAATACTTTTGATTTTGAACTAAAAGTTAACATACAAATGGGTTCAAACTCTTCTCTGTGCATTGTAGACGTGCCACTAGGTGGAAGTACAATTTTTTTTTTGTCTAATACCCCTTGAACGTTTCGATTTTGCTTCAATTCCCCTTTTTTGCTCAGCATATTCTTTTTATGGCATAACACAACACTGAAAAAAGCCCATGCTTCATCTCCACTTAATATGTAGAGATTTGCTACTCTTCCAATCCCTCACAAAAGTGGTTGAAGATGGGACAGACAAGAAGATCACATGGAAAAAAAATTTGATAGGCATGTGTGTTGGCATGGATTGCTTTTGTAGTTATGTCAGAGTAGAGTTTCTCTAATGTGTAAGAAGAAAGGAAACATGTCTCCTTTTTTGGCATACTTGAGTAACTTCTTGTCTTCTTCTATCAGATGACTTGAGTCTTGAACTCTGTATGCCGATGCAATTCTGTGCTTCAAGGATCCTATATCACCTCTTAGAATGGTATTCTATGCCTTCATTTCTTTTCCCCTAATACTTCTGTCTGTTTTTCTGTTTTTTTTTCTATAGTGTTGCAAAAAAAGAAGGTCTACCGAAATTCAACTTTGTGATTCTTACCCTGGCATTTCTTTTGCATTGTGTTAATTAATTTGGAGTCTCATGTTTTGTTTTCCTCTAGTATAATGTATTTTGACATTGCTAAATTCACCAGTTTTTTTTTTTTTTTAACTACTATTAGAACTGCTAACTTTGACTTTTTGCAGACATCCTTCAAAAAAATCAGCCTCAATGTTTCTTCTGTTTATAAATGATCACAGTTATTTGGGGTTTCAATCCTGACTGCAAAATTCTACTCAAAATTTGTTATGGCTGGTGATATTCTGAAGAGGCTACTACATTTTAAAGCAAATATGTGTACTGATCCCTGGAGGACTTACCAAGTTGTGGTGGCTGCCACCAGTAATATGGGCATTGGAAAGGATGGAAAATTACCATGGAGGCTGTCTTCGGACGTCAAATTTTTCAAGGAACTCACTTTAACTACATTGAGTCCTGCTAGAAAGAATGCTGTGGTAATGGGTAGGAAAACATGGGAAAGTATTCCTCTTCTGTACAGACCTTTACCTGGTCGCCTGAATGTTGTGCTGACCCGTTCTGGGGTTGCTGATATGAAATCTGCAGCAAATCTTATGGTATGCAGATGTCTTCCCTCAGCTTTGAAACTATTGGCCGAATCTCCCTATACCTTATTGGTAGAGAAAGTGTTTGTCATTGGAGGTGGCCAGATATTGAGGTAATTTGTCACCTACAATAAATTACAAACATTTATATTTATTCAAAATAAATTACAAACATTCATACAATAACAAGGGAATTTTTACTTTATTTTTTTCTTTTTATATGAAGATATGTTGTTTTATTTTATACAGGGAATCACTAAATGCCCCACAATGTGATTGTATCCACATTACTGAGATTGAGGCTAACATAGAATGTGACACATTCATTCCTAATATTGACTGCTCCGTATTTAAGCAATGGTACTCATCCGCACCAATCATGGAAAGCAATATTAAATATTCTTTTGCGACTTATGTTCGCGTGAGAACTTCTTCAAATGAATCTTATGCAATGAGTGGTCGGGTAATATCTAATTGTATCTCAGAATCCAACGAGTTTGAGGGCAAGCAATTTGAATTTTTACCCAAGATGATTTTTGAGAGGCATAATGAATGTCAGTATTTAAGTGTAGTTGAAGAAATAATTTCATTTGGCACGCAGAAAGCTGATATAATAGAGACCAATACTCTATCGAAATTTGGATGCCAGGTGAATTAGTTGTTAAATCACCTACATAATTGCTCCTCTTGTTCAATGGTAATCTTTGAGTTGATGTTGTCATTTTGATAGTCACTTCCCTATTGCATATCTTAATAGTCCTACCCTCTGCAGATGAGGTTTAATCTCCGGAAGTCTTTTCCCCTTCTTACAACAAAGGTACTAATACTTTTCTTGCGAGTTTGATTATTCCTTTCCAACTATGAGATGAATTAAACTTACCAGACATTTGATGTATCTTCTAAGTTGCTAGTAATGCTTCTGCCGCTCTAAACTATACAGACAGTATCTTGGTGTGAAGTTGTTGAAGAACTCTTACGGTTTATTAGTGGTTCAACAAATGCAAAGGTAGCAATATATTTGACACAAACAGATATTTTATTCTAGTTCTGTTGGTTAAATTTCCCCAATTGGTTTGATTTGCCTTGTACCACATATTTATCAGTTATCTTTGTTAATTTTTTTTCTCTTTAAATATGGATGGCATGTAATTGAGTTGTGACAAGAAGCAAGCCAATGAGTGTGAAACATGAAAAAATTTTAAACCCAACTACTTGATTTGTTGTCCTTGGTGATAAGTGAAGGCAAAATTTCAGATAACTTGAACTTTAAACCAAACAGTTACAAGAGGTCCAGAGCAAAACCAAGTCAATTGGCATTGGTAACATTATTTACAAGAAGTTTGCCAGTTTATAATGATGCTTCATTGCCAACTCACCATTTGTTTCATAATTCTAATTTATAATGTTTTTTATGAAACAATTAAGTAGTATCTAAAGATTACATAGTAAATTTTTTATTCGAAATTTTAATGTGACAGACAAAATGGATTTTTAAAATGTACTCACTGCCCAATAAATTCTGCAGGAGAAAGATATTCATGAATGGGATGGAAATGCATTCAGAGACAAACTCGACAGGCAACTAACTAGGCTACTTAACAATACTATTATCAATAGCTAAATTTGTATTTTAGTCTGACTGCTAGTTTTATATACTTCATTATTTGCTTTCTGGACAGGGAAACAGGTGATTTGGGACCAATATATGAATTTCGGTGGAGACACTTCGGTGCTGGGTAGGTGTTAGTATTTGGCCAAAAAAAAATCTAACTTGACCCTCATTTTCTACATCCTTAGTCTCGTTGTTCTTCTCCTAGGCATAAAAATATGCATGCTGACTGCACAACAAGATTGGATCAATTGTCAGATGTAATTTACAAAATAAAAAATACACCAGATGACAGGTGGATTATCCTCTCAGCATGGAATCCCTCCGATTTTAGATTGATGGCACTTCCTCCTAGTCACATATTGGCTCAGGTTGGAAACATTAACTTTGCATTCAAGTTCATTTTGAATCTTATATTGAAATTCACAATTTTGAACCGATCCATTTTTCAGTTTTATGTGGCAAATGGGGAGCTATCCTGTCAAATGTATCAGTGCTCTGCAGATATGGATATTGGAGCTCCATTTAATATTGCATCATATGCATTGTTGACACACATAATTGCTCAAGTTTGTGGTATGCTTTTAAATTTGCAGCAGAGATTTATAATTTGCAAATATTGCAATTTACAAGTTGATATATTATTGTCTTTTGTTGTATTTATATCATCTAGAAGACTCGTTGATATCATAACTGCAAGATGGTCGTTATTATTATTCTTGAAATATCAATCTGCTTCACAGACCTCATTCCTGGTGATCTTATCCATGTAATTGGGGATGCTCATGTTTGTAAATCCCGCGTCAGCCTTCTGCAAGAGCAGCTTCAGAAACACCCTAAACCTTTTCCTGTAAGTAGAATGAATTATCAGCAAAATAAAAGTTGAATCAGCTGAGACTTTATATGTTACATCAAATGACAACTCTATCTTCTGGCAGACACGCATGCCCGTGCATCATCACACTTCATCTGTCTATTGTAGAATTTACTCTGCTAATGCAAAATTTTACTATTTTTTCATCCAAATTAACTTAGTATCTTACAAATTTTGAATTGAAGTATTATGTGCTCCATGCAGATTTTAAAGATCAATCCACAAACAAAGGATATAAACTCTTTTGTGGAGGCCGACTTTGAACTAAGGTTATGATCCGCGACTCCTGACCCGAAGATACATATGAAAACAGCTACACAAAGCTTCGAATGGTAGAGAAGAGCGGGGGGGTTCCCCTGGCCGTTGGTCCCCATGATTTGCTTTTAATTTGTAAAGGAATATTATCTCATTCATGTCTCTTCAATCTCAATTTCCTTGTGGAAGTATGATTTTTTTCCTTGTTAGGGGAAGGAGGGTAGTCGTCATAATTGTACCTCGTCTCTAGTTGTAGTAATATTTAGTTTGCATATTACTGGGCCCTACAACCGCATTCTTCCGTTTTGGGGTCTCTGAAATATTGCAGACCATAATAGAATTTGAAGAGAGAGATTGGTACACGTAATGATATCCATTTAAATAAAATCTCTATGATGCAGAAAATGCAAATATTCTTGTTCTTGAGAATAAATAAATACCAGAATGTTGGAGTTATTGTAAGGTGTGGGCGTGGTTGCACTGAAGGAAGTTGATGAGCCCTTGGAGGGCCTTGTCTGCATTATCACTTTTCATCAACTCTCCCGCAACCTGAGCAGGTGTTGCCTTAACCTTGTGCAATAGTTCCTCTATTTGTTCAAATAGTGGGGAGTTCTGAATCCGCAGGTAGTTAGCCGCTAATGTCTTGAAACCACTGAAAGTGCAGTAGGACATGTGAATGTGCACATCCATCCGACCAGGTCTCAACAATGCTGGATCCAGACGTTCCTTGTGGTTCGTCGTACATATTACTATTCGTTCATCTCCACAGCTTGACCACAATCCATCAATGAAGTTTAACAGGCCCGATAGAGTAACCTTTCAACAAATTAAGGTTGCAAGGCAACATTAGAATATTTTATATTTACAAATTAAGAGAATACTCGTTGAGTTACCTACCTTCTCATCTTCTACACATTTTCCTTCATTATCTGCTTCCCGATTCTGCAATTCTATAGAGCAATCAATGTCTTCGATCACCAATATTGACCTGTTTCCGGTGCCGATCAGTAACCTTCTCAGGTCCGAATTGCACTGCACCTCCCTCAAATCCATGTCATATATATCAAATTTGAGATGATTGGCCATGGCAGCAATCAAGCTCGACTTTCCGGTACCTGGCGGTCCATACAACAAGTATCCACGTTTCCAAGCCTTCCCTACTCTCCTGTAATACTCTTTCCTCCCAATAAATAAACGAAGATCTTCTAACAGTTCCCTTTTCATCTCGGGTTCCATGGCAATCGAATCAAATGTAGCTGGGTGATCGAGATTGATCGAATTCCAGTAGTCGGTGCCATTATAATCAATTGTATGAAGCTTCACTGTCTTCTTCTCTTCTCGAATTGCTTTTGCCTTCTGTAGAATGTAAGGTAAGTAAGAGCTCAGAACCATGTTCCTGTGCTTCTTATGAAAAGTGAACTCCAAGTGACGAGTTTCAGATCGATCAAATGCAGAGTGATCACGCTTGGTGTTGGAAACAGGCCTCTCGTTGCGGGTAGAAATCAGAATCCACTTGAATTTCACACCCTCGTATGAATCACAGAATTCCTGGTTCTTGTCTATGAACACTGCTAATTGGTTTTCTTTGAATGGCTTATGGACCTTAATTCTCTGCGCCGTGTGTGTAAGATTGGAGCCTAAGTATATGTTGGCAGCCTCAAACATTTGGTTAGCTGCGAGACCGTCGAATTCTTCAATGACAACGGTGAGCTGAGACGAGAATCGGTTCAAGACCTTTCGAAAGCAATCATAGACTCCATCGGGAATGAGATCGTTCACGGTGGAACGGAGGAGAACCGCCGAAGCGGTGAGTGAGGCAGCCACAGAAAGAATGGTTTTTGCAGAAGTGATTTTCTCCGGCGACCACATGTTTTGGAAAGAGGTTTAAGAAAAAAGTGAATAAGAGGGGGTTTTAGTAGGGTTTACCTTTTCTTTTGCCTTGTTTGGCGAACAAGTAAACTAGGACGAAACCTCTTGCGGAAGCGGAGCCCAAGACATGACCCATTTAATTTAGCCATATCTAGCCCAATTGCAAATTGAAAATTTTTAGTAAACTATTTTATAATATTTTTTTTATTTTAAAATTATTTTGATTATTGTTATTAAGTTATTTTGAGAAATTATTAAAAAATAAATTTCATGAAACATTATTTTTTAAAAATACCTAAATTAATTATCTATTTTTTATTGTAAGAAAAAAATTTATAAAATAAATTTAAATTTTTTAAGTAAAAATAATTAGTTTAAATGAAAAAAAAAATATTATTTCGAATATTAATAACATTAATAAAATTATTTATTTAAAAAATGTAAGCAACACCTCTAACGAAACAGAAAAAGTGGGTTAGAATCTAGTTAGTGGAAGTGTCCTTAATTGTCCTTCATTGATTGTACCAACTACCAGAGCGGCAGAGCATGTGCGTGTTAACTTATATGTCTCTCGAACCCAACTTACCAACATGTGTGGCAAGTCTTTCTCTTCAGCTTCAAAAACTAAAACGAACTCCATTTCATCTTTCATATTTTTTTATGCATGAAAGCACAGAAGATCAAACCTTAGAACTCATGCAAATTACTCAAATTTCTCGCCATTAAGGCCCCGTCCGTATCTCCTTTATTTTTGGGAGAAGGCCTTTTTTTCAAAAAAAAAGTCATTTTGATAAACCTTAACTGTTCGTATCTCCTTTTTTTTTAAGGAG
>JASKGM010000001.1:2987843-3016423 GCA_034509205.1 Ceratonia siliqua | reverse complement strand
CCTTGGTGTCTGATTTCAGTGTAAATTGATCCGTTTGCCTCCCTGCGCGTGATAAATTGAGCGGCCCATCATTTTATTTTTTCGTATCCGAAAAATTAATTTATCAACTCATATTTTTAACCTTATCTGAAAGTAGCAGTTTTTGACTCATTCAAAACTATAACCTTTTTGACTCTGTTTTTTATAGATAATTCTATAATTATTTTTAAGATAATTTTTATTATCCTTAATCCTCCAATATCTCCATGATCCTCTGACAGTTTTATTTTAAACGTTAATATTATCTTAATATATTGGTTCAGTTGGTAATAAGAAGGAATATCTCTCTCTCTTCTACGAATTTTCCTGACTTCTCTGGGTTACATACAATTTTATTGTTCTGTTCTGGTGCCTGATCTTACATCAACCAGACGAGCCTATTTAATTCTGAGGAGCTTTCATCATTATTATAAAATAACTCTTAAGGACAGTGTGTATATACGTACTCAAGTTATATATCTTAAATATTTTCAACAAAAAAAACTCGAAAATATCTAAAGAAGCGGTCACTCAAAGCATGCGTGAGTTTCAAGGTTATTCGCCGTCAATATTGTCGCATTAATGATCATCCAGACCAATTAATTTAATATTTCGTAAAAAAATTATAATTTATTAGTGGGGGACACTGGCCAGGCAACGTTTTTATTTTTTTTTAAAGTTTTTTTTGAGTTTTTTAAAATTTTTTTACTTTTTTAAATTAAATAATTATTTTTTATAATGTATAATTTTTTAAGTAATTTTTAAAATTTCTTTGAATTTTTTTAAAATTTATTTATGTTTACTTATATTATTTATTTATAATTTTTTAGATATTATTTATTTATAAGTAAAAAATATTTTAAAAAATTTTTAAAAAAATATATAACATAAAAAATAATTAATTAATATTAAAAAAATATAAAAAAATATAAAAAAATTAGAGATGGGAGATAAATAATAAATTCTACCCAGGTGGGAGATAAATAGTAAATCCTCATCTTTATTAGTGCTTCCACTTTTAGCATGTATGTATATATATTTGTTTTTTATAATTAATTTAATTTATACATTTATTATATATCTAGAAATTCATCCAATTATACGATGAGGATAAGATTGGAAGCAGGAAGTGAAGACTGAAGAGTAGTATACTATATATAGATTATTCGTTGTCTCGAAAATATAGGCTTATCAGTTATCAGCATTCACACAAACTATAAAAACAGGCCTTGATCTTAATAACGGGCAAAACATAACCTGGATTATATAACACTAACACATGTCAGAGGGACACAGTCCAAATATTGTGGAAAGAAAGTCTGGTAAGAAGTATCAACCATCAAGCACTAATTCCATGTCCACCTGCCAAGTTGGCTACGTGGAACTGTGATGCATACTTGTTGGAAGCAGCTTCCATTACTGGAGGTTCGTTGAGAAATGCCCAGTTACTCTTAGTCCACCTGCACTCATCCACCCATTTTTATAAGTCAGATTTCACACTATAATCATAATCCACATCACTTCATCAAAATCCCGCAATTATTCTTAAATTACCAGCCATCTTTCTTGATAAGCTGCTCCAGGCTTGTGTCTACATCCACATCGAAGGACTCTTTTATGCAGCCCAACGGCATGCTGCTTGTCTTCTCAAGCTTCTTCTCAGACCTCGCCTGTTCAATTTCATTTTTAATTAATTAATTTTCCTTAAAAAAAAAAGAAGAAGACATAATCTCCTTCTCCAACGTACCTTTATGGTTTCTGATAAAGTGGAAATAGATCTGAGATGTTCCTCCTCTATCTCTTTCTTTGATCTCCAGAAAGCATCAATTTCTTCTTTGGTCAACGAGCGATTCCTTTTAAGTGTCGCTGAAATTGACAACAGATTTCTGTATAGCTAGCTACCAAATAAGCTGATTAAGGAAATATTATAGAGAGTTAAAAGGTACCTGATTTAGGATCTACGGTGGGAGAATCCCATCCTGCCATAAGAGAACCCATTTCTGCTGAAATTCTTTTTGTTCGTGTTAACCAAACACACTCTTACAATGCCTTTGTTTTTTGGGGCTCAATATATAGTGATGCTGCCAACTAAGGGTGACGGGCCTCTGCTTTGCTTCTTTTTTCTGTTCTTATCCCTTTAAGTCATATTTTATTCGTGAAAAATGGGACCCATTTAGAAGGTTTGTTTGATGACACTGATCCTAGGATTAGGATGAAGATCCGGTTAGTTCTCTGAATATGCTAGGCTTCAGGCAGCCCACGGATTTATAAAACAAGGCGGCGACTTCCCCGGCTTTGTCTATTATTTTTCGGATACACTACGAATAATTCTCAACTTAACAAATCAAAATAATTATTTATAGGTATTTAATATAACACTAAATTTTTTTATGGTGTTTTATGTGTATTCAGATTTTATTGCGTAATTTACTAATCTATTTTTTTAACTTTTATAAAAATCATTATTATATGACTATTTTTTATGGTAAAATAATTATTTTTAAATTAAATAACTAGTTTTTATAACTAAGAAAAAAGAAACAATAAATAACACCAAATAAAGATTTGGTGTTTATGGGGAAGTATGTGAAAGTTTAGTGTCTTACCTATAAACATTAAAAAAAAAAAGTGAAATTTAATATATTAAATATTCTAAGATTTATAGTTTTAAATGTATTGTAAAATTAGAATACAGTTTCAGGTATTGTAATGGAACACTTACTAAATTGAAGTCACTTTAATTTTCTTTCCTAACTTGACTATGACCTATTCTAATGTTTTTTAAAAAGAATAATTTATATAAAATAAAAAATTAATTCTTAAAAAAGAATATATTTTAGTAAAATAAAAATTTGTTTTGTATTTGGATGTAATAAATGAGAATGATTTTTGAATCAAAAAATATATTCAGTTATAAAATTATAAAAAAAACTTTTTATTAATAAAATTACTAAAAAGAACATGCACAAAAAATTTAAAATTTTTAATTTTTAATTAATAAAAAGTATATATTTAATTTAAAAATAATAAAATAAATATATACATGATTAAAAATAATAATTTTTAAAATAAAATAATAATTATGTAAAAATAATTATAATAAAAAATAACTTAATTAAAGAAATAATATAATTATATTAAAAAATATTTGATTAAATTTAAATTTTATAATTATGATAAAATTTAACTATGATATTATAATAAAAAAAGATGTAACTATGATAAGCAGATGGGCAAAATAGTCGAGAAAAAATAAATCTACTTCTCCTAGAAGGAGAAGTTACAAAATAAAAATTTTATTTTAATCATAATTTCTCATTTTACTTCTCTTTTTTTTTTTAAAAAAAATAGATACAAACAATTCAAAAAATTATAAAAATTATTATTTTCAAACGGGCTGTATATATAATTTTGTATTCCGTTATCTGTAGCACAGGTACAGTGTAGGGTTTGGATGGCCTTTTTAATTTGAATTTTTTTATATTTTTTTAATTTAGATTATTTATTAATTTTTATGATCATAATTAAATATACGTAAAATATATATATTATATAAAATAAACTTAAATTATTTAAAATTAAATAAATAAATAAAATTAAAAAAATTCATATATTTAAAAAAAATACATGGATCGGGATCAGGGTATTGGGCATACTTATAATATCTTTGCATTTCTTCGCAACAAATTGAAAACCGGAGATAAGGGTAGCAACTTCCATTCCAACTCTCGCAACGAAACGGGGGTGGTGGGATCCACGTCATCCAAAGAACGTTATCTTGAATAAAATATCACCACCAAAATTTGCTTTCGTTTCCTGTGCTTTGGCTTTAGGTCCCTCTCACTCTTGTCACCATGACCGCGTCCTCTCAACTGTCAACCAGCTGGGGCCTAGGGGCTTGTTTTGATAGGATAAAATAAAGGGGAAAAAGATAAAGTGCAATACAAATTTAAATTATTATTTAAATGTTTTTATTAATGAAATTGAATATATTAAAAGATTTTTCAACTTTTCTCAATCTATCTGATACTTTAATTTTTAAATTCCTTCGAATAGAATGATTTGAGACAGTCTAACATATTATTAATAATTTATTTTTATTGTATTAAAAATAATTTTAAAAAATAATCAATTTACTTTATTAATAACTTTAAATATTTAAATAATAAAATAATTAATCTATCTCTTCTTGTTTTATTGTATTTTAACACACTTCACTTCTTCAAAATTTCTAAATAAGTCTTAAAATGAATATGGATTTCATCATTTTCTTATAAGAAAATGATGGTTCTTTTCTTATAAAAAAATAACATTATAAAGAATTTAAAAAATTTAAATAAAATATTAATAAATTAAAAAAATAATATAATTTAAAAGTTTAACCTTATTTTTTTAGAGGTTTTTTTTATTAAACTAATATTAAAAAGAAATTCAAATAAAATATCATTGTCTTAAAAAATCTTATTTATTTAAAATTTTAATCTTATTATTTAAAAAAACTTTTTTTATTAAACTAATATTGATTTCTTATAAATTAAAATTTATTAATATTTTATTTAAATTTTTTATAATGTCATTTTCTCATAAGAAAAAAATCATATTTTTGTATAAGAAAAGGATGGGCCCATATCCTCTTAAAACATATTTGTCCACTTTGTGCATATATCTAATAGAAACATATATTGACTATTCCATGATAAAAATGTTAGTTTTATAGACATTATAATTTGTTATTTATTAATAAAGGTTAAAAGTTAGTGTGATGAGGTGAAGTGGGATAAAGTATGAAAGTAGCATTACTCATTCTAAAACAATATAGTAATATTAAAATGTTTTAAAAAATTGAGTATCAAATTTATAAGAGTAATATTTTTTATCAATTATTATATAATTAACATTAATTCCTTATTACATTAATCCTTTTGTACAAGTCTTGCCCAATTAATGTTTTGGTCACTAATAAAGATCCTCGTTGAATTGCCATGTTAAATAATATGTGCATGGATCATTATTGAATTCAAAACGTAATGTTATAAAATATTTTTAAAATTATTTATTATGAGAGATGACTTTTAATGCATAATCTTAAAAATGTATAACACTCGTTAAAAATATATGTGTCACTTACGTGACTTTTAATGTGTAATATTATCTATTCATTTTTTATCAAATGGTTATCAATTGTTCTCTTATTTCTCATAATAAGTTACTCTTTTATATATATAACAAAGCGGGGCACTAATAGTATTTTAAAATATGAACTCATTTTTTGTTCAATCTTAATTATTGAATTTAAATATAAATTTTAATCTCAAATTAAATAAAATTAAATTCAAATAATTCAATGCTAAATACCCACATTGTCCTTATGGCATAAATCAATATAAAATAGTATTGCTATTTTTAAAATTTGAACCTTCGTTGACATATTTGTTCTCCGATATAATAAGACAAAGAATGAAATAATAGTTGAGTTTTTAACACTTGAGCATTAAGTATGAGCATTAAACGTAGGAAACATATTGAACAGTTGAGCATTGATTATTTGAAATAATAAATTTAAATAATAACTGATTTAATCTATTAATAAAGCCTCACATGCATTATTATTACCCCTAATACGCACGCAGTACTTCCAAAATAACATACGAAAGTTAGTTCATTTAATAAATTGTATCTGTTTGAAATTAAGTGTGAGTGGGGGTCTTTTTCTCTCTGTGTTTTTTGGTCGATATCTTTTTCTTTGTTTGGGCGAGTGTTCCTACTCATGTCAAGTTGTCAACCCAAGAAGGTTGCAGGCCATGCGCATCTTCTTTGGGCTTTGATTTCGGCCGAACCCATCCCACATGGCCCATATTGCTCGTGCTTTAGTAGTAGTGGGTATTGAGTATTTTTAGGAAGTTCAAATGGTTCCATAATGAAGTACTCTGTTTATTTTAAATTATATGTTGTTTTAAGAGTTTTATTTTATTTTAAATTATCTGTCATTTTATATTATCAATAAAGTATTAATTATTATTTTTTTAACATTATTCTTATTTATTATTACCTTCAATAGAGTAATAACAAGAATTTAAGTTGACTTTAATAAAGGTAATTTAATCAAGTACAATTATTTTTTATTAGAATTGAGACTATTTAATAATTACCTTAATTTTTATATTATTACTTTAAACAATAAATAATTTAAAACGGATGAAATATTATTTTATTCTAATATATATTTAACCCTCACCATTCAAACCAGCACCATCCAATGACCTTGACTACTCTTGACTCATGAGTAGCTTAGAAGTGAAGGAATAGCATTTAATAACATAAGCAAATGTAAAATTCATATATTTTACATTTATATAGGAAAAAGGAGAGGTAAGATAAAAGCTGTAATGATTGAGTTGAGACGGGAGACGGGAGACGGGAGACGGGAGACGGGAGATGGGAGTTTATGTATGCAATGATTGACAGTGGGTGGAAATGGCACAGAAATTGTGGTTAGTATATATGAAAATAATGAGGGAGAAATAGAATAGACGTGAAAGATGAGAGTGAAGTGAAGGGTGGAGGCATCCGTCTGTCCTTGTTGGCCTGCCCTTTTATAACATGCAATTATATGATCCACTATCAGATTGATCAGATCCTGAATGGTTAAGACTCGAGAGGTACTTGAGGATTGACTTGGATGGAGATGGATGTATTATTGTAGTGCGCAGGTTGGTGAGAGAACCATGTGGTATCTGTATCTGTCAGCTACCTTAGCAGCCTTATCGATGAATGCATTGAGTTTGGACCAAATCTAAATTAAAGTATGGGAGGGGCACGTGTGCTATGGGACCTGACAGTGACGCGGCTATCATTATCAACAACTACAGATGACTACACAATGTATAAAGTGTCCCCTCCATTCCAAGGAGATCCATCACTCTCACGCTAACAATCTATCTACAACTTCTCCTATAATGCTATAACATTATCCAGGTGGCCCCCATTTAGATCATTCCTGTGACTGAATTCACAGAATCGGAGACCCCCCTGAATTTAGGGGACAACAGAAAATGAAACTAGCTTTTTCCCTTTACAAAATGGGATTTGGATCTTATTAAATGCGACCATCAGGACCGCGGAAACTGAGATCCAACAAATAGCAATTTTGGGTGAGACAGTGGCTCTGCCCGGCGGTGAGGGTGGTGGCGGAGACATTGGCGCCAACGCTTGCCTAGGATGCCCATAAATTCTTGGAATAACAAAAGCCCCCAGAATATGGTCGCCATTTTCTGGGTTTATCCTCAAGCTTTGTTTTTAACCCAACACTTCCATCCTCTTCTCTCACCCTCGGCTTAGCTTTTGTTTTCTCCAACACATTGGCTTCGGTAATTGCTAGAATTTTGGAAGGATTCTCCATATTCCCTCGCCCCGATCCGCAATCCTTTTTTGTGTCTTCCAACTTCCAAGCATTTGTCTCACGGTACACCAATCTGCCTCTAAATTTTCGAGCCTTTCTTTTTTCTTTTTTTTTTTCCAATTTTATATGTACTAGAAATACAAATGTGGAAGATTTGGGATAGGATAGCGTATTGGATCTAGGATTTGAATCCTGTAGCAACTTTTTCTTTGCCTGTTACTTCCTTATATGTGCTCATTCCGTCATTGTCCTGCATTCGTCATATTCATCAAGTGAAAGACTGGTTACCTGGGCAACGTATGGGACCTGTAAATAATTCATTATGGCCTTTTCGATTGACATAATAGAGTTGTCATCCTAGATAATAATGTTACATTGTCTTAGAACACTGCCGTAACGTTCCCATTGTCAGCTCTGACGACTTCCTTTTAGATTTCTTCCCCGGGTAATATGAAGTTTTAATTTATTTTCCTTATAATCCAGAAATGTTCTGCATGGTAATTTGGACAACGTCAACTGACTGACTGAATATCAATTCTTAATCAAGTAATGATTCACCACTTCTATGATTTGATCCACAGAACTTACGTAGAAATGTGCTAAAGCTCTGTAAACTTACCGTACTGTTCCGCTTGAATTTTTTCCCAAACATAATTGCAGTGTTAGTCCCATCATAATGCCATTCAGAGATATTGTTCGTGAGCTCAGGGAAATGCGAGATGGCATGGGTAACAAATGTAGAAGATGGGTAGAGGCCAAGCGTAAGCATTGCCGTGGAAAATCTCATATTGCACCTGAATGTTCCTCACCAGCGTTATCGGCATCTTCGATAGTGACTCAGCAGAGCCGCTGGGCTAACTTACCCTCTGAGTTGCTATTAGACATAATTCAAAGGGTGGAAGCTAGTGAAACTTCCTGGCCTGCTCGGAGAGTGGTTGTAGCTTGTGCCTCAATTTGTAGGTCCTGGAGGGAGATAACGGACGAGGTGGTCAAGACACCTGAACAGTGTGGGTGGCTTACATTCCCTATATCACTGAAGCAGGTAACATCACTTATGCAATTTATATCAATAGTTATCTACCTTAAATTTAGAAGCACATAGTACTAATTTGTGATCCCTGTCTATTAATCTGTGGTCAACACTTCTCTGTCTGTTAGCCTGGTCCAAGAGAGACTCCAATCCAGTGTTTTATCAAGAGAGAAAGGGTGACTTCGACATATCATTTATATCTTGGTCTGAGCCCTGGTAATATCGTTGTTCTCTCAGTCTATTTACCACTCTAAAATGGCTGTATGAATTTCAGGGACAAATTACACTGTTGCTTCATATTTCCATAGTGACGAGATGAAGGTTTCTTTCTAAATTTAAATTATTGGTATTGAAATTGTTAAAATGACCATCCTTGTGTTGTGGATCTTCAGTTTGCTGCACTTCTACCTCAGCAAATTCTTTTGATCATCTAGTTTAAGTGAGCATGCATTGTACTCTTATATTATTAAAGAGTGACGACTATAAAAAGTATCCCCTGCCTTGGCAGTAATAATTTAAACATTCTTCTGGAAGCAATAATGACTTCCCTTATGGTTGCTTATTGTAAAGATTGATCGATGATGATACAAGGCTTTCTGGTCTAAATGTAACTGCAGCAGCTGTGATGGAGACTGGGCAGTTTTTTATCACCGACTTTTACATCCCATTTTTAATTTCCATGCCTTGTTTTATATTTTTGTTTGAAAAAATCTCTCTAGCGCTTTGGAAGTGAAGCATTTAGTACTTTATGCATTACTACCACTGGGATACGTTTGACTGAATCCTTTTTCGTATTTCCTGTTGGGGTTTTGCAGCTCTCTCTGGGGATATGAGTAAACTGCTTCTGGCAGCAAAGAAGATTAGAAGGGCAACATGTACAGAGTTTTTAATATCCTTGGTTGCAGATGATTTCTCTAGAGCAAACAATACTTACGTTGGAAAACTGAGGTTAATCACACCTCTGCTAGGTCCTATCTTGTTCGTTTCTGCATTTTTTTACTGTTCAATTGATCTGTAAGCAATGAACAGGTCTAATTTTCTGGGCACCAAGTTCATGATCTTGGATAATCAGCTCCCACATGATCCTTACCTTCCTCTAAATAGCAAATTGCGGCAAAAAATAAATTCGAAGCAGGTACTTCCAAGGGCTGCTGCTGCTGCTAACTATAACGTGGCTACCATATCTTATGAGCTCAATGTTCTCCGCACGAGAGGTCCAAGGAGAATGCGGTGTACCATGCATTCAATTCCCATATCTGCCATCCAAGAAGGGGGCACTGCTCCTACTCCTTTGAAGTTTACTAATTGCCTTGATGAGCATTTATCTACCATGCCCATTTCAAAAGGAAGAAAGCCTGGAGTTGAGCATGGTTCCATTAGCGTTGACAAGCCCCCAGAATCAAACCACTGTGCAAGGGAACCACTGATTTTGAAAAATAAAGCTCCTAGATGGCATGAACAACTGCAATGTTGGTGCTTGAATTTCAAGGGACGTGTTACAGTGGCCTCTGTGAAGAACTTCCAGCTTGTAGCAGCTGCAGAACCTCACCAAAATGTTTCAGTGGCAGAACAAGATAAAGTGATACTACAATTTGGAAAAATTGGAAAGGACATATTCACCATGGATTACCGTTACCCCCTTTCTGCGTTTCAAGCCTTTGCAATCTGCTTGAGCAGCTTTGACACTAAACCAGCTTGTGAGTGATCATATGCCTAATTTCATAATGGGCTATGGTCATTCTACTCTTTCTTGATATACATGTATATATTTTCTTAAAAAAGAAAGCAGTTCTGCAGGTACAAGCTTGTTAGATGCCCGCTGTTGGGGTTGGTGTTTGATTGGCAAGTCTATTTATCTCTTGTAAGAAGTTAATTAATTAATTTCGCCAAGCATATTGTAACTAATCACTTATGAGAAAATATCCTTCCTAGTTTTGTAGGTTGCAAGTGACCGCATTGTACGTAAAATCCATTTTGTAAATGAACCTTCTTTAATTAAATTTGACAGCACACATTTTGCATAATTAATGTTCAATTCCATTTCAATGTTTGAAGTGGATGAGACTGCATCCTTATTTTCCTTTTGTTGTGAAGCGTGTTACAACATTCTATACTGGGTATTTTGGCTGTGGAAGGGAACATGTCTTTACTTGGTCACGAGATCCCGATGTCTTTTTCCTTTTAATCTCATCCCAATTGAATTTGCAGCCATGAGGGAGAGGTTTCTCAGGGTTATCTGGGTCAGGATCGCTTGGTTCTGGGAAAAGGCCTATGAGGCATCGTCTTCGAATTATGGGTTATCATCTCCGCTGGCTTTTGGGGAAGAATGAGAATAACACGAGGTTCTTTTTCGGTGATGGAACCGGGAAACATCAATTAGTTATTGATACTCTGTAATATATTACTGTTAGCATACGCCTTCGCAGTTCATGTTGTTCAACTGAATTGTTAAACCACTCTGTCTTAGTTAACTCTGACTGAGCCTATGTGCATTGATGCCTCTGTTGTCACCAACCAGAGTAATGGCACTGGGTGATTTGTCATCCATGGGGTGCGTAGGCTGACTAGTTGTTAGTTTATGAACCAACTTAGAAACATCTTCTCTGTTCCCTTTTTGCCAGGGAGCATTTTCCATGCAACAGGCCTTCGAGGGAAAATGCTTGATACGCTCTTGGTCGCCGGATTTATTGAACTCGCAACTTTTATTTTTTGTTTTTCGCAGGAATTCGACGTGGCAAACATCAATTTTCCCTCTATACTTTGTCTTGCTTATTGCTTATTCGTATCTGCTCGAAACGCCCTGGTAACTGGGTCTGTGGTCCGTTGAATCGACCAAAAAAAAAAAAATGTCCGTCGAATCGTCGTTCGGTCGTTGGATCTTAGGCTTTTCCTTCTTCAATGGGTTCATGCACCACTTTCTGCTTTTCTTCAGTTTGATTTTTTTTTGGTTCACTTTTCTTCAGTTTGAATCGAACAAAAAAATTATTATTATTTTCTTTATTCATGTTTATATGGGCGTTGGCGGATTATCTATAGAACCGTGAGCAGTTCCCATAAAATTCTTTAACGTCTATTTATTTAAGATTATCTCTTTTTTTCTTAAAAAAAATAATTTTTCTGAAAAAATGTTATTTTGTAATTGAATGTAATAATTAAAATCTTTTTTTAAAAAAATAACTTTAGAGATGAAAATTTCGTTTTCTTTTAATTTTTTTTCTTATTAAAAAAAATAAAAATTTTAACTTTTATTTATATAAAATTTATTTATTAACTTATTATTTTTTTATAAGTCCAAATAAATATGTATATTTTTATCAAAATATATTATTTTTTTTAAAAATAATTTATTTTTAAAATAAATCTAAATAAATAGTACCTTAGTTCTATGAATTTGGATACTGTCATACTGAATTGATCTTCATCGCTGGCAAAAAATAAAATTTATATATACAACAAAATAAAGTAATATCCTATGTCTCTACTATCTCTGTATTTTAGATATTCTTTAACATTTTAGAAAATGCCATGACCGTGTTATTGATCAGATGAAGAAATTTAGCTTATGTAAGTTTACCGGCGTGCTCGTGGGACTTTGTGCTCTCCAAGTAGAAAGGATCGAAGTAAAATCAGAACATAACACACCAGTAACAAACATGCCAACAAAATTGCTTATTTGAGGAAAAACGCCTGTCATTAATCGACTATGAAAAGGGCTACAGAGTGTAATGAATAGAACTCCTCTGAACACTTTCAGGCATGTAACCCCTAACCATGACAAAATTCACCAACATAATACGGTTAAAAAAATGATATCTTCACAACCAATAACTAAATCTTTCGCTGGTTACAGGCTGCCGTATCCAAGATACCGTCACCCTTCACAAGCCAATGTATATGTTGTTCACTTGGCAGTGAAAGACCAGAAAAGGCACTTTTCGTGACAACTTAACTATCTCATACTTGGTCTTGTGCCGCGAATAGCTACAGGTACATTAAGGTTCATCTTAAGTTGATCTGATGCAGTGAAACCCTGTGCCTCCATAATCCCATGTATTCTTCGTGCATCCTGGGCAAACCCGCCGGCAATTAGACTTTCTATAATTCTCACAAACTCATTTGGTCCTAACTGATCCTTCCTAGCCTCAAGAATACCCAGAGCTTGAAGGGCTTTTTTCTCAATTCCAGCCCTTGCATACATATCACAAAGACTCACTTGAACCTTCAAAGGAGGAGCCTCACCCTGCCGAGCAATTTTTCCTAAAAGCTGCTCAGCCTCATCAACAAGCTGCATCTTAGCTAACCAGTCCACAAGAACAGTGTAAGTGGCAATCCCAGGCTCAAATCCATCTTTCTCTAGCTTCAAAAGAAGATTTAATGCCTTATCCAATAAATTTTTCTTCTCATAAGCTGCAATCATGCTAGCAGTGCACCTATCATCAGGCTTGTATCCAAGTTTTATCATGTAGTCAAAGCTGTTTCTTGCAAGATCTGGGTTGTTTGCCCCCTCATATGCCTCAACGAGCAATGTACAAGACTCCATACTGGGCTGGAACCCCGCAAACTGCATAGCTGTTGAAATTCGTACAGCTCCAGTGACATCACCATGTTGAACAAAAGATCGAAGCAATGCGATGTATATTTCATAAGTGGGTTTGATGTCTCCTGCCTCCATTTCCCTAATTAGAGCCTCACCCAATTTAGGCTGGCCAGCATTTACATGAGCCATGATCATTGAGTTATAGATTTTCATGTCTGGTTGGACTCCCTGGCTTCTCAGGCTTTCAAATGCTTCTTTTGCGTGTTCAAATTTGCCTGCCTTTCCATACATGTGAACCAATGCATTGGCTATTATAGCATCTGGTAGAATACCATTTTCGTTCATCTTCTTAAGGATTCTCTCAGCATCACCAAACTTGTTCTCTTTAGCATGCATATCAATAAGCTTATAATAGTCATGGGTATTTGTTTGGAAAGACTCTTCATTCAATGCAATTTCTGCAACCTACAAGTATAAAATTTGACAATAATTAAATCCACAATGCAGAATGGCCTCACTTCATCCCATGTTCAACTGCTTCCGTTCACTTCAGAAAAAATCCAAGTAATACATGAAGGTTCTTAAATTTCATAAACTGCATATACAAATATCTTACTAGAATCATCCATGTCAAGAAATAAGTAATTCATATAAGCATAAAACTGTGAAGTTTGTTGGAAAAGTTTGGCATCACAATTTCAAATTAATTAATTAATTCACCATGGAAATATAAAATTCCTACACCTACTCAAATTATTTTTCAAGATAATGAATTCCTTGTGGCTAGGAATTTATTAATCAAAATTCTTAGTACCTCATACAGAGTAAGAATACATGTAAAGGTCCATGTTGAAAATTGATGATTCAGCAGCTTTCATGTTCACTCTGAAAAAGGAATGGATAAGTACACTCTCAAGTCTCAACAATTAAGTTGAGGTAAAGGATAAATAACATAAATGACTTGCGTGTCACAGAGATGATGACAACTTTCAAGGAATGACACCCGCAGAGTTTAGCATGTAAATGTGAATACTGATCTTTACACCAACCACACTAAGATAGGTTGGGTGCAGCCTAAATACCAGAAGGCAGACTAATATGGATGGAGGTCCTCAGTCTCCATCATATATCAGGCATCCCGTAACCCACTTATATCATGACACCTAAGATACCCTTTTAAGTCTCAGGCATTCAATACTAACAATGTTAACCAGAAATGAAATAAATAAATAAACATATTTCCGACCAAAAACACAGCATAGGTGTTAGGCTGTTTGCTAGGCAGCAGGATAAAGAAGAAAAAAAATCAACCAGTTTGGGAATCAAAGAACTAGGAAAATATCTTCCAATCCTAACTATTAGGTTCCATGAAAAGACCCGAGTTTCAGGAAAGAAAAATGGAAAGACCCAGGGATATAAGAAAACAAGGTTTGAGCTAGTCCTACAAACAGTTCACGCATATCTGCCACGAAACTATCAACAATACGATGAATTTGTCAAAGTGCCCTCAGCTAACCAAGATGTCAAGTATTTAGATCAGAACAAAGGCGTTTTCAAATGATCAGCTGAAGTTTTCTATACTCCGTTTTCCTTGCAAAATTCAGTAGTGAAAAACTAAAACGCAGGTTGTAGTAGACTAATCTGGCTAAACAGTTAATGATATAAAACTATTCGCATACCTTTAAGTACAAAGGAGTATTCCGCCCCTTCAATTTGTCAAGTAAATTGATCCAATCTACCCTGCTAGGTTGGAGAATCCCTACCCACTCAGCTAGCAGCGTAGACGGGTCATCTCCCTCATTCAATGACAGAATTTTCTCAGTGACTAGTTTGCATTTCCCAAATATGGGTTTTGGCTCCTGTGGCCAAATGACTTCCCCTGTCTCATGCAGTCTGTCAGCCACTTCTTCCCACTCAGGGTCAGATAGATTTAGCCCATATATCTTGTAGTTTATCTTTCCTCGCCTCTTGGGAAGTGTAACAATCTTAGATTTCTCCTCAACAACATCGACCTCGTTGCTCTCTGTTTCTTCTTTTTTGTCTTCAGCTTGCTCCTCTTTCCTCAGGCGCTCCAAACTGTCATAGAACTCATGTTCCTCCATTTTCTCGCTCGCCCACTTGAATCTAAGCTCTCTAAGCATATCCCCGCGAACACCGACTTCGCCAGCAAATCTGCACATCTCCTTCACTTCTTCAGACTGCAAAAAGCCCTTTAACTTCTCCTTCTTCCTTTCCTTGTTCATATCATCCAATACCATATTGCTTACTTCCCATACCGTCCTCCACAAATCCTCACTAAATTCTTGTGAAGGAGAGACTGCCGCATGAATTATCTGCTGAAGCCCACCCTTTTCCAATTCAGACGCAACCTTGCTTACGATGATCAGTAGCATGCCATCAGTAGTCTGTTTATCGGAACCCGGGAATGCTTCGGCGAGCTTCTTACGCATTATCCACACAAATCGTGACAAGAATTCGTTCATCGTTCCATCATCCTCCTCCTCCTCCGAATCAACTTTTGAGTCACCTTGGGAACTGCTGAGTTTAGTTAGTCGAGTAGAATGGAGGTATCTAGAGAAGGGCGAAATGGAATTTGGGCATAGAAGTGATTGGAAGGTAGTGGAGGCATAACTGTGATGAAAGGAATGAATTGAATGGAATGTGGAACTATTTGTGCAAAACTCAGAATAAGAAGACAGCAATGTTCCATTGAGTCTATGTAGTTCCTTGATTGTATGCCTGCAGAGTGAAGTCCTCCAACTCATGGTCGATTAGGGTTTAGGGTCTGAGACAACCAGGCAGGCACCGAAGCGAAGGGAAACCGGCAGGGGATGCTGTCAAATTTCAGTTGCTTTTGGGCTTATTGGGCTCTAGTCCAGCCCAGGCAATTAGCGGATTTGACTTAGAGTCAGTAGTCCTATGCTAGTGGATCATCCGAACCAACAGGTGCGCCGATAATCCAAAAATTATAATAAGCCACGCTAGAGGAAGGGCTTGAACCTTCGACCTTGTGGTTAACAGCCACACGCTCTGGCCAACTGAGCTACTCCAGCAGCCATTACTACGTATCTTGACTCATTTAAATTATTATATTTTAAAGCCCTCTTGCAACAAGGATTCTATAAATGTCACTTAGATTAAGATTCGTGATCCTAGGATTTGGTATAAAAATCAAATGTCAAGGTCCATCTTGTTCTTGTGGCAGCAATGCAAGGGCAGGCACAGTCGCTTTCAGCCCACAACTCAACTCCATTCCATAGACATTGGACCATTCTGCACTGTACCTAACTCATAGAATCCAAGCTTTAATGATAGTTTGAAGGATTTGTTTAGAAAATTGATGAAAATTATAACATTACCACGTCATAATAAATAGAAGGAGGGGAACTCCATTCCATTCTTAAATTATTAGCTTCCCCTATAATCAGCAGGATAACAGGGATGAGTAAAAAACAAGGTGGATCCACGTCCATGAGTGTAGAGGCAATTCTCATAATGTAAAAATATTTTAATGAAAATTTTGTTTTCCCTTATGCAAATTTAGAAGTTGTCTCATATAAGTTAAATCTTCACCATTTTTTTAGTCAATTGCACTCCACTAAATTCTTTTAAATAAAATTCAAAAGTTATTTGATGTACTTAATTTTTAATTATAATTGTATCTTAATTTGTATTTAATTTTTTTATTAGATTTTTTTTTTATTTTATATTTAGGAATGAATAAAATAAAAAAAAATAAAAAATTTTACTTCTTAGCATCCAAAGTCTAATATTTGAAAAGTGAATTATGAATACATAGTTGAATGATTGTTTAGTCAATGACATAATTTTATAATGTTGAAAATAAAAAAATTATATAATATTTTAAAAATATAAAAACACGTATAGAACAATTATAATTTATAAAAGTTGAGGTATTTTAAATTTTTTTATTATAAAATTATATATTTTTGTAATTTCCTATTGTTTGCTAAATGAATTGCTTCTGATTTTTCGTAAAAATATTTATTCTATTTGTTGTCCCAACCAATTAAATTTTTTGAGTTGGCCACTGCTAATAAATATATTGATTTCTTTTAAATTATAGGAAGATCATGTTGGTTGCTTCCCTTCACTCCACCTTAAAACGAAGCAACTGTTGAATTTGATGACTCAGCTGGGAACAAAAAGTACAAAACAACTATAGGCTACAGCTATCAGCTATATAATTTACAAGAAACTGCCATAAATCTGACCCATATATGACGAAAATATCATTGAAATTTACTATACTCAAAACAGTTTCTTCTTGCACTGAAGCAATGAGAATAAAATATGCACTTGACATTATATTCTTGTCCCTGAGGTTCATGAGATAGAGAATATTTGCTCTCTGGAGAAAGTATATTATGGCAAGTTGCAAAATAAGTGAAGGGAAGAAAATTCCAGCATTCCATGCAGAATATCTTACCCCTTACTTTTTTTGTGGGTTTGAAAGTTAGGGTGGAGGTTTATATTGTTAGCGAATCTATATCAATGGGAATTGGGATCTAATCCCCACTAGGCTGTAAAAATGTGAAGAAATTCTATATAAAACAATACGTGAAAAGCAATGGAGTCCTGAAAATGGCCAATTCTTGATCCCCTATCTCCGGGAGCCATGCGAATCACCCTCTAAAAAGTATTCGCCAACTTGCACAGCCCCACTGGCCACTACACTACACTCTCCTCCCTTATTTAAGCAGCTAGAATGACAAGTTTTGCCTGTAACTTGTATTAGACTAGTACCTTTAGTTCCTCTTCCTCACGTCTGTTTTTAACTCTTAGCTATCACAATCTTGTGCATATTCAGGAACATTTTGAAATAGCAAAAGAGACTAAGTAATGGGCTGGACAAGAGAAGAGAACAGACGATTTGAAGATGCTCTTGCTGTTTATGGCCCAGACGACCCATACAGGTGGCAACATGTAGCCAACGCTGTTGGTGGAAAATCCTCAGAAGAAGTGAAAAGGCACTATGAGATCCTGAAGGAGGATGTGAATCGAATAGAGCGTGATCAAGTCCCGTTACCCACATACACCGGTGCTGGCATCACCGGAAGGCAGATTCGCGATGACCACAGGTAATTTTATTCCTTTTCATTATCACAAACTCTTAAACATTTCCATTTACATCCCTCTTATTATCCTTTTACGTCCCACTCCCCACATAAAAGATACTGTTTCAACTACGCAAGCTAATTTCTAATATTGCACAAGCACCCTTCACTTCACTCAACTTAATTGATCCAGTCTCCAAACAACTTCGGTTTAGGTAACAATTCAAACTATTTGACCAATTAAGAAACTGAGATTGGTTTATAATCTTTTTTATCTAGGATATTTTATTATCTTAATGTAAATATATATTCAACTTCCAACCAGAAAGCCCACATGAAATCTAATCCTTCTAGTTTTAGATCACATGCACATGGTCCTTTAGCTTGGATACTGACCACCGTAATGCATATATTATTATCCACCGGAGGATCTGGTATGGCTGATAATCATTGGATCTTGCATCTATATTTTTCTTTTTCTTCTTTTTTTCCCCAAAAAAGAATTACCCTGGATTTATAGCAGCAGCAGGGGTTCAGATGTTCCTTGGTCACGATTCAATCTAGCTGGATATAATTTTGTGGCAGGAGCAGGGTTAGAGGGAACAATTGATTTAATCCATTGAAACTAATTGTGGAGACTTGGATACTCTACTCACGCGAGATAAATTATATTTTCCTATCCTTTATACAGGTTTTTCTTTCAGCTGAATATTTAATCATTTAATCATTTTTTTTTTGTTAGCAGGAGGGTGAAGAATCTAAATCTGCAGTGAAGCAAGATTCTAGCTTATCTGTAAAAAGTATACGCACTAGTACAATGCATCTCTCATGCTGGTTTCAGACTTCAGTTGGCGTCTTTCTTGTTTGCAATTTAATTATGTTAACGTAGGGTGTAATTCTGTTCTCGTTATTATTACTCATTGTAAGAATTAGCATGTAACAGCTTATGATGCTGTCTCTTATATATACAGTTTTTGGGTACAAGATGCCGTCTCTTATAAGTCTTAAATTTGGTTGACTTTTTTTAACTTGCAAGCCCAACATTAAAATGGTCATTCTATGTGGTGTTACCAACAAGGAGGTCAAAGTAACGGGCTATATATATGTAATTTCATTTTGACACTTATGATTGAATTTGAAACCTCAAACACTAGAGCCCATGAAACTCGTCCCGCAAATGAAGGGTTTGCAATACAAATTTTGCAAAACCTGCGTAGGTGTAGTCGGTGATCTGTTGAGAGACTAACAAACAAAATTGGACGTGAGAAGCGGGTACTTAACACCTGTATGAACCCCATTAATTAATTTGTTATCCAGTAGGTGGCGGATCCTAGACCCCAATTTTTGGGAACCCCATAATTTATTTGCACTATAAATGAACACCGAATATGATCAAACGAAGTTGCACTGCGTTGCAACCTCAGGTTTCCATATCGTCAAGGCGTTTCAAATCTTGATTCAAACGGAACAATAAGGAAATGGCACAGATATCATTTGTTTTGGTGTTTTCGTTATTGGTAGCTGTGCCATTGCTTTCAGTTTTGGGCCAGGATGATTTTCAGAGTCTGGTGGACAAGGCAGCATCGCAGGGTGTCTCTCAGGATACTTTAGACGAGGCTCAGAAGGCCTTGGGCGATGCTAAAGACAGCTCAACGTCTTGGGGTGACTGGATTCAAGATAGAGCTGGGTAAGTTGAGGGCCTTCTTTCTCCCTATTATTTTTTATCTTGTTTATGATGGGAATTTCATCAAATAAAATTCTACAATTATTGTTCTTGTTGTTGCTGTTGGATATATGTTCAGCGAGGCAAACATAGGAGGAAATGCACCCACAGGGTCAACAGAAGATTCAGCCGCAGATGCACAAGAAGATGATTTTGAAGGTGAGGGAGAAATGGGAGACTCTCCAGCAGAGGCACCAGAACTTTTATCCACTGAGGCGCCAGAAGGTTCAGCCGCACAGGCACCAGCAGAGTCGCCATCAAATGCACCCCAAGCACAAGCACCTGATGTCGTCGCAGCCACACCCCAAGCACAGGCTCCGGGGGTGGCAGAAGCACCGGCGGCGGCAACACCTCAAGCCCTCTGATTCTATCAACATATATATAGTCGAAATAAATGGAGGGTGACAGCCAAAATTAATTGCATTCCCCTCCCCTCCAAAATTAAATATATATTCACTAATGAATATCCCTCGGCCCATGTAATACCAACATTGAAATAAATGTTACTTTCTTAAACTAAACTAAGATGGGTTGTGTTGCTTTTCCAACATTTAATTTAGTTTTTCATTTTCTATTGGAATAAGAATAAAAATAAAAGTAAAAATAAAATATTCATTCATTGCAATTAAAAAATTGTATTTCATGATAAAATAACTATGGTTGTGGAAACTGAAAACTGGAACCATACCCTCCTAAAAAATTAATAATTTTGAGCTTCAGTTTCTTGGCGCTTATTCTTGATTTGTACGTATAATGTTGTCGTTTACTAATCTGGAACGTAGTTTTAATTAATTTACAAGAAGCTGTAGCAAAAATAAGTATAAACTCAAAATTATGCTCTCAGATCTAGTCACAGAAGTGACATTAATGACGTACGAGTTCGTGCTCTTCCTTCTAGGTTTCCTCTAGTCAGCTCACTTTCATATCCGCTTCCAAACTGCACCTCCATCATAATTGCCATTTTGCCTGCCATAAACTTCTCCTTAGCTGCCCATCTTTGTAATTTTCCAGAAGTGGTTTTTGGAACGCACCCGCTCTTAACCAAAGCCACCAATCCAACCTCAACCTTCTCTTCTTTCAAAACAGCTTCTTTTATTTCTTCACAAATGCTCCGCAAAACCCTGCTGTCTTTTCCATCAATTGTCTCTATCTCCGCCACAAGTGCAACTGTTGTTGAAATCTTGAAGGCTGCAAGGCAACCTCCTCTAAGTAACTTCGGACAGCTGTTATATGCTGCAGTCTCTATGTAATGAGGATGAATCTTTCGACCATCTTGGAGCTCGATAATGTCTTGGCATCGACCTGTCACAAACAAATACCTCTGCTCTCCTTTTACAACCCCTCTATCCCCTGTTCGAACAAAGCACCTCCCAACCGTGTTTCTTAGTCTTCCATGAAACACGTCCCTTGTTAAAGATGGGTGTCCAAGGTAGCCAGAGGCATTGCTTGGAGATGAAACCCAAATTTCTCCTTCAATGCCATCCTCAACTGGCTCAAAAGTTTCTTCGTCTACAACCATAATGTCCACGTCCTCCTGTTCCTCATTTCTGCACTTTGAGTGAAACCTTGCAACTGGCAAAAGCTTGTTGTAAGTTGGAAAGTCTGGAAAGCTAGAACAGCTATGACGATCCCCTCTCCATGCAGTTGAAACAAAAGTACAGTTCTCTGCTAACCCGTAAGAAGGAGAGATAGACGAGGGGCTCAACCCGAATGGCAAAAATGCATGAAAAAATTCTTCAACTGAAGCTCTGTATATTGGCTCATTGATGATTATAAGGTTCTTTAAAGTGGAGAGGTTTATGGGAATAGTTCCTTTGTGTATCCCACCTCGCTTGAGGACCAGTGGGAAGGTGAATGATGGAACTGGAGTGCATGTGGCCTTGAACTCTGACATTAATTCAAGCCAAAGTCTTGGGCGTTTGATGAATGCAGTTGGGGAGGTGAGGACACATGTGGCTCCGGATACAATGGTCAGTAAAAGAAACATAAGGCCACAATCATGATATTGAGGCAGCCATGAAACTATAACACTGTTTGGATGAAGATCATAGGCTTTTCTTGCAGTCCTAACATTATGAGCGGCTGATCCCGCTGTGACAAGCACAGGTTTTGGAATCCCAGTAGCACCCGACGAGTACTGAACCAAATAAACCTCATCCGCTCTGCAACCATTGTATGTTAGAGAATCGCAGCTATTTAAATTTACATTAGCATCTTTGAGATCATCAATGGAGATCCAACGGATATTCTTTAACAAGTTGGCGAGCTTCTGATTGTTATGGGCGGAAGACAGATAGTGTTGAACACTAGATATGTAATCACGGTGAGCTATGGCAGCTTTGGGATTTGTCTGTGAAAGAGCTCTAATAAGGTGGTGATAATTTTGTTGAGCAAAAGAAGGATGAGGAGGGATGATAGGGACGGTCAAAAGGCCTGCCCTTTGAGAAGCGAAGATGAGCTCTATAAGGCGGTGTCCTGGAGAGCACAAAATGATGACAGTGTCACCTCTTTGTAAAGGAACGAGTAGGTGAGAAGAAATGAGATGCACTGAGGCATTGAGTTGAGCATAGGTGAGGAGAGTAGTGGAGCTGCCTTCCACCCAAATAAAGGCTGGCTTGGAACGGAAGGCAGGTAAATTAGCCCACACTGGGAGGTAGTGGTCGACCACAGGTTGGTCGGGGAATGAAGGATCATAATTCTCGTACTGCATTATCCTACTTGCGTTGTGTTGTATTGTGTTGTGTCGAAGTGTGAGCCTCGTTAGTGTCATTTTATAGTCATTCTGTATTTGAGATTTACAAACTTGTATGGTATGTGGTTGCCTCGTTGGATAAGGTATAAATAAATTTAAGAAAACTAGAAGGTATAAAGAGATATTCGAGGAGGATATCCTAATCCCACTTGGGGCCTTGGGCTGTAAAGCGTCGCATTGTTGACGTCCCATTTTCCGTGTTTGCTTCGATGTTGCCGTCCGCCAATAATATACTATTTTCTAATTTGAAAAGGATACGTCTCCATGACCATAGCTGCCCTGATCTGTTGCCACTTGTTATGGCTAGATTTTATAATTAAACTCATGCAAGTATGCAATCACATTAAGTCATAAACAGTCTATGAAAACAAATGTTTTCTGTTGGCCCCCATTTAAAAATCCTTTTTGGCTAATTAACTCCACTTAAAAATCACTTTTTTTTTATTGAATGACAATCATATGTGTATGTATGTAAGCGTCTGCATCCGGTTCTGTCAAAAGACCGGTTGAGTTGTCTTATGACCCTTGAATGAAGTTACTTCATCCAAGGCCATTAAATGAGGACAGATCATGTCTGTGGTTTATGTATGTAATATACTGCCACATGTATAACTCCAACAATTGTATCAATGGTATTTTTCTATTTCTAAACGCTCCTACGAACATCTTATCAAGAACGGGGATGATGCTTTCAAACTGATTAGAAATTAGGCAAATTGGCCCATTTTATACAAACTGCTCAACTCAAAATGGGTTCAACCATTTATCCAATTTAGGCTCAATGATGTACACCACCTCATCGGTATTCAATGGTCATATAACTAAAGGAAGGAGGTGTCAGTATTATTACAACAAATATATTTATTATAAACATACAAATTAAATAATAAGTAACTAAATAAATTAAAAATTAAAAAAAATACTCTTTTATATATTCAATTACTTACATTAAAATACATTTTTAAACATATAACTGAAAAATACCAACTAAATATATTTTTAAATTTGATGATATTACAATTTTTATTATTTAATTAATTTAATGTTATATACTGACTATTTATATTATTTAATAAAATACATTTAAATAATAAAAAATTGAATCACAATCTATCATTGAACCATAAACTACTCTTTCTCTTAATTCAATTATCAATTCAATTTTTAAAATAATTATAATTTAAAATTTGAATTAATAAACAATTTTTTGAAAAAACGTATTAAATAATACAATGTACAAAATTTTAGATTAGTGGCAGTTATATTCTTTAATTTTTTCTAGCTACCATATGACATTGTTGACCTAAAAAGAAGGGGAAGTAAGGGCATAACCGGAATCTTATAAAATCGAAACTTAAAAGTAGATTTGTACTGTCCAACGCTTATTTTGGCATGGATTCTTACTGAGGCTACTTACGCAAAGGGCCCATCCACTAGCAGGACGCCAGACAAGGACCCAAGAACTACTTACAACTCACAAGTCCAAACACATCATGAAGGGGCAAACGCAATGAAGAACTGCAAGTGCACTCATCTGTCTTGTCTTATGAAGACGACTTCACAACTTAAAACAGGCGTCCTACAACTTTGATAACAGAGCACAACTAAATTAAGGACTGTCTTCTATTAATCTTGCACCACATTTACTGAACACAAGGATATCATATACTAATCCTTCAATGCTAGATTATCCAACTTATAGCACCAAGATCCTCCATTAAGTACACCTCATGGCTTGGCTTTGCAACTTCAGTGAGACCAACGACTGATAGCTGATGAAGCCTGATAACAAACTTCTCAATTCCCCCATCAATCATTGTCCCCAAGCACAGGCGGCCCTATATATCACATGACACGAAGATGAGAGACACGCAAGATAAATACGCTATTTGGTACAAAATCATAATTACAAATATCATACAAAATCAACAGAAAGGAAAGAAAATACGGTAAAGACACCAAACATATATAAATTTATTGAAATTTATCAGAACTAAGTAATTAGATCCAAAACATATGTGGATAAATAAAAAATAAAAAAGAAATACTTGACATCTATGTGACACAAACACAGCCGGAAGAACAGAACACAACATGGCAAAGATAAATATATTAAAAAGATTATATAAATACTTACATATTTATGAGAAGAGGACTTCTAACGAGAGGAATGCAGCATTGATGGCCAGGATATTACTTAAAAGATCACGTAACTTGGTCTTTTAATCATAACCATTCATGCAAAATCCAATTATTGGAATTAGCACCTCTCACCCCTCCCATCATTTCATATTTTCTCTATATGTGTATATATATTAATATCAAGAATATGAAACTATCTAACTATGATATTTGCAAGATGATACGGCAGGGGCAGCCTGACTAGATTGTGTTCTTGTAGTTGGATCTTTGACCATTTGGTCAACCGATCCAAAAAAAGTATCTAAGAAGTGTTAAATACATTTGCAATGTTTTATTGAGTGTCACTGTCTTATGTGCCAATACATCTCTTTTTTTGAAGTATTGTTGTTTTGTAGCTTGGTATCAAACAAAAACTTTATTAACATAAAAGAGGTGAAATGAACATAATAAAGCATGAAGCATCTGAGGAAGAAACTGCATTTAGTGTAAGAACTATGTCAATAAAGGAGTATTGACACGTACCATAATATACTATCTCAACTAGTCTTTTATAAAGTGATCCTATTTTGAAAAATGTATACACACATCCAGAAAGTAAGGTGCAAGCATAGTACCAAAATTGCAGTCCAGTTGTCTCCAAAGTACTGCTGGTTTGTACTGCTCTTTATATTCGTTCCACCGAATCTACATTATTGTCCCCCAACCTAACCCTTTCCCCTCCGCAACAACATCCTTTCAATTTCTTACTTTCAACATAGAAGTAGAGGTGATAAAGGAAGAGGTAGCCTAACTAAATTGGAGGTCCTTTGACAAAGCTATTTTTTCATAATCAGAGGTTGTCTTAAATTCATCTTTGATTTCCTGGACAATTTCTTGCAAGTGTGATATATATATATATATATATTTGCATAATTGAAGTTGTTATTGATTGAGCTGGTGCAATCATTATTGAAGATATTCTTGACCTTGATGATGCATAATTGAAACAAATGGATTTAAATAAAAGAAACTTATATAAATATTTGCATAATGTAAAAATTTAAGTATTTAATACCATGTACAACTATGTAGGGAGTTGGTTTCTCATGGATTAATTGCAAAAAAGAAGGAAGATGCGGATTATCGTACTTGTAGTTTTGCTATTGCACATGCTAGGTGATTTGATCATGTTATTGACTCTATACTTAACATATATCATGCGTCATGATAATAGACGGCATAAGAAAAGGAAGTGGGATGCATTTAGTAGGCATCAAGTTAAAGAAGTTAATTTTGAGAGAGTGATTTAGCATGTGTAGAAAACACTAGGATGGATAGGAGGAGCTTTTATTCCTTATGTCATTTGTTGAGAGTGATTGGTCAGTTACAACCATCTAAAAATATGGGAGTGAAAGAGATGGTGGCAATTGTTTTACATATACTTTCTCATGATGTTAAAAATAGAGTAATTAAAAGGCAATTCATGAGGAGTGGTGAGACAATCAGTAGGAGATTCAATCATGTTTTGCATGCCATTATAAAATGTTACAAAGAACTTGTTAAAGTACCTCAGCCAATCGAAGAAAATTGCACTGATGAGAGATGGAAATGGTTCAAGGTAATGTTTGCAAATTCTTATAAGAACAGCACCATAGTTCTTAATTATATTTTTAGACTTTGCCAATTGTTGGTTTTTTTGTTTTATTCAATGTAGAATTGCATATGAGCACTAGATGGAACTTATATCAAGGTTAATGTATTAGAAGCTGATAAACCTAGATACATAACAAGAAAGGGAGAAATTGCAACCAATGTATTGGGAGTATGTTCTCAAGACAGTGCAATTTATTTATGTCTTGGCTGGGTGGGAGGGTTTAACTGCTGATTCTAGGGTGCTAAGAGATGCTATAAGTCATAGGAATGGTCTCAAAGTCCCTCAAGGTACTTCATGTTATTATACAAGTATTTTTATAATTTATGTAGATTATCTATGACTTGAAACAATCTAAAGTTGTATAATTTACAATAGGTTATTACTACCTATGTGATGCTGGATATATGAATGGTGAAGGATTTCTAACTCCTTATAGAGGACAAAGGTATCATTTAGGTGACTGGGATAAGGTATGAATATAAAATGCTTGTAAATTGCCTAGTGGAACTGAGAGTATGTGGTAGGTGGAATGGGGATAACGGAACATTCAAACCCGGTTATACAAAACAATTAGAACAGTTGCTCCATATAAAGATGACGGGTTGTGGATTGAAGGCCAGTCCACATATTGAATCCAGATGCAAGCAACTAAAGAAGCAATATACTGCCATTGCTGACATGCTAAAGATAAATGGTTTTGGATGGGATGATCAACAGAAAATGATTATGGTGGATAAAGAAATATATTTAGATTGTGTTAAGGTATGATACAATCATTCAACTTTTACTGACATGTTTGATGGCTTTATTTTATTCTTCACCTTATACTAACATAACGTTATTTGTCTATTTCTCTACAGTGACATCCTAATGCTGCTGGTTTGTTCAAGAAGCATTTCCCTCATTATGATGACTTAGCATTGGTGTATGGAAAAGACAGGGCTAATGGGTCAGGTGTAGAATATTTTGCTGATCAAGCTGAGGCAATAGATAGAGAGCTGGAAGAAGAAACTCAGAATTTAGATGTTAATGTTGATGAAGCTAATTTGGATGGTACTCCATTAGATTATGTGGCTGAAATTTAGGAACATCATTCTCCATGCAACTTTTCTCCTCACACTTACTGCTGCTGCTGCAGATGTTCCAAATTCATCATCTACTACAAGGGGAAAAAGGAAGAGGAATGGAGGGACCGATGTCATCGACACAGATCAAATGGCAAATACCATTGAGGGGCTTAGAAAGATGTATGATGACAAACTTAGTGAACTTATTTTCTGTTTCAAGAATGAATTAGATGCAACAAATAGAAAGATGCAAGTGTTTGCTGAATTGGCTAAGATTGAGGGGATGACAGCTACAGATAGATTGAGAGCAGGAGTTATCATTATAGAGAAGCAAAGTTTAGTGGATTGTTTATTTGCTATAGAACCTAATATGAAATATGATTTTGTGCAACACATTTTCGCATCACAGAACTTGTAGTAATTTTAATTTGGTTATGAACTTGTGTCAGTTTGATTTTGTTATGAACTCGTGTCATTTTAATTTGGTTATGAACTTGTGTCATTTTGATTTAGTTATGAACTAATGGAAGTCATTTTGATATGGTTATAAACTTGTGTAATTTTGATTAGTAGAGTTATACTAAATTAAAGTCACTGAGTACCATTGGCTTATATTTAGCATTGTAAGACTTCTTTTTATTGTATTGTATTATTAAAATGTTTTATGAATAATGATAACAGTATTTAATGTTAAAAAAGAAATTTATTATTGGATAATTTTTTTAATAATAAAAGTATTTAGAAACCTTGGTTATATTCTTTTTTCATATAATATGTTATTTTATTTCATTAAAGATTTAATTCAACAAAAGGGCATTTTTGGAAAACTTGATTATATTCCTGGGAATTTACTACTTCAACCAAACATAGGAATTAAATTTTCTCAGCAATGCATCATAATTTTTCCAGGAAAGTGAAGTGTATATCAAACACATTTTATAAACTTTCCTGAAATCACATTCCTAGAAATAAGATTCCGAAGAACTTCAACTTTCTCAGGCATCAAATTTTCCTTATATGTATATTATGATTGTATTTACCATTCAGTTTTACCCTTAAATGCTCAAATCTCAATGAAAGTATGTGGTGGACAGAGTATATATATTATAAATTAATTAATATTAAAATTTTATTAATAAAAATTTAAGTTATTATTTATTTAATAAATAATAAATTAATTTATAACTATCTAAATATGTGT
>JASKGM010000001.1:2965431-2987743 GCA_034509205.1 Ceratonia siliqua | reverse complement strand
CTGCCACGTGTTGGTTAAGTAATGTCTCCTTTGCCCTCCCTTTTCTCTTGTATGTTACTATAACCGGGGGTCTATCATTCTCCAATGACAATATCACAATATTGCTTTATTTTTTGACTAGTCAGCAAAAGAAAACTTCTATGTACCAAGGGAGCTCTACACATCAAGGAAATAGGTGAATCAGGTAGTATCAGCAATTTCATTTCCAAAAGTAAATGTAATAAATAGAAAACAAACCTTGGCTTCAGCTAAAGCCATAACCAACTCTTCTGGAGTTTCCTTTCGGATGCTTTTCTCATCAATATCTGCAGTCTAAGTGAAAGAAGATTAAAAACAAAACCTGAAAACTAAAGATACGTCATTCATAAAAAACCTGATCAGGTATATACCATTATCGTGAATTGGTATCCCATTTCAGCTAATATCTTCTGGCGTGCTATAGAGGATGAGCCCAATATTATCTGCAAATAGCACGTGTTAACATGAGAATGGCTGCTAGTAAGCAACAATCGAATGCTATATTACCCTCAACTTAGAACTTTCGGTGAAATCTGAATTCTTTAACAAACAACAAGAAAACAAGTACGGGGGCTAACGCCAATTATCTGGTTCTTCAAAGAAAAACCATACAGTTACATTAAGAATTAGCTTGATAGAAAGGCGTGGAACCCTAGATTGTAATTTCAGTACCTTGTATGAAGAAGTGTTAGCTTCCATTGCAAGCTCTGACGTCTCCCCAGAGCTGAAAGTCGAAGTAAGGATGTAATGGATAAGCGGGAAGAGATGTAAAGCCTAACGAAGGAGAGCACGGGTGCAACCGGATGCGGACCCAAACAGCAAGTTCGTGACCTGTATCCTTGGGAGGGACTTCCCCGTTTTGTGGGAGGGAGCGTCTTCCAACTTTCCTAGTTCTAACCCCCCCCCCCCAAAAAAAAAAATCCTCCTCAGCCTACCACTCTTATATTAAATTTATTATTAGTCATATTTTATATATTATAATATAAAATATTATGATATGTAAAAATTTTATATTTAGTATGAAAATTAAGAATTTTTAAAAAACAAAATATTTTATAAAAATTATTAAAATTAGAAAATTGTGATAAAAATTTTTATAATTTTAAATGATAAATGATATTATTTTATCATATCTTATTATCTTAAATAATATTATAATAAACATAAATATCTTCATCATCTAATATATTAAAATTAAGATAATGATATAAAAAAAATATGCTCAAGGTAGACCAATAAACCTTAACTGAAAAAAATTGTTATCCCATCCCTATAATTACGAATTACTTTTAAGTTGTAACTTTCAAAATACAAAAATTAACAATGTCAAATATTATATAAATGTGCCAATTATTTTACAATATTGAAATATTACGTATTTCAATAAAAAAATTTATTATTGAAATATAAAATATCATTAATAATCTTAAAAGATTTTCACGTGATACACATGACGAATCTTGAACAAAATAATTGGGAGTGAAAAACTAGATAAAATACTTTATAATTAATATAAAATTTATTTATATAACAAATTTTTTTAAGGAAACAAATAAATTAAAAAAAATTATTTAAATAAAAATTTGTTTTGAGGCGGTCACCTCTATAAAACTCCACAGGTGTGGTGCATGCAACTCTATATATATATGGGCAATATTTTAACGTCCTAATTGGTAAAACCTCATGGAAGCAAAGATTAATTATTTAATTTCAACTTTATTAGAAAACTAAAAGAAAATATCTTCTAATGTGTAATTTATATTGCTGAATCCAAAATAAATAAATCTTCTGTTGTTTTCCACTATATATGGTTAATTGAAAAAAAGAAGAAGATATAATTACCTAAAAATCACGATGATTTAATTTTTTTAATTAATTCCATTGTAAATAACAAAAAGCAAGAACTTTTATTTCAATGTAAAGAATAAGACTGTTGGCGTGAATAGCAATATATATTTTGGTATATATATATGTGTATGTATGTGTTTGTGTGTGTGGTGTGAGATATGGACCCGTAAACTTGTTATTGTGATGAAACTAAAAAGAATTCTAAATAATTGAACTTTTCTTTGATTTGGTCAAATATGGTACATATGTCAAGCTATAGCTAATTCATGTTGGATTTTTACATAGTAACACAGTTCATGCGCACTCTTCGACTCACATGATTATTAAAGTTGCCCGGTTTGATTTTGCCTAGTCCTCCTCTTCCAGACAGTAATGATGAATCCAAGTTATGGTCGGTGGCCTTAATTAAAAGGCCAAACACAGCTACACAAGAATTATTAGTCACTTTCATATTTCTCAATTCAATTCTTTCTTCCCTCTCTCCTTAGTTGTTTTGTTTTAGTGGTAGAGAAGGCCATAGATCTACTACCGTTTCTGCAAATGCCACTTTAGTCGCTGTCATTTATACCCATATATCCAGATTAATTCCATAAGAGATCAAAGAAGTTGACAGAAAGTGATCGTTAATGGCTATACTCTTACCATCGACCAGCCATAGAAACTGATTTTTACATTTATGAGATACTTCCTAAATAGAAAATGAAAAAGCAAACCAAATTACATTTGGCTATTTATATTTTAGGAGCAAGCTAGCTAGGTACATGCATGCATTTTGGGTTTCTTTTCCACCACTGCTACTGCGCCTGCTATCATATACTTCACTGGAGTTTTAGAGTCTTCATCCTGAATCAAGCAAGTACAATCACTAGTCTTCTCCGTTATGAAAACAAGCAATTAAATAATAAAAATAGAGATGATAGTGACAAGAGGAAGTATAGTAATTCATTATATACTAACCTTTGTTCTTTATCCGTATACTTGTAAGCTTTGTAATTGGGCAAGGGCACTTGGCCTTCCTCAATCTGCTTCAAGTCTTCCAAAAGATTGTCATAATGCCTCTTCACTTCATCCGCCGTCTTATTCCCTCCCACGGCCCTGGCCAGCTTCTGCCACCGATCTGGGGTGTCCGTGTCGTAGATGGCCAAAGCATTCTCGAACATTTTGTTTTGCTTTGCTGTCCAAGTGGAGCTTGAGGCCATTGTAGCCAGCGATACTATATGCATATATCACTTGAAAAGGATAATGGCGACGCGATGATTTTAGTAGAGCTATGAGCAAAGACGCTACCATCGCTACCCTTTTTATACCAGTGGAGGGAGGGCCAAGGCAAGGGAGAAATAGAGAGAGAGGCCTCTCATGCTAGCTGTTGCTTTCCAAGCAAAACAGTGGGACAAATTGTAAATATACTAGATACGGACTTGGTATTCTTTAACTCCTCACGTTTTGTACATGGGTTTGAATTAGATTAATCCTTAATTACCGGGAAAGTTATATCTCAATATATCACTATTATATTCTAATGCCTTCCTTCCGTTACTGCCTTTTCAACAGTAGAATTGAATATAGATAACCAGAAACCGTTTCTATCGAACGCAGAATATCGTCGTTTGGAATTGCACGTATAGTTGATTGCATCAATTCCCTCACGGCGGTCCTGGCAGGCATGGATAGCCTACTCAAGCTGATTCATACACTCTAATTAACTAGTAAGATGAACTTAATCTCTAAAATAGATCGTAAGAATATTAAGTGCTATAGACCTTTAATAACAGAGGACAGGGTGGGTCCTGCTGATTAGTCCAGCTCCAGCAGCTGTACACTTGAACGTTCACGGGCGCAGGCACCATGCATCGAGCTGCTTCTGGATCAGACAGGAAATGCACAAAGTGCCTTTTGGGTGTTGAAAGGCTATGTCCTCCACAGTAAAAATTAATGGCTAAAAGGCAATGTCCTCCAAAGTAAACCTCATAGGTCAAGCATAGGGCCCTTTCCATCTGTTTCACATTTACGTGATGTATTCTTATATCTTACAATTAATGTGGGCAACCGAAAGTAACCCATAATAAATGGTTTATTTCGTTCACATTGAGTGAAAGCGACAACTAAAGAAAGTTATGTGACCACAAATATAATCAACATTTGCATCTTTAGACGTGAACTACTTTATTACTTCTCCGACTGGGATGAATACATAACCAGGTTTGTAACAGAGCAGAAAACTGTCTACTTTGGCAGAATTTATTTAGCACCAGAAGTTAATTTGGTTACTGCATTGCATTGCATCTTCAGAGCCAATTGTCTATAGCGCATGGCACTGATGCTGATACATAGGGAATTCTTATCATCCACGTATACGTATAGCTTCGATCTCTTTCTATTTCAGAAGCTTTATGATCACTCCACTGCCAGTACAAGTTGGAATTGGGGCCACTAATTTGCACCCAGGGGTTGTGACATCTAGATGCTCTGAAAGAATTTTTCAAGGGGAATCAGTCATTAAAATCTCTTGGCATCAGCATAGTCTAAATTCCCTCCACCCCCAAAAAAAAACTAAATGATTGAATCAAACAACACCTATCTACAGGGATATTCACCTGTTAACTGGTAGGGGGAATTAACATTATTGAAGAAATAGGCAAATAGCAATGAGCTAGAAAAACAAGGAGCTTGTATAGTTATAGATTCTCTATAGAGAAGATACTGACCCTTCGTCACATATTCAATGCAATAGTGCAGGGCATGGCTGGCTATTTATCTGTTGTTGCCCGTTGTCTTGCTTGGCAATTCAACCTGCCTTTCCAATACTTTAAAGTGATCATTTTGTGAAAGAGGAGCGTTCAACTTTAACATCAAGGAAGGAGGAAGATATATACTTGGAAACCTTATCATCTAGTGTTGGAGATGGTCATGCCCCCACAAAAGTCTTGAAAATAAGTTTCCCTAGGATGACTATTAAGTGTATAATATAAGTGGGAGGTAACATTTTTTCTCACAAGGAAGAGTTAGGCCAACACAGAAATTCAACATCTAGAGATACCAATTTGTTTTTTTCGAATAACTTCCAAACTAGTGCTTTATTCTCTCAGTGCGGTCCCTTCCCTAGTTCCCTGCCCTTCCTTACAAGTTGAGCACGTCTATTCTGGGCTACCATTGGCCTCAGATACAAAGTTTCAGACGATTGTTGGGACTGCCATAAAGGAAGTTTTAGCAAATGACAAAGTTGTTGGGGGAATATATATATGATCTAAAATGAGCAAACCATAGAGTCATAATCGCAAAAGAAAAATTCCGATGTTGAAGGTAGTCAACGAAAATAAGCACAAATATGTATAAATAACAGTTGGTACTTCTATAAATACCCTTCTTTATCAATAAATTGGAGAAAGAAGGGTATTTGGGAATATATATGCCTTTCGAACATTGATCGTTTTTATCCGACTCCTTTTGGTAAGCTTTTTAGCACCTATTGAGAATTTCATTCTAACTTCACATCACATGAGCTGGGCCTGGGTAAGCGATAGAAGTGTCAAATTGTGCCAGGCTGTATCAGAGGACTAGAATCTCGCATTCTGATCAGAGGTGATAAGTTTGAAACTTGGGATTCTCAGATAACATATTCAATTACAAGCTTGACTTGTTCGCCTATTATACTTTATTGGACGTCTTTTTTGCTATATATATTCTGGCAATGATAGGGTATCAAAAGAAGGAAAAAAAATTACAATATGCCATGGTGCTAATGCCGTTGTGATTGTGCCACGTGACCAACGATAGTAACACTATGTTACCATACTCTATATATGCTGTATATATGCTCCAAAGGAAGAGGGGGGAACCCACGATGGCAACACTACGTTCCCTCTGTTTATGTAATTCCCAGCCACTCAAAAAGTTCCTTTAGCTTCGAAATTATTATTATTTGAGCTATGTTAGTTGTATTACTTGTATTTTCACCCAACACCTAACTTCTTATAATAAATTAATGTTGTATCAGTATTATAGAAATGAGATAAATGAGATGATAGATCTTTTTTACTGGATATAGAAATAACAAAACTATTGAAAAATAGCCTGTAACCTTGTTTGGGTCCTTCTTTCAACAATATATATATATATATATATATATTGAAATTATACGTCTTTATTTGCAGTTGGATAGTAGTCTCGTCTTACTGGGCTAGTCTGCATGTCTTGGGCCTCATAAATGCCCCATCCGGGCAGACTGGTAAATGTGAAATTTTAACGGGCCTCATATATTTTGACCCAAAAACAAACGGGCTTCATATTGAGACGAACTCTTTCAATTTTAGCATTGTGTGAGCATATAAAAATGTCTATCTTCCCCAAGATTTGCCCTCCCTTGTTAGATGTGCACTAAATTTGTGGGACACTAGATTTTCTTTTTTTGTTTAGTTAAATATTAACGAGATTTGGACCAAAAAAAATATTAATAAGAAAATTTCATAATTTAAAATGTATGGCTATTCTATTTAATTGATATTGCTATTAATTAATATATAAATTTAGATATTTTTATTTAATGGTAAATATTTGTATTCGTGAAATAATATCTTAATACATTATAAATATCACAAAAATTTCCTGAATTAACGAAATATTGAAAAATTTTCTAAACATAACTGAAGAATATTTTATTACTATTTCAAGTATACTATGTATGAGAACCTTGATGATTTTGATAAGTAGTACACTACTTACTACATATCCAATTCGTGCATGTTAGTGGGTAAACATTTTGGTTGACTATTCAGTCAATATTGACGCCTTTTTATGTTTTATGCAGAAATAAATGGATCTGAAGCTCTGTGAATCTGAAAAAGAAAGAAAGAAAAGAGCAAATTGAGAACGTGTTGTGTATGACTTTGGTTCCATTTATGAAATTGCATAGAGATTATTGAAGGAAAAGGACAAAGCAAGATAATTGAAGGATGAAAATAATTCTGGAATGAGAATCTTACGTTTCTACGTTGCACTTGCACCAGAGACTTGGTCAATGTCCTTTTGTTCTTCCCCTCCCATGTCTCTTTTAAAAGCTATATGGATATATATGGTGTTTGAATTTATTTTAAGGATAAATTATTTTTTTAAAAATATTTTATTTTAATAAAAATATATTTATTTATTTAAATTTATAAAAATAAAAAAAATCTCTTACAAGTAAAAATAAAAAATTATAATTTTTCTTAATAAAAAAATAAAATTTTACTTTTATAATTATTTATTTTTTTAAAAAAATTATTCTTAATTATTATATTTAAATACAAAATAATTTTTTTTTTAAAACAACACTTCCTTCTATAAAAAATAAATATTTTTTATTAAGCACAAACAAACCCATAACCACCCGTCCGCATGAACAAAATCCAAAGGCAACACCTTTTCTTCTCATCCTTTTTCTTCATCTATTCGCTCTGCGAAATACACTTATTTATTTTTAATTTAATTAATAAATAAATAACAGCTAATGTTTCTATTTCTAACCTAGGGAGAAACAGGGTTGACCCATGGATCAATAATTAATGATAGAGATGAGGGTGCTGTCGGTCCAAGTAGGATTACGCGTAGGAAATTTGGAGTTATCTGATGTCATTATTATGGCTGCTTTTCTTATTTTTGTTTGTATTAAACCATGATAGTTTAATCTTCATTTCCACAATGAAAATTCTACGTGGAAAATTGGATACTGCGTGTCTGTGTCGAGACAATTCCATAATCGTTATCAAATGGTGGATCCATGAGCTTCTTCCCCGCTTGAGCACACAGAAAAAGAAAATTCAAACTTCCGCGGATTGTCTAATTCTGCGAAATTTCTCCCACAATCAAATTGTTTACAGTTGATTAATCATTGCACTCTCACGAGGCAATTTTGAGCCTCCCTACTTCATTGAACTGACTGAATCTGGAACACTTTACAAACCCAGAAGAAGCAAAGCCAGAGTGACTTCAGCCACAGCCCAGAATCCAGATAGTAAACCTCAACCCTGAACCCACCCACCATAACTACACCACAACTTTCAAAGAACTTGAAAAGCCAATACTATTCTTCACTACCTCCCAGGCGCATTAATAACTCCGGTGAGTTTGAAAGTGACCCAGACCCAGTGTTGCAGAGGCCTTCTGGCGGTTGGGCATACCCACTCGCTTCTGTCATTAATGTTCTTCCTAACCATTCTCTTTATAGCCAGAGAAAAGAGGCAGATACCAATATAATAACAGTTTGGTACTTCTACAAAGATTGTAGCTGAATTCGACATTCGATTTTCGTGGACTGGATCAGAGTTTAGAAGAGGCAGCAGCGCCAAATGCAAAATCAGAGTCTCTAATTGGATGTAAAAATTTATGGAGTTACATAATTAGTATGCTTTGTTTCAATTTTCTTTTCTGGGATATATGCCAGTTTGACCAACTCAATTAATACAGTTAGAAACTGGTGCATACAGGCGTTAACGTCACCAACAGGTCAGGTTGCCGAGGAAGAAGATGAAACTCTACAGAGCAACAAGAAGTTAAACTTCAGTTTCCCAGAGATAGCCATGGAGTTACAGCAACTATTACTGAAGGCAGCTTTAATCTTATTCTTTGTTCAGTTCGGTTTAGCCCGGGGAATATCTTTGAACTCCAAAATCGAATGGCTCGCGTTGCTGCAGCTTCGCTCGTCGTTGGGGATTAGAGGCCAGCACTGGCCCATAAAAGCCGAGTCATGCAGGAATTGGACCGGGGTTCAGTGCCAGAACGGTCGAGTCATTGGCATCAATATATCCGGGTTAAGAAGAACTCAATTTGGGCGTCTTCATCCCCGCTTTGCCGTGGATTCTCTTGCCAATTTTACCCTCTTAAAGTCATTCAATGCTTCTGGGTTCTTGCTCAATGGGTCAATTCCTGACTGGTTCGGACAGCGCCTTAGTACACTTGAAATGCTCGATCTAAGTTCTTGCTCGCTAACGGGGCTGATTCCTTCATCAGTTGGGAATTTGGTTGGGCTGAAATCCCTGGTTCTTTCAGATAATGGTCTCACTGGTAGAATACCTTCAACATTGGGACTGTTATCGGTACTATCAGTTCTTGATCTCTCAAGGAATTCGCTGACTGGATCAATTCCTAACTCTTTCTCATCTCTTCTCAATCTTACCAGGCTCGAACTTTCTTCAAATTTTATGGCTGGGTTAATTCCAGCCTATCTTGGTACTCTTTCCAGTCTCAAGTCATTGAGTCTTTCCGACAATGGCTTCACAGCCTCTATCCCTGTTCAACTGGGTAAACTTTCTCAGTTATTTCAACTTAATCTTAGCATAAATAGATTGGATGGCACTTTTCCTGCTACATTGTGGTCAATGCGCAACTTGCTGTTGCTTGATGTATCCAGCAACGACCTTACTGGTTCCCTGCCAAAAATTAGTGCAAATATTAATTCTACTGGTGCCATCTTCAATCTCTCAAACAATTTGTTCTATGGATTTCTGAATACTTCGTTTAAGAAGTTTAGGATAATTGATTTGTCCAGTAATTATTTCCAAGGCAAGGTACCAGATGATGGTTTAAGTAATGTTACTCTAGCTAGAAATTGCCTAAAGACGGCTCGGAATCAAAGGAGTTTTGCAGATTGTAGACTGTTTTATGTTCAGAGAAGTCTAACCTTTAATTTTGGTGCCCAAGAACCAGCCGTAACGCCGTTGCCCGAACCCGAGTCCAGAAAAACCAAACGAATGATGTTCATTCTGGTAGGTACATTTGGTGGGATTGGCTTTATTGTGCTTCTAGTATTGGTCGTCATCCTGCTTCTAGGAAAATGTGATAATACCATTGCAAATCAAAAAAGGACAGCAAATGTGGGTCCTGTTTCAGAAGGTGAAAGTCCTACGCCTCCCAAGGACCCTGTCATAGTGACTGGCATGGGAGAATTATTTACTTATGAGCAAATGCTCCGTTTGACTGGTAATTTTGCTGAAGCAAATATAATCAGATATGGTCATTCTGGGGACCTCTTCTTGGGAATCTTGGAAGATGGAGTACCTGTGGTGATCAAAAAGGTAGATTTGAATTTACTCAAGAGAGAATCATACACTTTGGAATTGGGACTATTAATCAAGGTTTCACATACAAGATTGGTCCCGCTACTGGGGCACTGCTTGGAGAATGAGAATGAGAAATTTTTAATTTACAAGTACATGCCAAATGGAGATTTGGCTACTTCCTTCCACAGAGTCACAGGCTCAGATGATAAATTACAGTCCCTAGATTGGATCACGAGATTGAAAATTGCAATAGGAGCTGCTGAAGGCCTTTATCACCTACATGAGGGCAACCCTCCCCTTGTTCACAGGTACTAAACTGGACTGTTATGGTTTTCTCTTCATTATGATTGCCAAAATATGATTTATGTATGTATCATGCAATTGAATTTGTCGGTCCTCGGGCATCATGTGCTGGATTCTCAATATTTTCATCATGGTGCCTTTTAGGTATAGGAATCAAGAACGGGATCTTTAATGCTACAAGTAAACCTTTTAACTGAGGTTATATATTGGCATAAACGAACATAAATAAGTTTTGGTCTCTTGTAATATTCAATCTTGTTGGGCTATAATAGAAGGCCAGTTCGAAGAATTAAAATGCTGGTATGCTTCCGAAAGTCAGGTGCACAAGTAAGTAGGTCTATAGGAGCTTTTGCATTGCTGCAAATTAATGACATGTTACTTTTGCTTTTTAAAGAGATGTCCAAGCAAGCAGTATACTTCTTGATGATAAATTTGAAGTGCGACTTGGAAGTTTGAGTGAGGTTACTACCCAAGGAGATCTTCATCAGAGTGTGATCACAAGGTTATTCAGCAAGTCACAGTATGTGTTACTTCCACTAATGCTGTTAAAACTACTTTCAAGTTCAACTTATATTCATATAAATTTGTAATTTCTTTGTGTTTGTGACATGCAGATCTTTTGATCAAGGCAATTCTGGTGAGTATTATGTATTTGCCTGCTCACATTCTCAGTGGATTCCACCAGCTAGCTCATCGATCTTGCTTTGGTAATGAACAGGTTCATCATCTGTGACTTGTGCTTATGATGCCTACTGTTTTGGGAAGGTCTTACTTGAGCTTGTTACTGGTAAGCTTGGTGTGAGCAAATCAGATGATGCCAGCACAAGAGAGTGGATAGAGCAAACCCTGTGTTACATCAGCATATATGACAAGGAACAGGTGACAAAGATTGTTGACCCATCTCTGATCGTAGATGAGGACTTATTGGAAGAGGTATGGGCTATGGCAATTGTGGCGAGATCATGCCTCAGCCCCAAGCCTTCTAAACGCCCTCCTATTGGACATGTCCTCAAAGCACTGGAAAATCCATTAAAGATAGTGAGAGCAGTCAATTCTAGCTCGGCGAGATTGAGGACAACATCATCTAGGAGATCTTGGAGTGCCGCATTCTTTGGTAGCTGGAGACAAAGCTCATCAGAGAGCGCTAGTGCTACAATCAGAGAGGGTATTAGTGGCTTTAAACATTCAGGAAGAGTAGGCTCTCACGGCAGTGCTGGAAATGATCACTATTCTTCCCATAAAAGGTTATCCAATGAAATTTTCCCTGAACCATTGGAAATACAAGAGGTGGAGACTGGAGAGGCAACTGCAACATGAGCATTAGGGAAATGGATTTGGTAACTCTTCATTAGTGAGGCTTAATTTCCGCATGTTATTAGCATCTAAAACTTATTCTCCACCATCCATTGTGGTCTAAAATCAACATGTTAAGCAGTACAAATCATATTATTATACAAAAGGGCTCTTACGGCTGTTATCCTCTATTTTTCTTGGTTTTCTGAAAGTTATTAATTTTTTCACACCTAAATAACAATTAATCACAAATTTATATTTTGAAAGTTGGTGTATGTATATGTTTACTGGTCACATACCTACTCTTTTTTCTACCCCTTTGAGAAAACAGTTCACATCTAAAATTTTAAAACAATCTGACAAGCGTTATTCATGATGTATAGATGAATTACGTTCAGATACCTGGCCATACTTGTTCAGTAATAGAATATATTACATTGTAAATATATGTTTATATTTCTTATAAACAAATTATTATCCCCCTGGCGTTTAAATTTGACTTGTAAATCATAACCACCATAACTCCCACTCTCCTTAGCTGGGGGAAAAAGAGGAAGGCAGCTTGGTTCAATGTAAGGGTGGGCAAAAATCAGATCAAATCCAATTCGCCTCAACCTTAACGTAAGTATTAAAATTTTGTGACCGAACCACACCCTGTTTAAAATTTCAGAAATTTTATAACAACTTAATTACAGACATTAAAGAATACAATAACTTACAACCAGCTAATATTCACATTACAAATACTAATATCCGAATTGGTCTGATTTGAAAATTTTAAGTCTGGGCCTGACTTGAAACAGAGTTTAGCATTCTGTTCAAATCTAACCTTTGGGTTTAATTTTTAAGGTCAAGCTCCGATTTATTTTTCAATCTGAGCTTGAGTAATTCAATGAGATGGGTGTTAAATGTCCCCCCCCAGTTCAACCATTGAGTTGACTCTACAACATTAATAAAATGAAATAAAACATGATAAGGACATTGCTGCTTACATACATATTTAACACATACATTATTTAAAATGATAGTTGCAACATTATCTCTCCTGATAATATTACATCAGTATATTTTGTTAATTTAACTAGAAGGAGAATATAAATTTTAAAATGAGTTGATAATTAAATAGTATTCCCTCACTATTATAAACAAAAATATTTTTATACTAATAACCTTTCTAGTATTCAATTTAAATTGAAATAGTAAATAACTTGAAATCGATTGATAATTTTATTTTAAAAAAAGATGATTATGTGAAAAATGATAATGGAATTAGCATAACTCCTATCACTATACACCCCCAGTATACTTATTTTTTTCGCTATTATTGTGTGGCTAACGCGTATAGGGGTATATGTCAAGTGTTCAAGTGATGCTGTATGGGAAAATGAAAAGAAAAACCCAAATTTTTTTTTTGTACCCAATATTATTTTTTTGTACAAATAGTAACATAAAAGTTTGAACATAATAACTTTTGCAAATTACCCAGTCCTCCCACCACTAAGCCACACCTAGTGGCTTCCCTATATTAAATTTTATACATCAACACAACCATGCAAAGAAGTGGAGGCTCTGCAAAGTATAAGATGAAGCTATACAAAGCTAAAATCTACCGAGCTTTTACTCTTTAATATTCTAGCAGATGTTAGGAACATCATATGACCACTCCGGATATAATTAAACGACCTAAAAGAGGGGGGAACACAAGGCAGATAAAAACAGATTTCAGCAACGCAAACAAAAGCCTCAAATTCCTAAACTTCCCTTTCACGAGGCTCATAAGCAAGAATGTCAAATTCATGCGGCATAAAGTCTTCACTGGGTCTGTAGTACTTGTCTGGAGAGTACAAGCCCAAGTTGGACACTTGGCTAGTATAGAGGCAGGCAAATCTCTCAACCTGCATAATGTGCATCACATAAAGGAAGCAAGTCAATTAAAACAACAATGCTAAAATCAACTTGATATATTATTATCTAAAAAATCGAAGAATGTCCATTCATCTTCTCAAATTTCATATTGAAATTGCTATTTGAAGGTGTAGGTTTACCAACATGGGCTTTATGCAATGGTTTGACATAAGTGTAATTTTTCTAAGAGTTGGTATGATGCTATTTGCACACCACTAGTTCATTTTCCTTGCCGCCAAGCTAATTAGGACACTCATGTGCAAGAATGGTACACATATACTGACAGTGGTGTAGTACACTGCCAAAGAAAGTCAAGCCTTACCTGATGAGCAAAACGAGAATTCTGATATCCAGTCTTCATAAGTTGGCCCCATACCTCATGGAACTGCAATGGTTCATTATAAAAAGTCAACATCTCTTGAACAGGTTAGATTGGTAGAAAGAGAGATAGAGAAAATGAAAAAGGCTAGAGGTGAACTCTCTACCCTTTGGTGTAATTTCCGCTGAGTTTTTTGATGACTTAATCGCACTTTCTCTCTTTCAAGCTGTCAAAAATAACACTTGATATCAGATGTGTAATTGGACTTCCATGCCTGACACATAAAGGTACTAAAGGCCTATAACCTCCAATTTATCAAGTTCTGAAGATAACTTCTGCTTGGCATCATCATTTCGCTTCTTAAATCTGGAAAATGGAACACTACTCAATAAGACTGCAGTCAGATATTAAGGCATGGGATCAAGCAGTCCAGAGTTATACTAACTTAAGAGACCACTTCAAATGATGTATTTCATCCTCAATGCGAACACGCTCACTCCTCAAGAATTGAAGTTCCTGCACAAGACTATTCATGTAAAAATCTTTCCCCAAATGTCTACGAGCTTGACAGGTGTCTATTGAGAAGGGAGAATAAGAACATCAACACACATCATTAGAAATATCAGCCCAAACGAATTCCATATAAATTTAGAAAGCTAAGCAAAGTTGTATTATCAAAATATATTAATAATCAAAAGTAATTAATTAATAAGCACCTTGCGGGTATCCCTTGATTGCCAGAGAAGTTCAACCTCCTTCTCAAGCTCTGGGACTACAAGCATTGTTCTCCATCCTGCTCATTGAGCATATTAAATCACAACCACATTAAATTTATGAAAGGGAAATTCTACAAATATACACAAATATTGAAATATTGGAATTATTGTTTAGGTTTCCACAGATTCAGCAACTAGTATCTAGATTCATTTATTAAAGATTCCATCATTCTTTGTTTCATTACCTGTCTATTTATCCATACTCCTAGGATCATAACTATAAAAAATGCCAAATCTCACTGGACGATAGAATTAAATGCTATATCATTTGACAGAAGAGAGTACAAGGATTTATATATACCAAGAACCTTTTTGCTGCGTAATATATCTCCATAAATGTGATCCCCAACATATAGAACCTACACGAATAAAGCATAAGACTTTTTACACAAAATTTTGGAGTAATTGTAGATACCATGTGAAAATAATCAGCATCTCATAGAAAAAACACAATTCATAATGTAGCTTACTATTATCTAACCATGCTAACTATAGATATTGTCATAAAAAGGGAGACATCACCTGCGAACTTGATTCAACTGAAAGTAGCTTATGAAGATGGCCAACGCTGCCTCCCTAAAATAGAAGTTATAGTCACATTACATGTACTGAAATGCTGAACTATTAGACATTTATAGGATACAGTCTAAGCATCAATATAAGCTTCTTCAAATTGTTTCACGCAAACCTATCCAAATATACCTGGAAAACTTTATACATATTGGCCTTGTCTTTCGGCAATAATCTTGCTGAGATATTACCCACCTTTTTCATAAAAAGATGAAACATATTTTAAAACAAATCATCAAAGGAAAGTATACAACAATTTGATGTTCTACTGGCTTACCTGGGCCAGAGGAGAGCCATTATCAGTATTAATTAGCATTCCAGTCTCAGGCTCAACCTCAAATAGGTTGGCACGATTTTCCTCATGGAAAAAGCTTGGCTTCGCACTGTATGGATGATTGACATGATCAGATTATAACAAAAATAAGTTGCATTATCCCGTGCTGTGAGAACCCATAATTAATTTTCCAGCTAAAAACACACTGCTATAATGGGAACATAAAAATATGACTGGTTGTTTTTAGTAATGTAACAGATACATAAACTGAATGATGCATAATCTGTCATCGAAGAGAGGATAACAATACAAATATGTTTAGTGTTCCGGCTGAAGGAACTTGAAAAACCAATTCATTGAACAACAAAAAGACCAAACTAACCATTGCAAAGCCTCTAAGTTATATTTGAGTTTGAGTTTTAAAAAGGTTCACTTGCAGAGTGATCAAACCAAATAAATTTAACAAAAAAGTAGAGTTTTGGATGCTAAGACAAGAACCTGACCTGCCTGTGATGACGACATCGAAGTATTTAAGCCAGCCAAAATTGGTACTGCCATCTACCATACTGGATCCACAGAGAAAATTCATGACAATATTTGTATAGTCCCATAAACTGCAAATGCCATTTGTACGTGTTAAATCTTGAATATGCACAAAAGGGTTGAAATACTTATTTTAACTTTCTTTTTCCTACACTTGGATAGAAAAAACATAACTACCTATTGGTCACCAAAAATGTACCACGTCCAGAATCTCTGAACATTTTAAGAATAGGCACTATCGAGGTGTCTTCATTGATATACCTAATATAGAAAATTTATACACAAAATAAACAAGTCAGAAAATTTTCATCAATCATCCATAGGTAATAAATTGATATACAGGGAAGTAGCTTTCAGCAACTAGAATTATTTAACTAAAAATTATTTGTACAATTTTTGCTATTTCTTTTTTGACACAAATCCAATTTTTACTTTGATAGGCTACTAATTTAATTTTCATACCTTTTGGGATCTTTTGCTACCATTTGCTTCAATGTCCCATCTCGGTGACACAAATCAACAGCAGCTCGCACATCTTTGTACATGTGAGCATAACTGGAAGGGTAATTTGTAAAGAATGTTTATATCATGAAGCACTCATATGTGATTTACTGGCTATTTCATGAAGTCTTAACAAATATATTTGATGCTCATTCATTCCTCTCTTTTAGACCTTACAGGAACTTACAAGATTATAAACTAAGCTAATGGCCTTATATCAATTGCAGCACTATGCTTTTATTTCAGCACAAGCAAAATGTACTACTGCAAATGTGTTCCTGTCCTGATCCATTATTATTGTATACTGCTTGAATTTCACCTGCCTAATATTAATGTGGTAAAATAGTAGCTAGCTATTTACTGCTTCGGACTTCCTACAAACAGGTTTAGCAGCATGCTACCTTTACCTTTGGATTCCTTAGGATGTTAAAGTCAACATCCAAAGATAGTGTTCTAGCTATGTTTATACCAATAAAGAAGCCCATATTTGCCTGGAAGGTAATAAACATTATTAATAAATGATAATTTAAAAATATACTTCTAAAAACCAACCAAGATTTCCTCTCGTTTCAAATGAAATAAATAAATTATTACCTTAGTCCAAGTGTGTCTTTAATTTTGAAAAATGCAAGTTTCAAACTTGTGAAAAAGAATATTCATGCAGCAAGAGTAATACTTACTCAACATGCTCTGGAAATTTTCCAGGATGCCCGTCTTTAAAATCAACCAATTGAGCATACAAATAGGCTTCAGCAAGAGAAAAAAGTGTATCAATCAGAGCATAGTCTGGCTCATCAAAAGAATTGCGTACAAAAGTATTTCCATAGGTCTCAACTTTATCTTCTTTTGACAACTCTTTGAATCCATGATAGGCTACTTTCACATACTTGTGGCGATCCATCTAAATTTGCATAAGCAGAAATCCAAAAATCAAACACAGAAAGTTATTTAATTAAAAAAAAAAAAATCTTATCCTCTTTTTTTCGCAGTAGTGGTGGGGAGAAGATCCAGTCTTAACCTTCAAGATGTTGCCTCTTTTTTTGTCGAGAACCAAGCCCCTGACCATGTATTTCCAGTCAAATGACCAATTCAATAGCTGCAGAAGATAACTTTCTTTTAGCCAAGATACTAATGGGATAGAGATTTTTATACTTACACAGAAAATGGTAATAGATAAAACATTTTAAGATTAGCGAATATCATACCGTAGAAGTAATTCAGTGGCAAAAAATGAACCAGAAGGGAAACATGACCAAACATGGTAAATAATATAAGACTAAATGTACAAACCTCACGAGGGTATCCCAAATCATAAACCAGCTTTTTAATTGTGCCTTGATAAGCAAGAGACTCAAAAGTTTCAGGCTTGTATTGAGCCAGAGTATAATCCATATCAAATCCCACAGCAACAATGTTCTTCATATTTAGTGACCGGTTGCAAAAGATCTGCTTGCCTATATTTGTTTTATGTCCATGTTCAGGAGATGATGACCATATACATGGCTTTTTGATACTATCAATGCCAGGCAAGTGCACTGGTATTTGATCTTGTACATCAATTTCATAACTCTTGTCCATTGAATATTGAGCATGCATCTGATTAGCTCCTGAAACATTGATCGATGACAAAATGAATACGACAAAAATTTATATTCCAGTAATAATTAGAAAGGACTTAGGTACACGTGACGACAACATAATGTATTAATGAATGTGTAGTGTAGCTTACAAACAGTATCTAGAAATTTAATTCCATAAGTTTTGCCAAGTACTTGCTGACAAAAGGCACGATCAAATAGGACATTTGTCCAAAATCTAGATAAGAGTATGCATTCATTTCCTTGTTTTCTCAACATAGAAGCTGCTCAGCTATGAGTAACCCCCCTTCTACAGCAAATATTCAGACCAAGAGGCACACAAATGACACCATTTAGGGTTTTAATTGTCAACAAAACAGCAAGGTGTAAATCATGCAGACGTATACCTGTATATAGAGAAATTAAGGCAAAATGTTTTTGCCCATATAGAAGGGCTACAGAAATACTGTATAACAAATGATGGAACTTTCTTTATTATGAAGCACTGTGCCATAATGGTTGTACAAGTTCAATCTTACTGACCAATAAAGTCCACAGATAGTTCATGATTCAACAAAAATTTGGTGAATTAGCAACCCTACCAGTTACAACCGTATGTTCACATACCATTTGATCATTGTGAATAAATACCAGAAGAAACAATAATCCCATCCTTTAGAAATAAAATCTTGACATCTTACCTTTAGAGTGAATCAACTATAGCGCACAATGCATCAGTCGATGTTCCGACTCTAAGAATTCCCCAAGCTACGATCCAACAAAGACCTAAAAATTCAACCTTTCAATTAAGAACAGTAATTTTCGAGTCCTACTACCTAATATTCCCACCACCTCACTCTCTAACACTACATTAAGACACACACAAAAAATGATAAAATGACTTCCTTAACGATTTATCCAAATAGGATAAACAAAGTAACTAGACAAGAAAATTGAAAAGCTTAGAGAACAAGAAAAGCAGTGTAAGCGAAGATAAAGAAAAAAGCGAGTGAGCAAGAATTGCAAGGGTAGAAGAGGCGAAACGAACCTCCGGAGTGAGTATCGGGCGGAGAGCGATGAGGTTTCGTATGGATTCTAGAAGGAAGGCGAAGGTGGGAAGAGAAAAGAGGTCCAAGTTGAGAAGAAAAGTTACAGAGACAAAATGAAACGGACCTCTTGGGAAATGGCATTGTGCCGTCATTAAATAGGCATGCTGGTGGAATAAGAGAGAGTTTGTCTGGGAAGGGAATCGGATGCTGCAAAATAAGCGTTTTGAGGTGCAAAAGCAAATTACAAGTTGGCAATGCAGCTGCGGAAGGATTCGACATCTAATGTGCCTTCTTTAATTGGAACTAATCCATGTTGGCCAAAGAATTAATTCCCGTCCTCCACTATTATTACTAATTACTATACATATTTAATCAAATTGGAATTGCAAAGCCTTTGGTTTCCATGAATGTGGAGGGAAACGCTGGGGGGAGTGGTGGAGGCAAAAAAAAAAAAAAAGAGATGAAGATTCTCTGCCACGTGGTGAAAGCTGAAGGTAAAGAACAAGGGATCTGTGCTGTAACTGCTGTTGCGCGCTTTGCCTTTTTCCACTGAATTTCAGGCGTGGATAAGTCGCGCGCGGCCAGGCAGAGGCTCAGCGTTTACTCGGATAATGCCCCACTTCTTTTCTTCTCATCCTTTCCGGTTTCTGTCCCCTTGCGAAACAGAACCTTTGTCCCGTCCGGGGGAGTTAGTCATACTTTTTTATTTCGGAAACAAAAGTTATTACTATGACGTTCGAAAAAGATCAAAAAAAGCATGTGCCAGTGCCACAACGGGATGTATCCTATTATTCTATACTACCCAAATAGCAAACTTTTATTAATTCACAAATTTTATAAATTTATTATGTGATAATGCAAAGTAAGTTTATGGGAAAAAAAAAGTTTGTAATAATAGCAATACTATCATATTTTATCATTGTTTTACTCATTTTTATTTCTACTCTCATAAAAAATCTATAATAAAATAACGCAACATCTATGTAACCTCACATTTTATTGCTTTCCTTGTTCTTTATCTCATTATTCCATAACAAAATTATATGTAACACTTTCGTTGGTTTTGAATGTAGCAATATTATAATTTGGTTTACGAAATTATGAGTGATTTGTTACGTGGTCATCATTATCTTGGTCTATTAAATGATATTCAATATTATGTAAGATATATAATCTCATTTAATATATTAAAATATAGGAGATAATATTGTTTTAGAGGATATTATTTAAAAATGATAGAATGTAACATTACTTTAAATTTTATTAATTTTTATAAATAAAAATATATTTTTTCTTTTGATCATCATATCAACATATAAAAATTTAAATATCATGATATTTTATGTTTTTATATTTATATCATAATATTTAAATTATTATTATATATATAAGACACTAATACATCAAACGCATTCTTATATATATTTTAATTTAAAATACTTATTTTATATTAATGCAAAAACTAATGTATTTAAATGCATGTGATAATAATTGCTTATTAAAAGGCAAGATGTTATCTACTGCATTCTACAGTAGAAATAAAAAACTGAAGGTAGCTTAGCAGAGGCGCCGCCAAAATGACATCTGCCTTTCCCCTTATCTCAGGAGCGTTCTCCACCGTCACGGCGCTCGCTTCTTCATTCCCTCCAAAGCCCCTCAATTCAAAATGGAACGTCTCCCCCAAACCAAAACATCTCATTCTCTCACGCAGAGATGTTCCGTTGCTTTTATTACTCTCTCACGTGTCCTTTCTCTCTTTGTCTTCTCCTGTACCAGCCTCCGCCATTGGCATTTGTACGGAGCAGTATTCTTCCTTTTTCCGATATATCTTGGTTACTTCTTAATATATCTTCTTGTCTTTCAAAACCCTAATTTCTTAATTGGTGTGCAGCTGGACCAAAGGATTGGTTGAGAGAGCAAAAGAAAAAAGCCTCCAAGTTCCTATTGGCCCCTGTTGATGCCTCCCGTGAAATCCTTCGTTCTGCCTATCTCTTGCTCAGTACGTGTTTTCTCCCACAGCTCATGTGTACATTGCTTATTATGTTTGATTGGGCTTCTTTTGGTCAATGACAGTGGAAAACGATGCTGATTATACGGATGAGGATTTAGAGAAATTTCTTAAGCTCTTTAGGTCTGCTGCTAGGGATTGCGTTCCGCAGGAGAGAAATTCTTTTGTCACTTTCCAGGCTAACACTAGAGTAGAGGTTTGCTGGTCTCTAGTTTAACATTCAGAGTTAATCTAATTGTGTTGGCTGTTTTACTAATTAGGGTTTGAATGACTTTGCCAATAGAAAAATAGAAGACCTATTGGGCATCAAATGGTCTACATCTAAGTTTGGTGTCGTAAAAGTATCGATAAACTTTTAACCGTAGTTGACCCAATGCCTTTTTCACTTTAGGAAGATGATCTTGTGCAAACTCCATTATGGTTTTCTTTTTCAAGTTTTATAATCGGAGTAATATAATTATTGGGGCATCAAATGATGACTAATACTAGGTTTCACGTAAAACACGCGATATATACGTCATCGTTAAGCTGGATAATTTATTCTCCTCCACTTCCCTTTTCCAAAAAGTATCCAATCGCTAGTGCAAAGAACATTTGGGACAGAATTCACCATGAATGTCTTTTCATGCACAGGTTTGCACATTTCGATTGATTGTCAAGAATGCAGCCTCATTGCTTGGAAGTAAGGATCCTGTAAAGTTGAAAGCCGAAGTTTTGCTGGATGACCTTGTAAGGTATCCACTTTTCAGCATCAGTGTGCTGCTGGTTACTGCATCAACTATGGTGCTGATCCCCTCTTTTCTTCCCATTTTGTATTTATCTCTTGATTGGTCCGAATCACTTTAAAAAGTAGGAAGCATCTGCACTATTGGATAATTCTGTATGCATTTTACTCTTATCCAAGCAAATTATTTGAATGGTTCTGTTTCTTGTTTATATCTAAAGCAACTGGATGATCCAAAACAAAAATATTCTTGGTTCCATGCGACTATACCATAGAATTTTTAGTTAGGTCTAGGTACTCATGGTACTTTGTTGGTATTGCTTTGTAATATAAACACAGCTTGAAATGCAAAGTAGTTGCAAAATGATTCTTTTTTCATAAAATCTTATCCAGCATTTTTGGTTTTGGACGTCAAATTCTTTATCTGCAAGGAATCTTATTCCAGGAAAATTAACATTTGCTTTATTCACTGTACACTTAAAGGTTGTGGCATTCTCTTTCCCTTGTCTTCACCCTCTGATATTCCTGGGGGGGGGGGGGGGGGGGGGGGGGGGGGGGGGGGGGGGGGGGG
>JASKGM010000001.1:2931475-2965421 GCA_034509205.1 Ceratonia siliqua | reverse complement strand
CCCCCCCCCCCCCCCCCCCCCCCCGCGGTCCTTATATGGTGTTTTCTGGCCTGGTATATCTAGGGTCAGGGTCATAACAACCACGATAGTTGGGCTGTTCACATATTCTCTTAATGCTTCTTATAACACAGATCTTTCACCTCCGTCAGTGGGCTGGCAGGTGAAACCAACATTCAACTTGCTTCTAATAGGTATGTCTTTAATGGTTTTTACTTTTGTTAAAATTTGTCTTCTTCTTTTAGTATTTATTTTATTAAAATTTGAACTTAACATAGGTCTTTATGTTCTTTGCTTCTATAGTGACATCCTCTTATTAGACATATTCCTTCCATCTCTATATTACTTTGTTACCAGAATTTAATTCAGGTAACACCATACCACATTGGAACTACATTTTTTTTATTGATGAACTAGAAGGCCCCAATGTCTTACAATAGCAAATAAACTTGTAACTTTTTCAGCGTGTTAATGTCCCAAATTGGGGGTGAGTTGACATGCTAAATCTCTGAAAATCAGCACTCAAACTGCTGGAAATAGGGGTCTGTGATGCCTGTCAGATAAATAAATGGATCTTTCTCAAGATTTATTGGTCCATGTTTCAGTATATAAATGACATGATCCTGCTTTTTGGATTTAAGGGGTAATGTCTAAATCTTTTGATATCTATACTGCCTCTCCATGGACTGCTTGTTTTACAAGTGAATCTTTTGAAAGATTCATAGATGAGGGTTCCATTTACATTGTCATATAACCCTTCATTTTAGTTATGGAGACCACTCTCGAGTTTGCTTCATCCAAATCAAAACACAAATATAGGTATATATTATGTGTTCCTCTCCAAATCTAATGTCTTCCTTGCTGGCATTTGTGTTTCTTCCCTTCTAAATTGTTATGAGCTGGAGTTCTATCAATTAAGCTATTGGTACTTATTATAGTTGGGGATTAGGATATTCAATATTCGGCTGTCCCTAACCTAGTTTATCAATACAACGGCATTTTCCCCTCTGCATTCATTTTTGCTGCAGAAGAAAGATAGCAGATGCTGTGGTGGATACAATGTCTTCTCTTGACAAATTTGAGCAGGGAATCAAGGATTGCCTTGAAATCTGACTGTTAAGGAAAGTAAGTTTTGAAAATCATGGAACTGATGGAAGTACCTTGTGGCTTTATTTTTTGAATTCAATGTTCTATTAAGTGCACTTTTCCTTAATTTCTTACCTTTTGGTTCTGTCACAGGCAAGACTGCCATAGTGTGAAAGGTTGGCAATATCTATTATCTTTGTGTTACGTCAGTAACAAAAATGTTATCAAGCATAATTAGGTTCCTAATTTCATTATCAAATTTATCTGAATTTTGCTCTTGAAAAGTTAGCTATCTCCCCACCCAGCCAGAGGTTTGGGGATTATATGTTTACTGATACTGTCACTTTTTCCCCAGGTAATCTATTGGTTTCAGCAGCACTTCTATCATTATCAATGTGCTGATGTGCTCATAGTAATAATAATAATAATAAAAAAAAAAGATAATTGTTTACGAAACATACTTTTGCCTTGTTAAACTACTATGTTCTCTTGATCTAAAATTTAGACAGCCTATCAATAATTATATGCGATTCCATTTTTTTGTCTGGGATGACGTTGGATTTGGTCCTCTAGTCTTTTTTGTTGATAAAATGCAGATGTTCTTGATGGCTTAATACTCTTTATATGTGAGGGTACATTCATAAATTGTAAACATTAAGTAAATTGTCTTTATTAGTTTCTTATAAGGGTAAAAGCTTTGAAGTTTTGAAATGATCTAAGAAAATCAAGGTAGAAAGATAAAAGAAATTAAAATTATACGTTTCCCTAAATTTTGAGAAGATTCTCTAAGTATGCCCTGTTTTATTACTTCTGAATTCTTTTTTAAAATTGTATATCACAAGTTTTTCAAGATACTTTACATGATATGTGGTGCATCACGAAGCTGTGGAGATACGGTTCAATCTAACTCCACTTCCGACGATGCTATCTAGCCCATGCTAAATGTGTTTCTTTTTCTTTTGATGTTTTCTGAGTGGCTACTTGTCTCCTAAATCCTAACGATGAATATACTCATCCAACGAGTTACTATGGATACATCTTTAAAGAGACAGCTGTGTCGGTAAGTTTGGACCGGGGGCTGTTGGCACCCCTATCTTATTTTACGTGTTGAACAATAACGAGAGGCAAAGACTTCCTCGTGTATGAATTGATTGAATTCTAAACTATGTATCTTTCCTTTCAGTGCAAGTGGTAGGTTACAAATTGTAAATGGGGGAGAAGAAACCAGCATGTACCTTCTGAGTTCCTTTTTTGAGGATTTTTCAGTTTGTGCCATAAGGTATGAAATGGATAAAGGTCTTCGAGTTAAATGGCCGTTCGTGGCCAAACTAGATCTCAATGAAGGCTAAGAAATAAAAAGCTTTCTTTATGACCGTATAACAAAAGAAAGTTAAACTGTTTTATAGAGCGATAAATCTGAGAATCATTTCTTTAGGTCAGAGGCTTTCCGAAGCTAATTTTCCACCTATCTGAAAGAAATAATAGACAAATTGGCAATGGCGTAGTAAGTGTACGAGTAACATCGATGGCCCAACTATTGCAAGGATTTGCTATTAAAATGTGATACTATACTACAAACAATAGGGCCTGCGAATTTGCGAGAAGGATCACGGTATCAGGAGTGAGGTAATGGCCCTTGATGAGATTGATGAGGTGAACCAGAAGCTTCCACCAAATACAAGCGACGGCATGGTGTTCCGTCATCTGGATGAGTTTGTAGTGACCTAGGCACGCTGCGGAGCTTGTTGAAGATATTTAAGGGATCATTCAAGAGGCCAAAATGGGCATCTGGGTCGCCAATTTGAGAAACTTTTACATGAGCGAAGCCAATGGATGGGAGCAGATGGTCTGGCCAATCGCTGTAAAAATGGAAGGTAGAACTGGACAGCGTGGTTGATGGCTTATTCATGAAGTCTGCTAACAGCACTGTGTGGGTTAGGGCGCATCTCTCAGCTATGATCCTTAGCACTTTCATGGCGTGCAAATGAGTTAGGTAGTACAAGATACCTTCCAGAACCCACACCGTTCTCTTCTCTGGCAAGAAACCTGAAATTTGAAGCTTTTCCAGCCAGTCATCTTCTCTGATGTCAGCTGCCACTCTCCTTAAGGATTTTGCTTTTGACATAATCTGCTGCTCATCGTATGTGGATTCCTCTGCCGCCTGCAAAAGAGTAGCTTTCACCTCCAACACTTTAGGAAAATCAACTTCGAATACATCGCTGTCCTTTAAGCAGCTCAAACGATAGGCCCTTGTGTCCATTCCTACATTTGATGAAGTTGCAAAACTTTATCAGTATACATAAATTCTACGTTGAAAAATTCTGACTTTAACCAAGTCTTGAATAATATCATATGACCTGATTTAGATCCATCGCAAAATTTTGATTTAGATCCAGTTACATGATCGGTCTTGTTCTTACATGATTGGTCATGTTCGTGATCATCCATGCATTTTGGATGACCACAATGAATTTAGAAGAAAAATATGAATTCTCCATCATAACTATCTTAAGTATATGAACAACCACAATTTAGGGATATAATCAGGTCTGATATGACCATGCCTTTTTTGTTTTGGTGGGTAAAACAAAAAATCTTCAGAATTTGAATTTGGGACTCCTAACCAAATCTCCATCGACTCCAATCATTTCAGGCATGGGTGGAGCAAATTCTCATCCCTCTTTCCTTTTTTCTTACCATTTCTTTCCCATGTGGTAGTGGTGGAGGGGAATCTGAAAGCCCATGCAAATTATCTAGGGAAGGCACCTAGTTGTTATTTCACTGATATCACCTTTAGCTACTAGTTAGACAGGATGTGGTCCAAAAGTGTCCAAAGATTCCTGTCTGTTGATGATATAAACATGAGTTTGTCAAAATCATCTAGTATATATTTTATAATTATCTAGAAACATGATCTTAGGTTGTCTTCTGTTTCTGCTGTACCCTTCCCCAAAGCAGGGGATTGCTGCGTTATTTGAGTGAAGAGAATGAATGCAGACACCTTTTTTTTTCTCTCTCTTACCCAGTAAGAGTATTTTAGCTCATTAATTGCCAATATGAGAAAAGAATAAAAGAAAATTCTGGTTAGTCAAATTTGAAAAAGATTTGAACAAACCTGCTCCAAGAAGAACAACCTGTGCCTCTCTGGCATTGGGGGAATTGAGAGCATGCTCTACTCTGGAATCAAACCAAAGGGTTCGAACAGCAAGAATTACTCCCGAAATTTCACGTGCATTGTTGAGACGGTCTTTCTTGATCTTATCATGGAGGTTTGTCATGTAAGTCTCCCCTGCCAGTAAGCCAGCGAGTGGATCATGGATGACATGCGTCCACAGAGCCCTTCCAGCCGCAGTTTGGCATGCTGACCTTTGAAGGAAATCCCATTCTTTCTCAATAGTAGCATGGACTTGTCGAACAGCATCGCTATGCAGCAAGTCTGGCAGCTTTAGCTCCGGCCACGTTGGCTCTTCAGGATCTGACATGACTGTTCTGTATGTAACTGTAAGTAATAAGTAACACACACACAGAGAGACAGAGTCGGGGATCAAGCGATCCAGATAATGCATGTTATTTATAGAAATTAGAGAGAGAACCCACAAGGGTGGGATTATGAGATAATCTGATAGGGATAAGAAAAGAGAACCACACACACAACCAACGCTTGAGAACCTGCCTAAATCCATTAATCGTATCCAGCTTCCAAGCCAAGGTTAGAATGGAGTCCACGACTACCACAATTACATATGCTAAACCTTTTTCCTGTCTTTGAAAGGAAAAAGTGACAGACAACGTATGGTTCCCACTCCCACCACAAAAAATAAATAACTAGTAACTAGATGTGGACTTGTCCAGTACATTATGAGCTACAAGGTACTCTTTTGTTTCCTGTTTTTTTTCCCAATTCGACCACGGGGAGTTGCGAGGACATGGATTTGCCAAGTAAGTTGAAGCCCTTGGTACATGCTGGCCCAACCTCTTGGGTAATTCAAATTTTAGTTATAAAACAGTTTGATTATAAAAATGAAAATAAATTCATATATGATATGATATAATCAAGGAAATTATATATTTTTTATTTTAATTTTTAGTTCTCATTGTAATATTATCTTTAATTTATTAATTATAATACATTGTTGATTGTACCTTAAACTATCATAATTTAGTCAAAGTAATCCATACTATTTAATTAAGTTAAAATTAATTATTTTAATTAAAATAAGCTAATTATATAACTAAAAAAACTTGATAAAAATAAAATAATAAATTTATTATGTAAAATAACATAAATATTCTAAAAATAAATGAAATAAAATCTTTAATTAATTTTTATATTTACCCTAAAATAAAAGTTAATTAAATATTTTATCCTCATTTGTTTTTAGGATATTTGTGTCATTTTGAATAATAAAATTATTTTTTTATTAAATTTTTTAATAGTTCATGTTAACTAAAATCGTTACTTTAACATTCAATTAAACGGTTGAGGGTAATTTAATTAAATTATAATAATTTATAGTAGAATATGTTACAATTAATAAATTAGGGGATAAATGATAACTAAATATTATGATGAACAAATATAAAATCTTTTTTTTTGTTTTTTTGTTATAATTTTTATTTTAAGAAACAATTTAAAAAATGTCAAAAAAAATAAATATAAACAAATATAAAAATAAAAATAATTTTTTTATTTTTTTATTTTACTTATATTTTTGTATTTATTTTTTAATACTTGTGTTATTTTTTAAATTATTTCTTAAAATAAAAAATTAAAAAAATATATAATACTATTTGAGTATGTCTATTCTTAAAGGGTAGCACTATGCTGCCAAGCTATGGCTTAAGGAAAATTGCTCTCATTTTTTAATTTTTTTGGTTATCTTATTTTTTTATTTTTTGTCATTAATTAATTATTTTTATGTCAATTATTTTTTAAAAGATTTTTAGAGATTTTTTTTGAATTCTTTTATATTTTTTTATACTATTCATTCCTAAGTAAAAAAAATTAAAAAATTAAAAAATATATATAACACAAAAAATAATTAATTTATATAAAAAAATTAAAAAAATAGAGGTGAGAAGTAAATAATATATCTACCTACTGGTATGATAGAATTAGGGGTAAAAATAAATTAGGTTAGGTCTGTATGACAAAACTCTAGTCTGAGTCTGGCCCGTTGACCTATTGTAAATTAAAAAATAGACATGACCTGATATGTTTATAAAATTTGGTAAGCCTAACCTGTTAGCTTATTTAAGCTTGTTAAGAAAAATGTCAAAAATAAATCTTAACCTACTCGTTCAAAAATAGGTCTTGATCTACATAAATAAATATAGACCAATACTTATTTTTAAGAATTTTAGTTATAAACAAAATATTTTAAATATATAAAATTAAAAAATATTATATATATATATTATTATAAAAATAAATATACACGCATCTATAAACCTATAAGTCATATATTTAATATAAAAACATACTTATTTAATTAAATATATTTATAAAAAAATTTTAATCTAACCTAAATTATCAAATAGACAAGTCAAGTCTGACGCATAATAAATCAGGCTATAAATTCTTAATAAGAGGCCTAATATACTTCCATCTCTAGATAAAAGTATCCAATCTTCAAATAACATAGCAAACCTTTCTTTAATCGCCAGCGCCAGAAAAGATCTAGCACATCTTATTTCCTGTTTACTCAGGGATTGGCTCACTGGCACATCAACTATCATAAGTATTTTCTTTTTAGTAAACAACAGTTACATTTCTTACGAATATTTATTAAATTTAAAATAATTTATTCAATCTCATAATATTTATTTTATAACAAATTTATTAAATATTATTATTAAGTTATTACCATCATATTTTGTATTTCATTTTTACTAGGTACAATTATCAACATTTTTTAAGAACATCATTTTCACAGTTGTCATAATACCATTAACATATTCTGTAAAATTGGACAAAAGAAAAAAGGTTTGGTAAAATTATTTATTAGTGGTCACTAAAACATTAAATTTCTATGATATTTGTGAGTAAAATATACTTTTTGTCATTTATTTTTTAAATGAGGTTTTAATCTTATTTCTTACCTTTATAAAGTTTTACTATTATTTTTTGTTTTAAATATGTATAATTAATATTCCTAACACTAACATCATTAAATAATCTAACAAAAATTAGTGATGTGGGGTCTAAGTGGCACACTTATATACATGTGGATTAAAAAAAGATATGTCAACAAATGAGATAGACCAAAACAACCTCATTTGTTAACATGTATTTTTTGTACATAAATATACCACTTAAGTATCATGTCATTAATTTTGTTATATTAGTTAATTGTATTAATGTCAGGAATATTAATGATATATTTTTAAAATATAAAGATAATATTAAAAATTTATAAACATAACAGATAATATTAAAACTTTTATGAAATATAAGAGACCTTTTTTTGCCTATATTTTTATATGATGTCTAAGTATTGTTATTGTTTTTACTATTTATAAAAAATAATTATTTGATTATAAAAAAACAATTACTCTATTATAATTATAATCAAATAAATAATAAATAATATCTTAACATTATATAAAAATTTAATATTTGTAAAATATTATATAAAAATTTATTGTCCTACTAAAAAATAATTAAATTTTTTAAGGTAAATTCGATGTTACCGTCCACATAGTAAGTTAAATAATTTTGTTTCTATCTCTTATTTTTTTATTTTATATGTCAAATAATTTTTGATAATTTTTAAAAAATTTTTTTATTTTTTTAAAATCTGTTACTTATAAAAAATAAATTCAAAAAATTATAAATAAATAGTATAATGAGTTTAAAATCTTTTAAAAAATTTTAAATTTTTTAAAAATAAATGACATAAAAAATAATTAACTAATATTATAAAAAAATATAAATATAAATTATTATACTACCACCTATATAGTATATCATGCACTTTTTGTCTGTGCATACTCCAGTTTAGAATGTTTTTAAAAAATTTGTTTTATATATTTTAATTTTTTAATAATAATAAATTAATTATAAAATTTAAAAAAATTAAAACAGTAAAAAAAGTTCAAAAAGAATTATACATTGAAAAATTAAAATTTTGAAAAAAAAAGAACATTTTAAAAAATATACAAAAACATTTTAAAAAACATTAAAAAATAATAATAATTAACAAAAAATAAAATATAAGGAACAAAAAAATTTAAATAATTAAATAATATATATAAAATAAAAATAAGGGACGATAGGTCAATCCTTTTTTTATTATTGTCCATAAATTAAGAGAATAAAAATAAAGTTACATCATAATTTTCGGTAATTAAATTTTATATATTTTTTTAATTTTTTGTCTTAATTTTTATTATTTTTAATATTAATTAATTATTATCTAGATCATATAATTTTTAAAAATTTTTAAAAATTTTTTTATATTATTTATTCATAAATTTTTTGATATTATTTATTTATATATATAAAAATTTTAAAAAATTATAAAAATTTTTAAAAAATATATAATATAATAAATACTTAATTAATATTACAAAATAAAAAATTAAGTTAAAAAATATAAAATATACCAAATTAACGCTATCAAAATTAAAGTCACATGAAAAAAAAAGTAGAGAAAGGGATGTAGAATTTTTTAGAAGTGGGACTTGCGTGACGTAGAAAAATTGGACAAACCCAAATAGGCGAAGTTGAAAAGAGAAGACGCAAAACCCAAGAAATGTGCATCCGATGGATCCACTCTGAGGGAATATTCCCGTGTCTCAGTTTATAATTATGGGTACGTTGGATATTTTTAAAAAGAATATATTTTATAAAAGGAAAAATTAATTCTTAAAAAAAGATTTTTTTGACAAAAAAAGAATTTGTTTTCTATTAAAATATCATAAAGGAGAATGATTTTTAAATTATAAAATAATTATAAAAAAATAATTTTTATTTAATAAAATTATAAAAATAATTTATATAATATTTGAATAAAAAAGTTTAACTAACATTTAAACTTGTTATGAAATTTATAATTATAATATTATAAAAATTTAAATTTTTAAATATGATAAAATTTAATTATAAAATTTGAGAAGGATAATTTAGTAAAAAAAATTCTTTCTTTCTTTCTTTTTCCTTTTAAAGGAAAAGTAAGAAAATTTGATTTACTTTAAAAATTAATTTTCTCCTTCACTTATAACTTATCTTTCTAAATCCAAACATCTAATATTTTAAGAGAAAAACTTTATTTTAAATAAAATATATTTTCTCTAAACCAAAGAAGATCCACACTATTTCCCAATCCAACGGCTGGAATATCTTACGCTGTTCACGCCCAGAGGAATTTTTATTAGTTATTTTCTGCATGTTTTTAGTTTATCCAATAAAAAATTCATTAAGTGTAGCCCATTGGCCTGGCTGTGAGCCCCATAATTGACGGTTGATGCTTACAATATTGTCCACTGTCCAACAGTATTATTCAATTAATTTTCTTTATCAATTTCCGTATGAAAACTGTAGTGGATGTTTAGTGTGAAAATTCCATCGTCAGAGCAACCAAAAATTAAAAAAAGAAAAAAAGAAGAAAGAAAATTCCACAGTCCAAGTAAAGGCTCATCCTTTTTTGTCCTGGCCGATCAAACCTGGGAAAATCAGTGTAGCCAAACGACGAACACCTCGCGCACGGTTGCAAGCTCTTGTTCTAGCTACCTCGGGAGCGAGAGAGATGGCAGCGGACGTGCACTGCTGTGGGACGCGTTTCTCATTATACGTGCTGGTGATAATTGGGTTGGTGTGCTTTGCGGGTCTAATGGCTGGACTCACTCTCGGTCTCATGTCTTTGGGCCTTGTCGACCTTGAGGTTCTTATCAAGTCTGGTCGTCCTCAGGATCGCATCCATGCTGGTACCCTCTCGGATTCCTTCTTGGTCTACTTCTTAACTTGGAATTTGCAAACATTTGTAACTCAACGCTATCCCAGAGCTTTTCAGATTATTTTGATGAGCCCGTGGATTCTGATTTGGTAGCTTGATACTAAAGCACGCTTAATTTGGTTTTGGGGTGCCTTTTTGCTGCTTCTCATATATGAAAATTCCTTTCTTGGGCTTGTGATTTATGTAAAGGTTTAAATTTTCTGGGTTTAGTTGAATTTCTATGCCATGGAAAGGGAACATGTTCTCCTTAACAATTATGCTAAAATAAATATACTGCCTCCCCGGAGTTTGGAATAGTAAATATCAGCACGAAATGAAAAGTTAACATTCTACTTTGTTTTTATCGATATGTCATGTTGCTCGTCTTGTTTTTCAGATGCAGGAACTGAATTAAACTATCTCCTTGTCTACCTTTCTTGGCTAAATGGCTTGGTTATGAGGAAAATTGATGTTTTATGTGTATATCTAGTTGTGGTGCGTGCAAGTTCGGGAAATATGAATTCTCTGTCAAACAATATGGCTTGCTTGATAAGTTGATATATTAAAACTATATGAACGTTCTTTTCTGCTACTCTTCTGACTCGTCGTTTTTTGCAGCTAAAATCTTTCCAGTGGTTAAGAACCAGCATCTTTTGCTTTGTACCCTTTTAATCGGCAACTCTTTAGCAATGGAGGTATGATTACTCTCGTATGGCTTCAATGGAGCGATTTTATTGATTTTTTTGGTGTTGACCATGTTTTGGCTGCTTACAAGTTGCAAAACCCCCATCTTCCTTTTCTTTTTCCCCTTTCCCTGTTTCTGTTACAGGCCCTTCCTATTTTCCTAGATGCACTTGTGCCTCCGTGGGCAGCAATCTTGATATCAGTTACTCTCATCCTAATGTTTGGAGAGGTAAATGTTAATGAATGAAATAATGATTTAAACTGATACCTTTTGCTTAGTTTGGTTTCTTCTTCCATGATCAACTAGTTTTGCTCAATTGGATGTGATACTACAGATATTGCCACAAGCAGTCTGTACTCGTTATGGATTGACAGTTGGAGCAACTTTGGCACCTTTTGTTCGTGTTCTTCTTCTAATATTCTTGCCCATTGCCTATCCAATTAGCAAGGTGTGGTTCAAGTGTGATTGTGTGTATATTTAATATGAATGTCAAAAGAAACTTATATCTATTGAATGTTGTAATAATTCCAGGTTCTTGATTGGATGTTGGGTAAGGGACATGCTGCCCTTTTAAGGAGGGCAGAGCTCAAGACTTTTGTAAATTTTCATGGGAATGAGGTTAGAACCCAAAAGTTAAAGTTCTGGGAATCAAATGAAAAAAAGTTGCCTTATGCTGTAAGTCTTCTAATATGGCTCTGCCCTGTTATCTGATGTAGCATGTTGTATACATTTGTTTCCTTGTCTAGGCTGGTAAAGGAGGAGATTTAACACATGATGAGACGACCATCATAACTGGCGCACTTGAATTGACTGAAAAGACTGCCAAAGATGCCATGACTCCTATATCGAAGGCATTTTCCCTTGATCTGGATGCAACTCTAAATTTGTGGGTTTGTGAATTCTTTGTTGTGCTCTCCATCATGTTTATGTCTTATTTTGGTCTTACCTTACCTTCTCTGTCTGCAATGAAGGGAGACACTGAATGCAATAATGACAATGGGTCATAGTAGAGTTCCAGTCTATGCAGGAGAGCCAACAAATATTATTGGACTTGTTCTGGTATTTTTCTGCCAATACACAATAGGAATTGTAGTTTCAAATTTTGTCAGCTAATGGGGTGGGATTATAGAATTTTCATCAATGATCATAATTCATAAGCATTTTTGTTCATCTTTCACATTTATTTATTATTTGTACTTTGGTTTGTTTGACTCATATTATCTATATTTTCATAAAAACTAGTTATTCTTGTATCGTGTAATGTTCTCCCATGATTATTGCTTGAGGAGATTGATAAGTGAAACAAATTGAACAATCATATTGTTTATTCACTCCCCTTCCCTCTTTATGCAGAACATCTCCTTTATTCTTGCATCAATTTATTCAAATCCTATTCTTTGAATTACAAAGTTTTGGAGAAGGTAGTGTGAACTGATTTATTGTTGCTATAATATGTAGTGAGCAATTATTTCATGAGGGTTCATGGTAGGAATGAATGATATGTAGTGAACAATATTTCATGAGGATTATTGGTAGGAATATCTCTTTGATCTACATTTATATTTGTTGCTCAGATGAGATGCATTATCTTTTGTTATAAGAATCCCACATCTATAAAATGTTCGTTACACAGACAATATTTAGTCTAGATGTGAGCCTTGGCATCAAGCTTGAAATCTTCAGTCAGATGACTCAGATCCCTGTGATCATATCGTAATTGTCGTTATTATTTTAATATTCCTAGCAAGTTAGCAACAGGTTTTGTATCTAAGTTCTTATATGACGTGAAGGGTATACATAGTATATACTGCAATCGGAACTCTAGCACGTTCTTTTTGCTTTCAATTCTTCCATCCATTTATGCACTCAAGTAATTTTAAGCTTTCGCTTGATTATGATATCCATTGAACTTAGTGGTTCCTCCACTTATACATGCAGGTTAAAAATCTTTTAATGGTTGATTCAAAAGATGCAGTTCCTCTAAGAAAAATGATCATAAGAAAAATTCCTCGGTAAACTTATTTTTCATACAAGTGAGATGTGATACAATATTCTTACCTATAAACTTGATTGCATTAGTATTTTTCCTATTATTGATTTATTGTCTTGTTCTTGGTTTCCTTGTTCATCAATGGGTAGTCTGTAGTCATGATTTCCTCTTTATCTTGCAGTGTTTCAGAGAACATGCCTCTATATGATATACTAAATGAATTTCAGAAGGGTCACAGTCATATTGCTGTTGTGTATAAGGATCTGAATGATAAAAGAGAAGTGCCCAAAAAGATTAAAGATTGGGAACAACTTGAGTTTAAGGACAGCTGTAAGAACAAGGGCGAAAAGGCATCTTTGGATAAAGCTAGAGATGTAAAGAAAGGTAGAAGAAAACTGCATTTTCTTTTTTAAATTTCATTTTTTACCTTATGATTGATCTGCAAATGCTATACTTTGTTATTTTTTAATTGTGAGGTTCAACTTGAAGTCAGCATTTATCCTGTAATTATCCTGAAGCTTCAACTTCATTTTGTTGAGACTTGAGAGCATTTTTCCAAATATCCTGTACGGTTTGTGGTTTAAGAAACTCATAAAGTGGGATCTGCTAAATTATTCTTTAGTTCCCTAGAAAAGGTTGTCTTTCCTTCTGTTTGCTGACGTTGCTGATTAATCTCTGAAACTTTTGTACCCAGATTTTCATTGAATTTTTGTTTCCTCTTTTCTTTTCTTAAAGGTCATTTTGAGCACCACATGATCCATACTTCTTATTTGTGATTTTCTTTCTGTATCTGTAAGACATATACCTCCTTTATCTGGTTTGTTTCACGAACCTTTGTGGTTGATCTACTCAGCGGATCCCTAGCAATTACTTGGCTGAACTGACTGTTGCCAAAAACGTAGGTACTAAATTGGAGTCGGCTGAGTTGAATGATACTTTGAATACTATTGCTAAGGTTGAGGGTGGTCCACAGGTGAAAAAAAGTCCACCGGCAACTCCTGTCTATAAGAAGCGACACAAAGGTTGTTCATTTTGCATCTTGGACATTGAGAATGCCCCCCTGCCAGCATTTCCGTCAAATGAAGTGGTTGTTGGTGTAATTACGATGGAGGATGTCATTGAAGAACTACTTCAGGTTAGATGCTTTAATGTAATTTATGGTTAGCACTGGTGGTTGAGCTGTACGTTATTAGTTCTGTATGCATGTTTTCATGAATTTCTTTTTGAGTAAATTATATTTACCTCCCTTGAGGATTTTGAAACCTACACTCGTACACACCCCTTCTAGTTTCAATTTATATAAAAACCTTCCCTCTATTAACAAAATTGTAAACAAAGCTTACACTAAGTGCATTTTCTCTCCTGAAAACTTTCAATGAGCCTAATTCAATGCATCGCAAATAATCAAAAAGTCAAGGTAATCCTTTTAAAAACTTTATAATAAGGGAAGTTAATGTAAATATTTTAAAATTAGGCAGGATGTGAGTGTAAGTTTTATAAATTTAAGGTAGGTTCTAGTATAAATTAAAACTAGAGGACTTGTAAGTGTTTCTTTTTTAAAAAAAAAACTTTAGGAGATGTGACTGTAATTTACTTTCTTTTTAAATGAGGATTCAACTGTGGCTGTCACTGGCAATTGCCATTCTTTTTGGTCCAACATCCACTGTTTGTTATTGCTGCAGTTGCGCGTCTTTTCCTCCACTGTTTCTGCTATTTAAACTGCAGGAAGTAGTACTTGATTTAACTTGGGCAGAACAACTCTTCTTAGCTATAAGCTTCATATCATTTGATAGTGACGGAAGTAACTTCTGGAAGAAGTAGAAGTTGCATGTTACCATTTCGTTTTAATTTGTTGTATAAGCTGGTCCATCTTTCATTTAATTTCTGCTCATTTCAGGAGGAGATATTAGATGAAACTGATGAATATGTTAATATCCATAACAAGTGAGTACAAAGCTTTGACCCCTCTATCTAGTTATGTTTTTTATTTGTCATCTCATCTGAATGTCATGCTAGTTTGCAAGTAGAGAGGGCATTTAGATTAGAGTAGCTTGGCAGCAATTGAACAGTATTGGCTTGACAATTCAGGATAAAAGTAAACATGCGTGCTTCCAAGGAGCAGGGTCCTGATGCAAATCTAATGCAGCCATCTCTCAAGGGCTCAACTGGCATCTGCACCTTGACCCCAACAATGTCATCATCTGTTCCAGAATCCAGGACACACGCCAACTAACTCCGTTTCTACTACTAGTTCTGCAACAGGCTCACCTACTACCATTGGTCAAATATCTGAAAGCGAGTCTCTCAGGAATCAATAATTCATTCATCAACAATAACACTGTAACATAGGCTTGGGTTGAAAGCGCAGAGCAGGATATAGTTACTGGTAAAAGGTATAGCGAATTATACAGAAAGGAACACTACTTCTAAGATGTATTCTGGGGTTATTGTGTTAAGATATTCCAGTCACATGATATCCTAAATTGAAGATAATTTATTCGTGCCAGATCCATTGAGACAACCAACATGCTTAGTAATCACCTTAACAACAGAGAATTAAAGGCTTACTTTGGAGGGTTTTGTCTTCTCAATTTTTCTAGTGAGCTGAAGAAGGCGTGTTCAAATGATGTTCTTGATCTACTTTTAGCGCTTCATATTTTCGGAATTCAAGAGTCGAAACCGATATCAAATTGGGTATGAATGAAGGGTCTAGTATTTTTTGTTTCAAGAGTGGAACCTAAATTAATTAATTCATTTAGATGTCAACTTTTAAGATGGCCGTTTATAAAGAATGAAGGAGGAAGTTGCACAATCAATTAATATTTACTCTAGAAGTCTCACAACAACTTAATATTAAATCCAAACAGTCCAGTTATTCCTACACCTCTCCTTCTATTTTTGTAGAGTTAGAATTATTTTATTTTAAAAAACGAAACAATTATTAAAATCTTGAATTTTATGATTTTTTTAATAAATTAAAGTCATATTTTAACAAATAATTTAATAAAGTTAATTTTAAATTCAACATATTAAATTATATATAACATTATCAGTCTTATATTGTCATTTTAATTTTCTGTAAGAAGTATTAAGATAATATATAGTTAACATTTTAATTTTTTGGAATAAAATTTTTACTTAAAAAAACAAATTCACAAGACACTAGTATATTATTAATTTTATACAAGTTAATCCATACATTACTGTTTAATAGTAATTATTTATTAGAGTAAATAACATTCCCCTCTCATGATGTTTTTGAAACCTAGAGGCTACACTAACACTCTTTTTAATTCCAATTTATGCAAAAACTTTCCATCTATTAATAAAATTATTATCAAATCTTACAATAAATATATTTTTTTCTTCAAAACTTCCAATGAGCCTAATTTAATGCATCATAAATCATTAAAAAATTAAGTTAATACTTTTAAAAAATTTATAACGAAAAAAGTTAACGTAAGTATCTTTAACTTAAAGAAAATGTGAGTATAGGTTTTATAAAATTTAAAAGAAATTTTAGTATAAATTAAAATTAGAGAGGGTGTAAGTATATATTTTTAAAATTTTAAAAGAAGTAATTGTAATTCTCTATTTATTAATACAATCTCTATAAAATATATATATGACAAGATATTTGAACGAAATTTTCTATGAGCGTAATTTCTGTCCAAAAATCAGTTTATGACCAATTGCAATAATATAATTCATATATAAAAATATATACTTTTTTTTACATCTTTAATATTAGTTATTTATTTAATTTAAGAAAAATAAGAAATTTTGAAGCCCATAAATGTCTCGAAAAATAAGGGTAAAATTAAAATATGAAATTGGGGGCATGGATTCGGGGCTCGTCATCAATCATGATATCCAAACTAACTTTTACACCGGATTAGACCCGGAAAGAATTCAACAACAGCAACTGCAAGCCAATTCGTGCGAAACAAGCGGGTCAACCGCAATCCCGGTCTAGTCCGACATAAACAGTTTACAGAGCAGTAACTCTTGCTGTTGAAAACGCTGACTCCTACAGTACTCTGCATCCAGCTTCCTCAAAAGGATCCAGGCTCCCAGTAACAGGATTGACTATGATATATTAATATTCCATCTTTTCATGATACAAAAACCTTCCTTTGCTTTTCTTTCTACTTAAGGATCCATCGTCAGCTACTCTAAATTTTATTTATCTGCTTTCTTTAATTATTCTTTTTTTTTGTTTCTCCCCTTTCGAAAATAGACATTTCTCCTCCTGATGGGAACACGCCCAGCTGAATCTCATCTTAACTATCTCAGTACTCAATTTTTCTCATTAATTTGATTCGCTTAGTTCAATACTGATGGTTTCTACTTCTACATTTCGAGACTAGGTATTAGCATTCTTTATCTGCTTTTTTTCGTCTAGCATTCTTTATGGGTGAAATTCAGTGGATCTTATTTCTCCATTGAGTTCTGCTTAGTTTGTTTTCGTCTAGCATTCTTTATTTGCTTTTTTCTTTTTTCCTTGTTCGATTTGTATCAGTTAGAGTTACTTCAAATAGCTGGCACTGTACTCAGATTGCGGAGATGGCCATTGCTCGGTTAGGTCGCCAAGCCAAACGCCCATATGGGTTATGGGTAAAGATGACGGCTGTGACCGTGTTGGGCCTCTGCTTTATCTTTGTGTGGTCCGTTTTTTCTTCCTCCTCCTCTGTAACCACCCAAAGGGAAAGCTTTGACGACATTGCCGAACCCGTGTCCGCCAACATGAGGGAAAGGAATCCTGGGATTCAAACAAAGAAGACGAAACCAGAAAAGCCGGAGGAATCAAACAAGGCAGGTACCACGTTGAGAGATGAATCTCAGATAGAAGAGAAGAATAGGGAAAAAATGAATGAGTCTGCTTCTGTGTCTGCAAAACACCGACAACCTAAGGAAAGAAATAGGAAGGGGGTGACACATGAGAAGAAACAGGAACGTAAGGAAAGTATAGAGAATCTGAATCAAGAGTCTGGGAATTCCGATGGCAAGGAATCAGAGAAGGACAAGGAAGAAGAAGGGGAGGATGAACAAGAAACAGAAGCTAAAGAACCAGGATTAGATCGGGAAAGTGAAACGGATATGGACATTGACGGGGGCAATGATTTAGATGACTCTGTAGATCAGGATTCTGCGGCATTGGAAGATGGAAGTGTGGAGTCGAAAAAATCAGCCAAGAGAAAGATAAAAGGACCATTATTTAATCCAAAAGGCAACTATAAATGGAAATTATGTAGCACTAGAAGCAAGCATAACTACATGCCCTGTATAGATATTGAAGTTGGTGCTGGAAAGCTACAGAGCTATCGTCATACAGAGAGGAGTTGCCCTAGAACGCCCCTAATGTGTTTGGTTCGTCTTCCTCATGAAGGATATGGCTCTCCCGTGCCATGGCCTGAGAGCAAATTGAAGGTAAATGAAAAAAATGATTGTGCTTTAATGTTGAATGATAAAAGCATAGCTTCCTTTACTTTAATCATTATCTCTTGGTAACGTCTTGTGTCAGCGCAGATATTGTACAAGAATGTGGCACACCCAAAGCTAGCTGCATACATAAAAAAACATAGTTGGCTGATGGAGTCTGGAGACTATCTTGCTTTTCCCCAAAGCCAGTCTGAATTCAAGGGTGGGATTCTTCATTATCTTGAGTCCATTGAAGAGGTAAGTTTTTTATTGTGCATATTAAATTGTATGGAGATTTATCGAGATTGATCAAGCAGGACTGCAGCAGATTATTTCTAAAAAATTATAAAATCATATTTACCTTAACTACATTGGAAGTTAATTTATTGGTAATTTGATGGTTTTATAATTTTTAATTTTGTGAAACCTGTAATACTCTCCAAGGTTGGAAATTAAAGAATATTACCAAATACCAATTATAGTAAGCCCCTCATTTGAATGCTACATATAATATTTTATTTAATTTATTGAAAAAATTACAAGGTCTACATACCTGCTACTTTCCTCCAGCATGGTTACCTTCACATTATTTTGAAATTGTTATAGGTCTTGAAATCACTGTTATTTCTTTTAAAAATCAAGCTATCAGTATATTAATATTGCACAATACATAAAATTTATTTTGGCAACACCCTGCTACCACTGCCATTGTTGTATTAATTACCAAGGTCTGCTGCCCTCTCCATATATAATGCTGCACATGTTCCTTTCTGCCTGCAAGACAAATTCAACCAACTGCCGTAATCTCCTCTTCTTGCCAAGCAAATTGGTTAGTAGTAGATAATTTGAGGTCCCCAAACAAAAGTCTATATTTGTTGGTTAGATGATGATGGATCTGTGGCAATACAATTTCTATAATTTTCTTGTTTATGCCTTTTCCCTGGTAAATTATTTAAATTTTCCGGTTTTCTTAGCCAATGCAACTTTTTGCAATGCCTGGCGTTATTTGCATGGTGATGCATTATTCTCATACCATTCTATAATTACATTTTGGTGATGATGTTGACTTTTGTTTATATTAGCAAAAATTTGGACTTTCTATTTTTTTGGTTATTCTTCATTGCTGTCATCATTGGCAACAATTTGAGATATGTTTCGAATTTGATAGATGGTACCAGACATTGAGTGGGGAAAAAATATTCGTGTTGTGCTGGACATTGGATGTACAGATTCGAGCTTTGGAGCTACTCTTCTTGATAAAGAGGTCTTGACATTGTCATTAGGCTTGAAGGATGACCTAGTGGATCTGGCTCAGGTGGCTCTTGAGCGTGGTTTTCCTGCAGTGGTGAGCCCTTTTGGTAGAAGGAGGCTTCCTTTTCCTAGTGGTGTATTTGATGCTATACATTGTGGGGGTTGCAGCATGCCTTGGCATTCCAATGGTTGTGTCCCTGTGTTTTCTTTATCTTATTCCTTATAAGAATTTTATATATTTGGTTATAATTGTAGGCTTTGTAGCTAAATTTTCTTTCCTCTGTTTTAGGGGGTAGGCTACTTTTAGAGATGAATCGGATACTAAGGCCTGGTGGATACTTTATTCTGTCAACTAAACATGACAGCATTGAAGAGGAAGAAGGTTTCCCTCATTCTTGAATCAAAAGTGGACTTACATATGAAATAATGGAAGTCTGTTTCTTGTGAATAATTTTCTTTTTTCTTTAAAGGCAGTTTTTATGGCTTAGCTTTATATGATATCATTAAGAGAAAGTACCATTTTGGTCCTCAAAAGATTCACAATATCCAAATTTAATCCCTTAACTCTTAATTTTATCAAATGAGTAACGTTTTAATTTTCCTCTATTTGGTCCTTCTGTACACCGTCACAATGTTGGATCAAAAGCATTTAGAGTCTACAACAGGATCAAATTGAAGTGAATTAAAACATTCAAGGAATCAATTGATAAAATTAGAAGTCAAGGGACCAAATGGAGTTAACTTGTATCTTTTGAGGATCAAAATGGTAGTTTTCTCTTTCATTTACGTACCCTATGTTTATTTGCTGAATGGGATGGCATTTATGCACATTTTCTCAAAATGAAAAATATTTCAGTAATGATGCTCTCTCTCTCTCTCTCACATGTTGTATACGTTGCTTATATTTCCATTTTTACCCTTCTTTTTTTTCCTATCTATAACAAAACAAAAACTTCACCAGCTTAGCCCCTGCAGGTTCTGATCTGATGCAATATAATCCGTGTTGATACTGTATGTAGTATGCAGTGTTCTTCAATTCTGTGCCTTTTGTACTTAATAATAGGAGATCAGATGCATATTCCCTTTTCATAGGAAATATCCAACAATGCTTGCTGTTGATTTAAACCTTATTGGTTATCCTTGGCTGCCAATTTTAGTGCATTACAAGTGATGATGACTCTTCTTTTCTATTCCAGCCATGACAACATTGACAGCATCTATTTGTTGGAATGTTTTGGCACATAAAAGTGATGATGTCGGTGAAGTTGGTGTTAGAATATATCAGAAGCCTGAAGCAAATGACATATATGAATTGAGGAGGAAAAAGATTCCACCACTTTGCAAAGAGAATGAAAATCCTGATGCAGCCTGGTATGCCCGTGTACTATTGCTTTGCAAAATTATTTTTCTAATAATATGACTTGGCTTCCTACAATACATGCCTGATTGTAGTTTTGATATTTAGGTGTAAAATGGTATTTACCTTAGCATGTGGACCTGATTTTCTTTGTTGCTTTATGTAAGAGGAACTCTTTTCATCGGAGTAAGACTAATGACATATAATTGCTCATTTGCGTGGTAGTACAGAGTTAGATACCAGGGGCATTTAAGAAATAAAACATGAATATTTTAAATAAGGGTAGTTATAAGGAAGTTATTTAGGGAGTTCTTTGGGATGATTTGTATAAATTTGAGAGGAAGGGTGCAGAGAAGGCAGGCAGAATATTAAATTGGGATTTGGGGCTGGCGTACTCTGAATGCTAGAGGGAGTGGCTAGCATACTCTGAATGCTAGGAAATTATGTGTACTGTAATCTTATATCTATGTTGTTTATCTATGTGTAATCGTAGAAGTGTTGTGTAGGAACAAACCTAGTATCAGTGTGTTTATTATTGTATTGTATCTCAATATAATATACCAATTAGTATTGTATATCAGTGGCTATTAAGTTGTTTCCCAACATACAGCCTCCGTATGGATATGGATATCAATTTGTTTGGTTACCAACTGTATTTATGGTTAGGTTGATCATTGAGCTTCCAAACTGAAGAAAATCAACCTAAGGCACTTCCATCCTAGGATCTGTATGCTTTTTTTACATGTGATCCTCCATGCAGTGTAAAACTACATTAATTCAAGCCATGTATTCATACTGTAATTAAGCACAAATCACTTATTAGATGCTTGGACTAGCTTCATTCTGGGAACTCATAGTTTATGCTATCTAAGGCTGTTTACTTATGATGTCAACAACTCAACATAATTGTTTACTGTGTTAAGGAACTTGAGCTTAGTACGTGGTCAGACTTGATTCTAATCAGCTTAAGCTTCCTTGCTAATTGGCAATTTATGAATATTTTTTGAGTAGGTATGTTCGAATGAAGACTTGTTTGCACACCATTCCTTCTGCAATTGAACAACATGGGACAGAGTGGCCTGAGGAATGGCCCAAGAGGCTTGAATCTTATCCGGATTGGATGAACAATAAAGAAAAACTGGTTGCAGATACCAATCACTGGAAATCTATTGTTAATAAGTCTTATCTTACTGGAATGGGCATTGACTGGTCAAGTATCCGGAATGTAATGGATATGAAAGCTGTCTATGGAGGGTATGCAACCAAAACAACTTTATTTTGTACTTGATTTGAAAGTCTTAAGAGCTTGTAGATTAATAGATAACAAGGATAAATTAGTTGCATCAAAAATTGGGTTGCATTTTTTTTATGCATATAAAATGCACATGTGATTTCTGCTTTTTGAAATTACAGATTTTGAACTTATGGTAGGAACATGGGTCATTAAAATTCTCCTGTAAAAATACAGATTGGCCGCAGCTCTCTCGCAACTGAAGGTCTGGGTGATGAATGTTGTCCCTGTTCATGCACCAGATACACTTCCTATCATTTTTGAACGTGGGCTTATTGGCATCTATCATGATTGGTGTGAGTCATTTGGCACTTACCCAAGAACATATGACCTTTTGCATGCTGATCATTTGTTCTCACAGCTCAAGAACAGGTTGAAGTGAACATTTTCTTACCTTGACTAATCTCAATTCTTAAGAATCATAATTGTTGTGGAAGCCTACTGCTTAGATCACTGATCTCCCACTTTGGATGCCATCACATGAATGCTTAGCAGGCTTTATGAAATCGTTTGCCATCTTATCTAACAAAACAATACCCATGGCATTTGTTAGGCATATCTTTTAACAGTTGACCCACATATATGCAAAGATAGAAGTAAACATTAGTATGCAAATGCTGATAAATTTTCCATGTTTATTTTTGTGGATCTATATCTACTAGTATCTTGAAAAGGTGAGAAACTTGTACAAGACTAGAAGCATTCAAATTACTTTGTTTTAGTCTTCTTATGTTTTTTTCCTAGTTTTTTCATTCCCAACCATACGGGATATTTTCTGTATCAGTTTTGTTTGGTCTTATGTTTCATGTCACATGGCAATGTGACAATGTCCATGCTTCATAGACACCCAGTTTGCCCACACATATTTCCGTATTGTGCTCTGTGGAAGCATGTCAAGATACAAACAATCTGCACTTGCAACTTCTGATGAAGAAGGCGCCAAAAAGGCAGTAAGAGTTTTTCTGTTTTAAAACTAACAGTATCCATATGGATATAACCCAAGGCAGTGGCAAAGATAAGAAATAATGAAAAAGCCATGAGACCACACTTTTGCTCTTTTATGTCAACCAGCTAATGTCTCTCAAATGTTTTCACTTATTATATGGGCTCAAACTCCCCCTTGACATGGGTAGACTTATTTTTTTATCACGTTGCTCCCTTATGCTTCGAACATTTCTTCTGCAGGTGTAAGCAGCCAGTATCCATTGTTGTTGAGATGGACCGTATATTACGGCCTGGAGGTTGGATGATCATACGGGACAAAGTTGAAATTCTAAATCCATTAGAGGAAATATTAAGAAGCTTGCAGTGGAAGATCATAATGACTTTTGCTAAGGATAAGGAGGGTATCATATGTGTGCAGAAAACTATGTGGAGGCCTTAAATCTTCTATTATTTGCAGTTTGCTTGTTATATCAGAGCAACCGCAAGTGCAACTATAATTGGAATTGTTACGCTCTGCCTTTCTTCAATATAAAATCATATGAAGCCATGTTAATTGGCTCCATCCATCCTACAAATTCCACTGATCCTTAATCTTTGTGAAAATTTTGACTTATTTATCTCTAATTTTTTCCCTCCTTTTGGCTGTAATTTTGTTTCCCGCCAGCTTTGTATATGAGACGAGGATGAATTAACTTACTGAACATTTGTATGAGATGAAAGTCAACCTACAGTGCCCATGGTTTAATTTATTTACTTACATCTTTTGCATTTCTTCTACTATTTTGTTCCTAATTCTAAGAGAGAAGTTTGCGATTCCAGACCAAGTCGGAACCAGCGTTCCAATTATAAGGTTGAGTGAAAAGAAGAAAAGATGTATAGAACTATAGGAGATTGATGCCCAATGGCTTAGTGGTGAATTTACACACGTGATTCATGATTAATAAAAGAAATAATAGGATCACTCGAGAAAGTGTACAGTATTTTCATAGCATGATTGTATCACATGATATTTTTTATTAAAAAATAAAAAAATATCTAGTAACTCAAATGATATACGGGGTTTATTTGAGAGAACTCAAATGAATTACTAATTTAGTAATTTACTAGTCTTGCTATTGTTTTTTCCGATCAAGACCCAAAAAGACATAACACTAGGCTGATAAGTTATTACACCTGGGCCTGGCCCATGAGTCAGCGACAAAGGCTTACCACAAAGGGGTGGGCTTGGGAGTTAAAAGTACGGTTCATTCCTTTCCAAGACGGCATCTTCTTCCTTCCTCCTCTGGGACGTCTTCCGCCACCGGGAATCGCTCTTCGCAGAAAAGGAAGCGCCTGTCTCTGTTTCCAAACATGCTTAGTTACTTTCTCTAAAACAGGTAGAACAAGAAAAGCCAACCATGCCTTTGTCTTCAGTCCCAGCTCGTCTTACGCTTCTGGCCCTGTTCTCTGCTACCACCTTCTATTGTCTCTACAAAGCTCGCCGCCTTAGACACTTTAAACTCTCCCTATACCCTAAACCTTGTCTTCCCACTAGCAAAGGCAAGATCCTCTTCGTTTCTCAAACAGGTACCTCTAAATCCCTTGCTCAGCGTCTTCACCAGCTGTTGGCGGCGAATGATCTGGCATTCGACCTCGTCGACCCTAAAGACTACGAGCCTGAAGACCTCCCTAAAGAAACTCTTGTCCTCATCGTAGCTTCAACCTGGGAAGATGGAAAACCACCTCCAAATGCTAAATTCTTCGCAACTTGGCTTGCTGAAAGTGCCAAGGATTTTAGGGTGGGTTCGTTAATGCTTTCAAGGTGCAAATTTTCTGTATTTGGTGTCGGAAGCCGAGCATATGGAGCTACTTTCAATGCCGTCGCAAGGGATTTTGCGAAGCAGATGAGGGCATTGGGTGCGATGGAGGTGCTTCCTGTATGGGAAGGAGATATCGATAGGGGTGATTTAGATGGTGTTTTTGATCTTTGGTGTGCGAAGGTGGTCGGGTGTCTGAAGGGTTTAGAAAATAGCGGGGTTTTAGAATCCAGTGTTGGTGGGGAATGTAATGCTCCAAGCCTTGAAGAGTCCGAAGAGGACTCTGATGGAGAGAGCGATATGGAGTCGGAAATTGTTGATCTTGAGGATATTGCGGGAAAAGCTCCTTCGAGGAAGTCAGTGCCAGTAGTGGAGACTAATGGGAAATTGAATGGTAAAAGGGAAATGGTGACACCGGTTGTAAGAGCAAACTTAGAAAAGCAGGTACGTTTGTTTATACTAGGTTTTCAGCGACGTCCAAGTGCTGCAGTTTGTTTGTATGAACTATGAAGTACTGAAAGATTAGATTTTTGAAATTAATTAAATGAGCAAAATTTTATTATTTGGATCTAGCAAGTATTTCAAACTGGTGTTTAAGATAATGTGACATGAAGTAAAATGAAACTTTTTGCTGTGCTATTATCAGTGTTAATTATTCATACCTATAATTTATACATTGAAGAAAATTAAGTCAGTAAGTAAAAGCATATAGCATGTTGGGCATTTGAAGACTAGGTAAGGAACATTTCTGAGTGTTTCTGTTCATCTAGAGCATTCAAATACCTGCAAAGGAGAATCACCTTGTGCCAACTTCTGCATAGTATAGTGAAACCCCTGCTTAGGTTTAGGCTCTAGAATAACATTACAAAAGGACATTTACTGTAATTTTTATACCAATTGTTGTATAGAGGGCTTAATACTAAGCTAAAAATTATAGCTGTTAGTTAGGTTACAGCTTTTGATATTTAACTGTAGCAACTCAAGCGCACATCTCAACTGTGACTCGACCCACTTGAACCTCCGCCACAGGACAATTGCTGTCACACCTTAGCGAATATATTCTATATAAGTGGACAATGAGGTTGATACCTTGGCCTCTGGCATACAAATAAATTTCATAGAATGCAGTTTCTCCTACTACCTGAATAATTATGCTTACTATCAGTTGAACTTTCTTTGATATGATACAGATTATTGTTTTAATTGAATTTCTTCAAATAACATATATAAATTTCATATATTCCAGATTCTTTTACTGCTCGAATAGTTATGGATTTATGGTTTACGATTATTTGAAATTTCTTAGATATATATAAGTTTCTTTTTTTAATTGGCTTTCTTCAAATAATATCAATGTGCAGGGATATAAAGTTATTGGTTCACACAGTGGTGTTAAAATTTGTAGATGGACCAAGTCACAACTTCGAGGTCGAGGTGGTTGCTACAAGCACTCATTTTATGGCATAGAGAGTCATAGGTAATTGTAATTCAGTTTAGTATTTATCTGCATCCGTAGTTCAGTTTTATGTGATTAGTTTGAGTTTCACATGTAAAAAAGAGATTTCTCCATGTTAGCACAGACTCTCACATGCTGGCATATATTGGCCAGTGGCCACTAATATATAGTTTTAATCACATACCATCTTGTCTGCAGTTGATATTTTACCTCCCCCCCCTCCCAAAAAGGAAGAAAAAAGAAAAAACTAATTAAAGAGGAATAGAAAGGGGGGGTGTTGCCATTGCTATTTATCTGAACTTATCTTTAGCTTTTATCACCTGGGGCATTGATGGAGTTTCTGTTGTTGTCAAAGATTGCTTTTATATTTTTGTATTTATATCCTTTAAAGCTATCTTCTGTTTGATGTGTTGACCATTATACTTCAGCTGCTAATTTTAATTTTCAACGTCTAATGTTTGATTGATACAGGTGCATGGAGGCAACCCCTAGTTTGGCATGTGCAAATAAATGTGTTTTCTGCTGGAGGCATCACACAAATCCAGTAGGGAAAAGTTGGCAGTGGAAGATGGATGATCCAATAGAGATTGTAAATTCTGCAATAGACCTACATACAAATATGATTAAACAAATGAAAGGAGTTCCTGGTAAATTATTTTTTCTATGCTGTAATCATTTCAAAATATAAGGTTGCTCTCAGACTGATGGACCTACATAGGACAATGATGAAGTAGCCAAAGTAGCTCTTGATCATGGCATACATTTTATTTGTCACCAAGTTCTCCCTTAAAATTTTGAGTGCTAAAGCAAACTTAAATTATGATTTCACCTCATATATCTTCCACATCAAATATTTGGTAGAGTAGTTGCTTCGGCATATGGAGGCTGGCTTCTATTTTGACTGTACCTCTGAATATTTTTCTACGTGGGTGTTGTATGGTAACAAGACCAGGTTCTTGTACCCAAGCATATTAACATCCATTATATAGGGGGAATCGTCATGTTCCACGATTTTTCATTCTCATCTATAATTCATGCCTGGTGGCTTCTTCCTTCCTGTATCTTAGGGTAACTGGTTTTCTGAAGATAAGGTTAAGAGAGTGAAATGTCGAGCTTCATATCTTCATGAATCATTAACTTATTTCTCAAACATATTGAAATATAGCTTGCAAAAGATAAAATACACCACTACACAGTTATGGTCCCATTCCAACTGATGCAGGGTACTGAGAAGATTAGATCTTTTTCATCCCTACTCTTCAGCATGTTATTGCATAATTTCAAAATTGATCCATACATTGGAGAGACCAAGAGATGTGTCTTTTTCTGTAGGAGTCACCTTGGAGAGACTATCTGAAGGTCTCTGTCCTCGGCATTGTGCATTGTCACTTGTTGGTGAACCTATCATGTATCCAGAGATAAATGCACTTGTGGATGAGCTGCACAAACGGCGGATTTCCACATTTCTTGTGACAAATGCACAGTTTCCAGAGAAGATTAAGCTGCTTAAGCCTTTAACCCAGGTTTTCAGGCTTTCACATTTTTCAAAATTAAAATTAAATGTTTCGTTATGCAAGCCAAACTTAATTATTCTTGGTTGGTACTTGTGCAGTTATATGTCAGTGTAGATGCTGCAACAAAGGACACTTTGAAGGCAATTGATAGGCCACTCTTTGGAGATTTCTGGGAGCGATTCATTGTCAGTACTTTCCACATCTGAGTGTGAAAAATCTAGACGTATCTAACCTAGGTGCATTTAGAATACTGTGTAACAATCATACTAAGGGACAAAAACTGTCCATATAAATTTTTTTTTTTAAATAAAACAAAAAGAAAATCTATGCCAACTCTAAGGAGGAGCTTATTAGAAATGCCTACCACTGATGTTTAAGAGCTCTCTTGAATTCAGTATCTTTTTAGGATCCTTAGATCATGGATCCTTCTTTTCTGTGATTGCCATCTTAGAAGCAATGATGTCATTTTTTAGCATTTTATAGTTTCCTGTATTTTATCTGGCCATTTGATATTTGTTTTGCCATCCGGATCTTCAACTTGTCTATGTATTTGAATAATTATATGGCAGGATTCTTTGACTGCTCTCAAGGAGAAAGAGCAGCGAACTGTTTATCGTTTGACCCTGGTAAAAGGTTGGAATACTGAAGATGTGGATGCTTATTCTAAGCTCTTTAGTATAGGAAAACCTGACTTTGTTGAAATCAAGGGAGTTACATATTGTGGCTCGTAAGTTCCCCCGTCTTTCTCTTTTCTCTCTCCTTTAGCTCAGCTAGCTTATTGTTTGCAGAACCATCGTTGAATGACAAACAATGATCTCTTCACAGGTCTGCTACATCAAAATTGACCATGGAAAATGTCCCCTGGCATACTGATGTGAAAGCTTTCTCAGAGGCCTTGGCTTTGCAAAGCCAAGGGGAGTATGAAGTTGCATGTGAGCATGTTCACTCATGTTGTGTCCTCTTGGCAAAAACTGAGAAGTTCAAGATTGATGGCCAGTGGTATACATGGATAGACTATGAGAAATTTCATGACCTGGTGGGTAATCATTTTATTAGTGTTCTGGACTGCATTTGGATTATTGTTTTTTTTCCTGAAATTTAATCCCAATTAAAATGCAGGTGGCTTCTGGAAGAACTTTTAACAGCAGAGATTACATGGCTGCCACACCATCCTGGGCCATCTATGGAGCAGAGGAAGGTGGATTTGATCCTGGACAATTGAGATATAGGAAAGAGCGACATCATAAATCAAGCCGATGATCGATCAGGTCAGAAATATAAGACCCTTGGGCTGCCAACCTTTATTTCCCCTTTTTCTTTGAAATTTTTTCTTATCAATGTATAACACAATAGGTTATACTATAGGACATTTTTGCAGTACATGGCTTTACGCATAGCATCAACCATTGCAATGTAATTTATCCCCTCCCACCTGTTTTGCTTTCCCAATTCAAGGAAGTTGAAGACAGCGCTACAAGTTTCTTAGTTCTTTGTTTACCATAAAGATCATGGTGGTGAACTCGGAGATACGTACTGTAGCAATTTCTCTTTTGTTTTTTGTTTGGAAGAAATTGTAGGAACTTTCTCTTCCCTCATGATCGTAAAGTGTTGCTTTGATGTATTTTGTCTCTTGTGTAATTTTCTGATGCTATCATTGCTTCTCAAATTCCATCAGTTAGCTGACTTGGGAAAGGGAGGGAAACAAAAAATTTATTACACAGTAATTAGTGCGCACATACAAGCATGCACAAATCCCAGAATAATGCTCCACTTGCATTCTTTTTTTACTACTGAGTTTATTATCGGCCTATACTATTTGTCTAAATCAGTTAGATCTTGTATATTTGTATTTCATACCATTACCAAACAGCCTGACGAAAAAAATGAACATCCTTGACCCCAGGGAAAAGTTTCTCTCAGCACGCCGTCCTTTCTAAAGAGGGAGGGAGGTAAGGGGGTAATATATAACTAGAGGCTGAACCAACTCAATCAAGTGGGTTCATCTACTTGTCATAAATGATTCCTTTGGTTGGAACCGTGTGTTTTATTGAAACTCTTGTTAGTGGGGAGGTGGAGTGTAAATTCATTGCTTCTGCAATTGAAGGATGTTTTATTTTCGTTTGTCAAATTGACGTTGTCTAATTCAGAAGGTTGGCATGTAATTGCTGTTTCCAGGATGCCCTTTTATGCACTGCACTGCACTGGTGGAATTGTCACCTTAGTCACAACCCCCCATTTGCAAGTGTTGGATTTCCCATTATACTGAAACATGATTTCACAGAGCGATAACTCTGTTCTGGCTATTAATACTTGCTTCTTAGTAGTCCCTTTACTATCATCCATCCGCCAGCTTGCTTTTCTAGTTGCCAATATTAATAATTTGCAGCAAGGAAATCACTAAATTCTAGTTATGGTTTTGTAAAACCAGTTTTGAACAGAAACATGAGAAATGTATCTACGCCTCATTGCTAATCTGAAACGCGTGCTGATCTGATCAAACATGAGTTGCAAAACGATAGCAAAGAAAATTACAGGACAGCCTAAGAGATGCTGAAATTTCAGAAATTTCTGGCAACTTGTACGGTACAATCAAGTTGGGATACGCAGGGTCCCCACCCGAAAGCGCGTGTTTCTGTCGCGTGTTGACCCACCTGGCCTCAACCTTTCCCTCATCCCGCTTGTCTTTACCATTTAGTTTTAGCTATCTCATCGCTGCTGTGGATCATTTTTTATTTTTTTGATTAATTATTAATTATATTTTTTTATAAATAAATAGTATAAAAATATGAATAAATAATATAAAAATATTCATAAAATTTTATAATATAAATAATAATTAATTAATATTAAAAAAAATTAATAAACAAGAAGATATTAGAGTGTAGTAATATTAACTACAACTCTAAAACAAAATAATAACATAGTATTGGCCTTATTCTTAAAAAAGATTATATTAAAATTGTATTAATTAAGTAAAAAGTTGACAAACACTCGAGAATTTAAAATAACATATTTTAAACCTACAATTATGGTTATTGCAGAATTGGAATGAAAAATATTTTAAAATAGTTCTTCAACTTCAATATAATTGTTACAAATTGTAACTTTTTTCTAAAAAAAAATAGTTGTTTTATTCTGAACGCTGAACTAGTTTTTTTATTTTTTTTTAGTGAAATGAAAAAATTCTTCTGACTCCGTTCATACGATCAACTGTGGTTGTGAGGTCCTTTCTTCTGTGTGATGCGAAAGTACCGAGGACCCTTCCTCGTCAACCCGCTCAGGAAGTACGTGGCCTTCACGTCCCACGTAAGGCTCACTAGCTGGAACCATCAGTGCTATTCATTGGTCTGGTGTGGCGGCTACTTGATTGTTGATTGAAACGTGGATTTCACGTGTCGGAATCCTTCAATACGCGCATAAGTTCTCAATCGGCGTCTTTTTGTAATAACACAGAGCCCGATAGCCAAGTTTTCCAGATGCAGACCCACTGGCAGCGACTCAGCCAAGTACTATCGTCTTAGTCTTCTTTCCACCTCTTCTCCTCTTTCCGATTACATGCTCTGTCATTTTGACCTTCCTGTATTATCTTCTCCTCTTGAATAGATTCATTTCTCTCTTTTTTCGCCACTCTTATTGCAGCGAATGAACTCACAAGAAAATGTAGAAATTTTATTCAAAAGCTACGGCGACAGCTAAGAATGCTGGGGGGAAAAAATCCATACCTTTACCATCTCGAAGCAGAATCCAACAATAGTAGCAATCATAATAAATTTAAAATTATCAAATTCACAGTATTGTAATAGCAGAAAAAAGGAAGCCTTTGGGAGATTAAGAAAAGACCAATACGATATCGCCAATAAATACAACGCAAAGAGGTTTTCGTTTCTCAATATTATCGTTTTTTATATCAATCCTTGAAAAACATGGCAAAACAAGAAACCCAAGAATTTTTTTCATGAAAAAAGAAAAGGAGAAGAGAAAAGGCTAATCATTATCTGTAGTCGTTTTTAACTGCTCTTTCTGGGTTTGCTTTTCCGCCTGGCTCTGCTTCTCGAGGGCTCCCCTTTTGGGAGTTGCCTCTCCTTGGACACTTCCTCTTCCTTTGTAAACCTTATGCATACTGATGATCCCTCTTGTTGCCGTACATGTTGTTCTTGTTCGTCTCCGTCGCTTATTTTACCTTTCTTCAATGAGCTCTCCTCTCCTTCGGCTGCAGCTGGATGCTCTACTGGTAGTTCTTGTTTCTCCTCGCTTTCTGTTTTCTCAACGATCTTACGAGGCCTACCTCTTTTTCGAGGAGTCTGAGGTTGAGTTTGTTGCTGAGTCTGCGGCTGAAGTTGTAGTTGTCGAGTCTCATCTCCTGTCGATGAAGCTTCAGCTATTGCTACCGAAAGTTCCTTCGTTTTTTGTGGCCTTCTCTTACCCATAAATTTCTCTCTATCAATAACACAACAAGCTTCAATGTTTCTATCACTGAATCCCACTATTTCTGCTTTCTAGATCACCAGTTTTCAGAGATCATCAAAATAAAATCTTTAACACCTTAGTCCCTCTATTGATTCCCTGAAAAAAAAATTCTTTCCAATACATAGACGTTTCTTTTTAACGCAAAACCCTCAGGTTCGCTCTCTTTGAAGAAGTTAAAAGCAAGCAGACCAATATCTTTGACTAGAATTCAGGTTCGAGAGACGCTATTAAAGCAGCCTCCTCTCAAATATAGCGGAAAAAGATATAATAACTAGATACAAATAGAATAAACAATTCATAAAAGCTCAAAAGCCTTCTTTCCCTTTCTTTTTGTCTATTCATTCCATCTATTGCCATGTACATATATCATTTTCTCTCCCTGGACCTGGAGGAAGAAAAATAGAAAAACAAAAAAGAAGACGTAGCTAGCCTAGATAGAGGGGAAGGTGATAGACTAATAGTGTGGTGAGGGAGCAAAGTTGAGAAGAACCTCTGTCTCTTTGACTGCTGCATAATTCATAAACTTAAACTAACCCAAATATTATCGAGGACAAAAAAAGAAAAAAGCGAGAAAGAAGTAGTAACCAGTAACCATGGTTAAAGGGTAGGGGGGGTGGACCAAAGGTAAAGGGCGTGATGGGAAAAGGGCGTGTGGGTTTTGTTACGAGGGGTAAGGGTTTGGTGTATTGTACTAGTCAGAGTCAGTCTGACCACTTGTGTCGCTTCCCGGGTTTCGCGTCTTAACCCTTCAGCTTTAATTGATGGGGTCGTCATACGGATGCAAGCGTACCTGCCTCTGCTTCTTCTACCATAATTGACCCTTCCTTCATTCCATCCCCAATCATCAAATCGTATTACAAAACGGATCACGGAGAAATTCGCTTCTCACCTTTCTGGGAATTTGATTGTTGGATCGATGTGAGGCTGAGGGTCTCAGCACTTCACACCCCACCTTCATCTTTAATGGTTTTGTCTGGTGATCCTGTGGGTCATGGTGCTCTTCTGTTTTGTGATTGGTCTTGTCTTGGGTGAGTATTATTATTATTATTATTGGAATAATGATTCCTAATTTTTTACTCTCCATCTCCAAAGAAAAGGTTTTAAATAAAAGAGAGGGAGGAGTTGTCACTGTTTGGCAAATAGTCAGTTGAGATATTTTAAAGGAAAGAAAAGGAATTTTCTATGGCAACTTGAATCACACAAAAGGACAAGACAAGATAACACAATGGCGGGGTTTGGTGTTTTTCCCCCTCCAAAATAACAACTAATGACGCTAATTAATTTGTTTGATTTTTGACCCCATGATTCGTATTAGTGGGCGATGGAAGTTTCGCGCGTATTTGAGTTATATAGTGTTAAATGAGTCATAAGCAGCGAAGGATTATTGGTGGTTCAACACAAGACAGCAAAAATCTCGTGGAAGAGAGGACCACAATAATAAGCATGGTTTGTATATTGCCCTCAATAACTCACCACGTCGATATTTAAAATAAACACAAATTAGAAACAAGCTATCCTAGTCTGTGCTTATGAACCCAAAATGTGGAAATCTATGATACTTAATATTTAAATTTTAAACACACAATAAGTTTTGGATTACTCAGTCAGATGCTTTCTTGTTATATTTCTCTCCGCCTTCAAGGGTTTTAAAAAGTATATAGTAAAAGATAAGGGTAAAAGATAAAGGGCAAGTTAAAGAAGTAAACAATACTTGTTTGATAACAGTAAGATTGAGTGGAGGATGATCAATAAAA
>JASKGM010000001.1:2902415-2931375 GCA_034509205.1 Ceratonia siliqua | reverse complement strand
ATATACATGCACGAGAATTGAGTAGTAGCTAGGGAATCAAGTAAAATACATGTACAGTGGCAAGTTCAGTTGTATAGTTCAGAATCCAACAAGATCATGTTGGTGGGACCTGTTCTGCAATATTTATATCATTCATACCAACCTGGAAATACTCTCCAAATTAACAACCACACTGTATAATGAAAGCTATTTTTCAGGGACATCCCATCTCTTCATTTCTCCTTCTATAATATGAGCGGCTTTTCTATTGCAAATTACTGAAAACTAGTTGACAACTCACAAAACTACACAACAAATGCTTTTTGCTTGTTTGTACTATAAAGGTAACAGTGATGAGATCGAAGGATGGCCTAAAAAACATTGTTTTTAGTTTTTATATAATGATTCTATTTCTGGCTGTGTATCTTGAAATTCCGTCAAATATAGATTATTCATAAAACATAAAAGAGAGAATCTGTGAATCAGACGCCGTCAACAAAGCTAGCTAGCTATGTATAAAAACAATAACAAAAAAGCATTAACATTTCTAATTTAGTTAAAGTAGAATATATAGGACCATACGAGGGAAGTTGGATAATGAAAACTTTAAACTAGAGCCAGTCATCTGCGACTGCGTGGGCACTTTGTTTAAGCCTCCGCCGCCGGAGCTGGTCAGCTATAAAGGTCGACGTTATATTACGTTTCGTGGGTCCGATTCATCATGACCATCCAATATGCGAATCCCAGAATATCCTGCACCGTCCGTGGGGATTTGCGTTTTGTGCATAGGAGAGACGGTCTTTTGGTGATGCCTCTTTCAAAAGCTGACTCCTGTTGAAAACCGAGGAGGTGAGCAACCCTAGGTCACCATGTAACCATCCTGATTTGGCCAACACGGGTGACATTAACACTGCCCTTTGGAGTGGCGACGTACCGACGTAGTACGTACGTGGAGCATGGTCAAATATTATGGAGTGAGTAACTTGAGTATTAAAAGTGGGATCCATGAGGCCAAGTTCCATTATTATGTCTTGTGCTGAACGGCAACGTTCGCGGGTCTCATGAAATCATGAAATTGAACATTTCTCTGAATTTACTATTGCTACTCCACAAATTCTTCAAACCAATTCGATAATGGAATTGTTTAGTGCTTACCAAATTCATAAGAAAATGCTCTTCATCTGGAATATTTCGCTAGCTTTATTAGCCTCATTCCCTTTTCAAATTAATTATTTTATCAGTTGGTCGTTCCTGGCGAAGAAAATACTACAGATATTTTATTTTGGTAAATTACTACAGATTTTGTTCATAACTAGCTAGTGATCAACAAACCATTTAATTAATAGCAAAATTTAAAAAATATATTATCAATATTGCATGCCTAATATTTCTATAAGTAATTAAAATTACTTCGGTTACTTCGTGGATTTGCTTGCTTAGCTTATGTGCATGTTATTTAGAAGTGTCAATTAAGGCCAAATTCGACGGTCAACAACGCATTGTGTTAAAAAACACAGGCCTTAAAAAATCAATATCATTTTTTACTCTTCTCGTTTAAGGCTCAACCTCACATGACTCAATTCTTGATGGGTTAGGTTGAGCCTTATAGAGCATTTTTTTTTTATAAAATTATTTATTTTTCACTTCTAACTTATTTCATGCAAGTATAAAAATTTGAGTGTTTGTTAAATGATGTATTTAATATAACTTGGATGTATTTGAAATAAATTTTTAGTTTTTAAATTTTTTATTTATTTTAATTTATGTTGTCTTTTTAATAGCGTATAATATAAATTATATAACTAATTTGTTAATTAAATTTATTTGTCATTATGTTTGAAATAATATAGGATTAATAAGAGTATACATTATTTGATAGCCAATATGTGAAAAATAACAAGAAGTCTCAAATATATCTATATTTGAATGAATCAAAACTTGAATTTCTTTTTTTTTTAATATTTAAATATTTTGTAATATTGAAATGATCATAAACATCAATTTTTAAAATTATCAAAAATGATATGTGATCTATTAAGTATTCAAATCATTACTGTAGCTAGTTAATCGACTTTTAGTATTGGTGTACATGTACCCAATTGATTGCATGATTTTGTTTATAATGATAAACTTGTTAACTTTAAATTTGTTTAACTTTCTTTATTATTACTACCTTTTAATTACAATTTATACTTTGCAAATGAATAAGATAGCAATTTAACAATTATACCAAATTTATTTAAATAATATTTAAATATAATTATTGATAATAATTAATTAATTCTTTTAATTTTAATTTTAATTTTATGTTAGTGTCTTTGAATTTTTTTAAAAATTAAATCTATGATAGATTAATATTTTTTATTATATATATAAATTTTACATAATTATAATATATATTTTTTTAATACTTTAATTTATTAAGATCATTTTAACCATGTAATTTTATAAGATTAAGATTGAATTAAAATTTTAAATTATTTTAATAAAAAACTTTTTAGATCTGACTTATTAAAAATTAACACAAGTCAAATTCATCCTTAATGTTATTAATGGTTATTTAAAAAAAATAAAACGAAAGTATGAAGATTAAAAAAATGACAATAAATTCTTATATACAGTCGGAATTATACCTAATTTTTTTGTATATTTGTCCATGTCACTGACTGATGGAGGCGGGAACTAGGATTTTCCTCTTTTATAAGATTGACAAGCAGTTTTGAACTTTGGACTTTTGGAGGAAAAGTCATGCGTGGCTGGGAAAAAATGATAATTTAATTTTTTAGGCTTAGGCACATTTTTTTTAAAGCATGCACATCACTTTCAGGGACACCAGCCTCGTAACACGTAAATGCAAATTCTTTGCATCTATCGGATAAGATGACATTTTCAGGTCAGAAAGCCATTTCCTTGCAATTAATTAGGTCTCTATCCCACTACTTCATATTTTGAAGAGCCTTAGATTATGCCCACTTGTATTTTATTATTTCTTGCATCTAAACCAAAATTGATATGAGAAAAAGGGAAATAGAATATAATAGTATATACTTTTTACGAGCACGATTCATCTTTTCTTGTGCGAGTTTCTGGGTCGTCCTACTTTCGCTGCCACGAGTTTGATGCATAGTATCGAAAGCTTTGAGCCTGTAAGTCGACACTCGACAGCGATCTGAAAGGGACTTGCTTTTTAGAATTCGATTAGATAACCGTGGGTGTGATAGAGAAAGAATGTTGAGTCATAATCTGAGATTGCGGATGAACAATTTTCATGGTTAGAGTTTTTTTATTTTGCGGAAAAAAAGGGTCCGAATTTGTGGTCATGCACCATTCTATAACAGAGAGATTTGGCTGGTTGTATGACGTGCATGTTATTTGCTATAATTGCCAGAAGTTTTGGGATAGTGGGTATCTTTGTGCTTTGAAGGAGGATCAGGATATACTTACACAGTTCATCAGCTCTTCATTTCTTTTCGTCCATGCTCTCTTCTTAATTGAACGAGCTGCAACTCAGGAAATGAATTTCTTTTGGCTTGGCTGTAAGTGGTTTGTGGGTTGGTATCTATGTTTCTGTATCCAATCTAATTATTAGTCCCTGCTTGAGGAATATGTTCATGCTACGATGTCTATGATTTCGGTTTCCTATAATGGGATGTTCATTATTTGGAAAAGAGAAGACTCCGCCACCAAATTTGGCACTGTACTGAGTAAAAACTTTAATTGAATGGGTGTTTTCGAATGTCATTTCCTTCTCTATTGTCTTTTCTGCTGAAGTCTGAACTGCGTTTTTCCTTGGAATTGCTCTGTACTTTTTCTCTCCCCTTTTCCCTTCTTTCCTCCCATTGTTTGGTTTTTCTTTTTATTTTTTATCATCTTGCTTTTATTTATTTGTGATTCTGTCTTTCTTTTTCCTCGTTACAAGCGTTTCTGTTCCTAAAAATATGGGTCTTTTTTAACACTATATTACCTGTAACTTGTGGGCTGTGGCACTGTTACCTTTTATTTTTGCTCCATTCTAGGTTGTATGGGTTGGACTCTGACCATCAAGGTCTGTCCGTGTCCTTTGTTTTTATTTTCTTCCTTATTTTAAGTTTTTGTTTTTACTTTTGATTGTCTGATGGCCGAATACTCTGTTGATTCGGAAACAGGTTTCAATCGGCAATCTGATGTAGACATCGGTGGTCCCAGAGATGCTCTGAATCTAACATAGAGGATTTCAGTGATTGAGTGCCTGAAATATGGAAGGTCCTTATGAAGCATCTAACAATGGAGAAGCTGCTGAAGGGAGCCTTCAGATTATTAAATACTCTCCTTATAAACCATGTAACAAGTTATCATCAGCTTGGTTTGATCTAAGAGTCTTTTATGTGAGAGTTAGCGGTTTTCAGGTAGACGGATCCACCCCCGAGTTTCTCACTCTCAATCATATCCCTCTAAGCCATGATACCCTTTTAGAGTTAAATGGTGTTAGAAGTAGCATGTACTCCCATGGGGTGTCTTCAGTTCTTAGAAGAGATCGATTAGATAAGAAATCAGAAGAAGCTACCTTTGTGAACACAGATAGTATAAGATTGACAGGGAGCATGAAATTTGAGGTTTATGATAAAGAGGATTGCATTCTCTCTGGGGTTTTGGAGATGTCTAATAGCAATGGTTTCACCGGGGAATCCAAATGTAATACAAAGCGATGGAGCATGAGTTGTGAAACAGATATCACAGCTAGCCCTGGCTTCTTGAAGGGAAAATATGTTGCTAGCCCTGAATTAACTTGTCCATCAATTGAGGTTTATGTTGCAGGCTGCTTTTCGGGAACACCTATAATTTTGACTAAGACGCTGCAGCTCAATTTCCGGAAGAAGCATACTAGGAAATGCACGTTGAATCCCATTCCAGAATATGAAACAACTGAATGCCAGAAAAATGTATCTGATGGACTTGATTTGCAGGTAAAATACATGACAGATTATAATACAAATTGCTGGAATTGGGCAATGTTTTTGCTTCATGTTATTATGCTTGTATTTTTTTGTTATGCTCTTCAAGGGATGCGTATTTCTTGTAGTAAAATTTATTATAATTAGTAGTAAATTTCCATTTCCCATAGATTTATTAACCAAATCTCATTCTGTGAGAGTTATTTATGATCCAAACTTCCTTGGCTGGATACCCATCTTTATTAAGTTATCTGTGTCTTGGTTCCCTTGTTTCTTCCTATCCTGAAGGATTTTCTGTTCAGTTGTTCCCTACCATTTTCCTTAGACATCATCAAGTTCCAAGTTTTAATTGAATCAAGTGCATAATGTTCTGAGGGAGGGAAATTAGGCTGCTGATTATCTTTATAAACCGCTTTTGGTTTATTGAACATTTTTTTTTGGGTTATCCCAGGGGCGTCTGAATTTTGAGCAATTCTCTTCGCTGGGCCACTAAGCCCAGACTGGTTTCTATTGTTTGATAAAATCTGTGTCCAGTTTACCAAAAAATAGAGGAATTAAATGTTATCCTAGTAGTGCATAATGGTATGGAGGCACAACTTTTAAGTTATGGGGAGCTACTAAATTACCTCATTATTTTCTGTTTCATAGTTTCCAATGCCCAATTTATGAGGCAGGTGTGGACTCTGGACAGCCTCAACCGTATAGAGATGGAGGACAATTTGCAGTATAGTGCCCACTGTCTCTATCCATATGTTTGTATGTTTAGAGCCAAATGGGGTTGATGAGAAATTCTTAAAGAGATCAAGTCAATTATAAATAAACATATGAACATGTTAAAGTGAGTCGCACTAAAAAATGTATATGACATGTCTACATGGATTGGTTTACTTATAATTAGTAGACCGGGTCTACTTTTTTTCTTATAAACCTCCTGTGGATATTGGGTTACTTTTATTGAGTTCCTTTTGGATAATGCACACAGAATTTGAGACCGTGGTGGCAACTCATTCTCAAAACACTCTAGACCACAGATAGTTTTAGATACTTATCTCGCTGCCTTCCTACTGCTCAGTTGAGTTTGACAACTGCCTTGTGTCAGGGTGTCCTTGTTTCAGTAATCATTGGATAATTTTGCCAAGCAGCATCCCTATTTGCATAGTGGATGTAACTGTCTCATGATTTTGCATATTTAATATCATTAGTTTTTATGCCTCTTATTAGCTAGCCTCAATTCTATCGCGAACTCATCTTCAAAACACACAGTCTCTATCATAAATTAATCTTATTCAAGGGTAGGTTCTGCTAAAGCTTGCTTGCATTGTTTATGAGATCTTCTCAGCCTCTTAGTTTTGAAATATATACTAGTGTGATAAAAACTCTTCAACAGATGGGATTTTATCTCCATTAAGAACTTTTTTACCTTTCTTGCTGCAGATCTCCATTAAGAACTTGATGTTTCATTAATGGATTCAAGTTCTTTGCAATGTGTACAGTGAAGCATTTGTCCATACCTTAATGGCATCATCATCTTGGATAGATACAATAGGTGTTTTAACCTCTTAACCCTACTGAAATACTTTCAACCTCAGTGCTCGCTTACCCTCTCAAAGCGTTAATGATCTGGGATGTGCGATGTAGCCTATATTAATTTCCTCAATGCGCTATGCCTGGATTTCCTTGGGATGAATAGTCAGAATTCAATTTACAGTTTATACTGATGTTTTGGGTGTGTAAAACATATTTTTGTTCGATATGAATTCTTTTCAGCTAAATGGTCCTATTACTGCATCCTCTGCATCTTCATAGCCAGTTTGAAATGTGCTTGTGTTTTTACGAAAGTGTTTTTTATGACAATGTTGCTTTTATGAAAGTGGTTCGAGTTTTCTAGTGGTTTCGTGAAAATGTCTTATGACCACCTTGCTTTTACGAAAGTCGTATGAATTTATGTGACTTTGCTTTTGCCAGGTTTCTTGTTGTAGTCCCCTTATTCCTCTTTCTTTTATGCTTCCTAGGTAGCGGATTACAGAGGCTTCAAACTAGAAAATGAAGAAGATTACAACGGCATGTACTGGCAGAGAACAGGATATATAGATGGGGAAGATGGTGAACTATCGTTTTTTAATGCCGGCGTAAGAGTTGGTGTTGGAATTGGGCTTGGAATCTGTATAGGAATTGGTGTAGGGGTTGGACTGTTAGTGCGTTCATACCAAGCAACCACCCGTAACTTTAAAAGGCGGCTCATATAACCTCTGTAGTTGGAATGGAACCATTTGCCATATTGTTCAAAGGCAGCCAACTATCGTGGTAAACTTGATAGTTTTTTTTTTTCCCCTTGTAATTTTCTTTCTATTCTTGTTTTTCCTCACAAGCCTGTAAAGCAATGCGCTTGTTTTGAAGGGTATCCGATGACATACATTGTATGACTGATTTTGGCAGGTTGTGTCAAACTTGTATGACACGTATTTTAATGTAAATGAAACTATTTTCTGGAAGTAGATGAGATCACTTGGTAAAGGACTTGGTAAAATGGTAGTTCAATCATACTGATCTGAGGAACAAGTTCGCCTCTTTTTGTAGGATGAGTTGTGGTATTAAAGAGAGGAGAAATGAATGACACATCCCTTTTTGTAGTAACTAATTTACTAAACTGAACTTGACCTAAACATTACAATGAATCAGTGTTTATATATTCTCCGCTATGTTTAAACACCAGGATTGCAAGTGCCTTATCACGCTGGCAGTTCAGAGTTTGTCACCAGTTCCCCAAAAGGCAGCTGATCTCAAATCATCCTGAGCAATTAATCTGGAAAACTCCTCGGGTTTATAGTTCAATGTAGCTGTTCCTCCAAATTCTTTGGGTAGATTTTCGTCTTCAAAGTACAACTTCATCAGCTCCACGCTATCTTTACTTTTGGGTTGGACGAACTTCACCTTTTCAAATGTCTTGTTATCCAACAAGTAGAACCAGTAACCTTGGTGCTCAGATAACGTCAATATTACCCATGTCTCGAATTGTAAGCAGAGATCAAACCTTCCAAGAAGCTTCAAAAATCCGAGGGGGGTTGTAAAGAAATGCTATGCTAAGCCTCTCAGGATAGTGGCTTTGTAGAATGTTAACAGTTTCTCTGGCTGATTTAATGGGTGGAACACTGTTGATCAATGACCATCCACTGAAGTCTATCAACCACGCCATTTGTTCTTGACCTTGTGGAAGGTTATATTTTCCAGAAGATACACCAGATGCCGCATTTGATTAAAGAAACGTTCTTCAACATCCACCAGCAGATTAAATTTTCAATTCTAATACCCCATTAAAGCTCAAGTAACTGAATAGTTTATTCCAACTAAGGTACTTGCACTCTAGGTCTCGTTATAAGAACTGTCCTTCCTTGTGTCTCCCCATCAATTGCAATCTCAAGCTGACAAATGAGATTTACCTTACTGTATTTCAGACCAAATTTACGCAGGAACAGGAAATTTTAAGACAGCTTACCCAGTGGATTTCCTCAGGCTTGTAGGTTAATCTCCACCTGAGTGTCTCCAACATCTTCTTGACCTTTTCTACATTCCAATTGCGAGCTTCCAGATACCTCCTCAAACAAGCATCAGTGTAGTAAAATTCCTGAATTTGGAAGGCTTTATAGTTTAGACTGAGTAGAAAATCTTTCTGTTTGCACGACTGCCTCTGATAAGGGGAAAAAACAAAGATTTGAAAAGAAATAAAAGAAACCTTAGACAAATGCACAGAAACAGAGCAAGTATTCAGAGTAGAGAACAAAATAAGGAACAGATCCATAGACATATAACTAACAGAAATCAAAGAAAAGGCATAACAATCTATTTCGGATTCTACTGATAAAATTATTGGCGATCACCAAGATTCCAGTAAAAAAAAAAAAATTCCGGACTAGCATCAAAATTACAAATTCGAACATAAAATTGGTGCTTTCTTCAATGCTCCTTAGTATTACTCAGAGCATGTTCTTAATTTTTAAATTTTAAATTTTTTTAAATTTTATTTTAAAGAATAAGTTAAATTTTTTTAAAAATTTGAAAAAAAGAAAAAAAATTCATAACACATTAATTCAAAAGTAATTCAAAAAAAAGTAAACAAAAATCTTTAAGATTCTTTTTTTTATTTTTTTAAATTCTTTTAACTTATTTTTAAAATAAAAATTATAAAAAAATTATAAAACTAAAAATTAAAAACATGCCTCCTGAGAGCATTGAAGAAACCACCCATAAAACTAACCTGAGAGAAAACAGTGACTCATACAGATAGAACCGCAGCAGTGCAGCTACACAGCCATCCCACTCTTTAGGAGCAAAACTACTTTTTCACAAGAAGACGATAATTTGCAACCACTCATCACCAACAATAACCAAAAGAAGGTCGCTGGGGGAAGAGAAACAAGGAGACAGTGAGATATCTAAAGCGTTGTGGTTAAAATAAAATATTTGAAAAGAGATTACTGTGATCATATGGAATTATAGACTATTTATCTAGAGAATTATGATTTTTGCATGTTTATAATCTATCCTTCTTCCTCATTAATTATCCTACATTTATTTTCAACATTATTCAGTTTTCGTATTCATGCACTTTAATTCGTGCTTTTTCTGGAACAATGGCCCACAGATATAAGATTCTTATATAATATGAATTTTTTTATCTTCTGTTTTAGTGTTTTTGCTTTGGGGGCATATTAACGAAAGCTTAAGATTTTCTATCAACAAGAATTTAGAGCATTTTAAATGATGTAGTTGGCACCACGAGGAGAAGTGGGTAGGGGCCGTCAACTTCAACCATCTGTCACATGAGACGATTTCCAAATAAAAATCTCCTCTCCAGTTTCCAACACAAAGATGATGCTAGTTCTTATACAAAGGTCAATCTTTGAGTCCTTTGCTGGCTCTGCATCACTCCAAATGGAAAGCAATAAGACAGAAAATCCATAATCCAACCCTCTGAGTCACTCTTCAACAGTTGAACGTGACAGATTCTGTCTCAGACACGAAAAACGACGATGGAATCTTTCTCTTGTTTGGTTCAGCAGCAGCATACAACGTAACCAAATAGAAAATTTCAAGTTAATGTTATTAACTTATTATATGATAATTATAAAGCATATTCTAATTTATGGTTCAGCAGCAGCACACAACGTAAAGGATAAAATTTCTAGTACGTTATTATGATCATCGTAAAGCATATTCTAATTTCTAATTGTCTTTACATATTAATTTAAAGAGATTACTCCCCTATACCGGTACTGCTCCATTTTTAGAGCAATCTAGTAGCGTTACCGTCACTTTCAAGGAATAACGACCCCTCACAATGCGCAAGCCCTAGTTCTTTGAGTGATAAACTACTACTAAATTTTAAATAATATTACACGAAAGGAATATTGTGAGTTTATGGATGTGCTAAGCTACTTCAGGATTAGCTTTTTAATTTTGTAATTTTTTTAAAAATAATTTAAAAGAATATAAAAACTTAAAATAATTCCATAACACGTATTAAAAATAATTTAAAAAACGAAGTAAAAAAATCTATTTTTTTTCAAAATTTTTTATATTTTTTAAAATAAAAATTATAAAAAATAAAAACCTAACTCATAGATACTCCAGAGAGTAGCTTAGCCACTCTTCAGAACAAGAAACCAAATTGCTTCCGCAAGGATATTTTGAATAGGATGAGCGACTGCTTTACACAGCGAAATACTCCTTTCTTTCTGCAGTACTTTGAAACCATCATCTTCTCTATCAATGACAAGTTTACCTACTCCAATCAAAGAAAAATACAGTTCTAAGAGAAAATAATCAACCGAAAACCAAAACCACACAGCAGCTCGCAGCCTTTCCGGGAACATATTGGTAAGAGGTAGCTTCTTCATTTCAAAAGCGGTTAGACAATAGCTGAATGAGACATCTACGTCAACTCAACTTCTCAATAGAAATTAGGAAAGATTTATTAAAGAGAAATCATATTATTCTATACAGGAAAGAAAATAACACAAACCCCCTGAACTTATTTTAATCACATGCAAACGAAAATAAAAGTTGTCAGTCAAATCTCAAAACTAATTTATATTAAAGAATAATGTTTACTCACGTAAGACAAGAAGCCCGAGCAAGGATAAGAGGTCAACCCGAAGAACTTTTCTACTTCATCCTCACATTCCAACTGACTGGGCATGAGGCAGGAGCTATCGCCTCGCAACGAAAATAATCGTGCTGTTGTTTGGTGGGCCAGGATTAGTTTCTTCTAATCTTGCCGTGGCCCAACAGTGGCAATTGTCTCAATTGCAAAGCGATCACTACAGTACCACTAATAATTATAATAAATTTTGACAAAATAACACACAAATAAATCTGGCTGAAAGTCATAACACAAGCTCATCTTTCGTAGGACGACGATATATCCACACATTCTATTTCCCTTCACTCACCCAACGTAAAACACACTCAACTTTTCGAAAGTCATCCAATCTTGCGCGAAATAAAGCAAGGGATCCAGGTGGAATCGAACCACCATCCTCCCAAACGTGGACTCCGTTGGGCGCTCGTGCCGACAAGAGCTTATGGATCCAAAGTTAGTGTTTCCAGTAATTTATTTATCAAATTATATTAAAATCAACAAATTTAACAAATAAAAGTGAAATTTATATTTACCTGTAGTACTGAAAAAAATACTACTTCAAAACACCCAACTATTAATCTCCCATCAATAATCACATCGATCGAACTCAGTCGTAATTTAAGAAGAAATGCACTATCTCCAGGGACCATATCAGCCACCTCAACACTATCTAGTAACTGTTATCTAGCAGTCAGCAACTCAACATATCCCTTCCTGATATCAATTACTGTAGCCTACAGAGTTTATAAAATACTAGATAGATGCAAATGTATATTACTACTTATAGGTGTACCTTTAACATATTCTCCAAATACTAGTACCCTATTCTGATAGAAATTTAAGTAAATGGTTTAAGTTAAATCCACTTGAGCGAAAAAGATTTTGTATATATGAACCTACAATCTCAACCCAAATCCAACCAATCCAAAAAACACAGGAAATAGAAAATCTCAAAATAGTCCTCACGGCCCCAACAGGTAGATTCTACGAATTTATACTGGCAGATGAGATCACATTGACTCATTAGGCCTGCATTAATAATTAGACATGAACGTGCACCATATATTATTCATTAAATTAACATGCGGAATACAATCCAACACCAACTCAAACAATCAAACTAAACATCACCTATGCTCAACAGAAGGACAGCTACCTTGAGACAAGCAGCCTTCAGAATCTGCTTCCCAGAATTTCTTCCTGGCAACACAGAATTTCTACCTCTGCACACAGAACTTCTACCTCTGCACACAGAACGAACCTTGAAACTACGCAAGCTACGAGCCCTCGTCTTCTGTGCCTCCTGTACTCTACCGCACAAGCTTTCGGTACGAGGGTTTTGAAATAATTCATGTAGCAACCTCCCGCACACCCCACTAGATACCATCAACCAAAAACACAAGCCACATATGTTGGCAGCCAAATAATATGCTCACAATCAGACATCAACAAAACTACATTTTTACAATTGCCATCACTTAATGACGACATTAGAGTTCATGGCAACAAATTCAAAAATAAACTGGTCTAAATGAGAACCTCAACCGAAGGCATATAGCGAAAAAGGATAACAATTGACCAAAAGAAAAAATTGATTACTTGATGCTAAATAAATAACATAAATATATAAATTAAACATACAAGATTGGAGAGCAAGATTTGCATGTAACTTTGAAGTACTAGAATAAGAGTGCTTTGCCCAGCGTTATTTTTTTGGACACAGCAATAAAACAATTAACTCTTCCATCAATTTTATAACAGAAGCGTTCAGTTGCTCGACAATGGAATTATACAAGTTCTAATGACATGTACACCAATCTTAAATGAAAACAATGTTTCAATAGGAGGAGCATGACAGAAATTTTATGCTTGTTGATTGCAATTACCATCAACAATTTTGTAGAAAGCAACAAATCAATATTCTTATCAAAAAATAAAGTCAACAGCGTGTTGTTCCTTCTATCTGAAAGAGTAATACGAAGTCTATGACTCGGTTGACAGACCTAGACACAGAAGAAATTCAATCATTTAAATGTTGCGTGAGCTTCTCTTTTCTTTTGACATTCTCTGAACTTATTGCACATGCCTACAAGGAATTATGAATGTAGAGAACGCAAGTTATCATTTGTCTTGTCTTTCCCTTCCTCAACCAATACCGGTATTCTCTAAACAATCACTTATGTTCAAATGATAAATAGAATTAACCGCGACTAATATGAGGTAAATGTTCAGCATCATGTACCTTAACTAGCAGAGTTCCTACAGGTCAATCGTTTCTTGCATCAGATAGTAACCATTATTGATGATTCTGTATAATAGTTGCCTGGTGTGCGTGGTTGAAGCCGTTGCAAATTGAAGGCACAAGTATTATACCGACGCAAGGGGGAAAGAATAAAAGAAAAGGGAGAGAAGAAAAAACGCAACACACACCCAATGGGGGAGAGCCGGGGCAAATAAAGAAAAAACCCCGTACCATCTCCCCCAAAAAGCAAAAAAAGTAATTTTATTAAGATCTCATGACCCGCCATGCAAGCGCACCTGCCATGGCAAAGGTCGGGTAACAAGCAAGAAAACAACAGAACAAGTACCTTGGGGATGTATCATGCATGCCTCACACTTCTCTCGCACACCTCAGCAACCAAACCCTCCAACCATCAGATCCACATATGATATGACATAACATAATTAAGGATCATTAACAATAAACAAACAATATGCGATTTAGACCCTTTTGCCGACTACCAACAACTGTGAACACCCACTAGTACGTAGGTTCAGCTCCGATGCGACGGACGGTCATACCCGAAAACGACCACAAGATTTCGCGCCACTAGCATCGAGATCTAACACGACATCAGCGGCACAACCAAAACCTGCCAATAAGAAAAGCAGAATTATGTGACAACCCGTAAAAGCCCAAATAAAGAATACCGAAATCGAAAATAACCCAGATCTGGCGTACCTTAATAGATACACGACCGGAGAGGACGATTTCTGGCCTAAGGCAGACTCATTTCGCCGGCCTCGAACAATTGAGATCCAACAAGTCGTGATCGAGAGAATCTGCAACTAACCATTATCGGATAACGAATCACGGCTTGATCCGATGATATCTGCAACTCCATCTGAAGATTGACCATGAAATAATCGAAGACATAAAACCTGAATTGTAAAATGTCACAAGGAAAACCCCAATTACGCGGCAGAGGACTAGAAGAACAAGGGTAGGGGGTCTGATCCTTTTATAATAGAATCTGAAGCCAATCAACGGCTGTGGAGTTTTGACGATAAATAATATCAACGCTGTAGATTACCCTAAATAAGTTGAGGCGGTTGTAAAAAATAATAAAAAAAACAATTGAAAGGCTGTCGTTGTGCCGGCTGATTCGCTAGGGTTCGTTCCGTGACTCACGAACACATCTTCAAGAGAAGGTTCTCGATAACCTAGATATTTTCAAGTAAGACGTGTTTTGGGAGCCATTCGTCTTTCACACATTTTTTTTGCTTTTTTTGTCACTTTCTCGGGCCCTCACTTTTGTAATAGCCTCAAACAACAAAAGTAATACGCCCATGGGCTTGTTGTCTCTTTTTAGTCCGGTTCGGTCCTTAGTGAAAACGGGCCTATCACTTCAACCTGGGATTCAAACCGCGGGATAGAAAGCTCAAGTTTTTAGGAGTATGAGTTTTTTATTATTAATATAATATATTTAAATTAATTTTATAAATTTTTTCGCTTATTATTTTTTTTTTATAGTGCTCAAGTTTTAGAAATTCAAACTTTCAAAACCTAAAAAATATTTAAAATTGGAAAACAAACAAGTCTAAAGTCTAAACCCAATTGTCATGGTTTGGCTTTAAATGGATTTAACATTTCAATCCTAATATTATACAACTTTATCACTCCTTAATTTCGAGTGCATGACCGATATAGGAAGCTCATATCCTACAATCCTTCAAATGCAATGTTCTCAAATGGTCTGACATCATATTCAATTCTTAAACATAGACAATATAATTATAAACAGCTCACTAGTCAACAATAAACCATTCCACACACAAACACTATTACTGAACAACTTCAAATACCAGACAACATTTAATAATGATTCAATATTAATTCTATTCCAACTTTTTATGACATCAATTTTTGCTTCATTTATTCTTTAAAGAAGTTCATCAAATTATAGCAACAATGGGATAATCAGTGCAACTTAATATAAAAAAATTATGAATATAAGGAAGTGAGTTGCGATATTGAATGAAAATATTTACCAACAAATATAAGGCTTATATTATATATTACTTTTACAAAAATATTAAAAAGAGATGAAAGATAAAAATATTGTTCTGAAATCGGTAAAAGAATACCACGTTAATCAACACCACTTGAGCTAGCAATTTAAACAGGTTTTTTAATAAATTTATATAAAAAATGGTTAAAATATAACTTTAAATAAAGTTTATGGTAAACGTGTTAAAACATATCTAAACGATCCCACTAAAAATTAATTAAAATCAATTTAAATTAATTTGGTTCACATTTTTTTAAGTGAAAATTATATCAAAGCAAAAAATCAATCGTTATATATATCATAGTTATTTATTACTATATATATAAAGATATATTTTCATTTAATAAAATTTAATTTGTATATCTAAATATTTAAAAATGTCTATTTCATCTTATAAAATATGAGGCATATTTGAGGAATTTGAGTGTTACGAGACAACCATTTAAAAATAAGATGTACCCATTGCTAATATTTTTTCCTTTATTAAATTGAAATTATAATTTTTATAATATTACAATTGTTCGAAAATTAAATTGTAATGTTTAATTGTTGTTTATGTTTATGGACAGTTGTTTGGCTTAAAAATGGAAAATAAAGAAACCCTTGGCTTAAAATATTATATTTATAAATAAATTTATGTTCTAAATATTATTTTGCAATAAAAAATTATTTTTTATTATCAACCCGCAAGTAGTGACAAAATTAAGGGGTGCAAGGGGCTCCCCCTCCCCCTCCATCATTTTTCCTCTTATTTATGAATTAGGAAGTAAACATTTTATTATAGGAATGATCATGGCTACACTATAAATCTAAACTGATAACCAAAAAAATATATGCAGATGTTTAACTAGTAATAAAATTGAATATGCCACAATAAAAATTAATATTCTTAATCATAATTTATCACATTAATTTATATTTGTTAAAAAATATTAAATGTGATTTAATAAAGAGAAATTTAAATAATTTATAAATAATCTTAAATTTAAACAATATTCACGTAAGAATGTATACAAAAATGTATTTAACAAAAATAATAATTGAATGTATAAATAGTAAAATTGTGTCTTTATTTTTTTGTTAATCTATCAAAATTTTATGACTTGTTATCTCTTACACAATTCACTCCCTAAGTAATTTATGAATTTGTCCATACCCACAAGTAAACGGGTTGGGCTTTCTTGGATTAAAAGAAAATTACCTCCCAACCCGATCCACATGACCCGCCTAACAATGTGTGTGTTGAGTTAAAACGTCGTTCAATCCTACCCAAGCCGAGATGTGAACATCCATACTTATATTTATATTTTTCATGAGTAAGGTTCTCATATATTATTAATTCTTGACTAGGTTGTATTGAGATATTAAATTCCTTATAAAATTCATTTGTTACTTCTTAAAAATGTATTTATAAAATATATTATATTCGTTGAGTAGTAAAATGCTTCAAAATGTTTAAAACTCCCAATTTACTAAAAAAAATAAAGATATATTTACCTAACTCAGTTCACTTAAAATGGGCATAAACACCTATTAAAAATAGAAACTAATTATATTCACTAATTTTTATGATCAATGAAATACATTAAAATATATAAAATAAATAAATTGACATACACATCATTATATATCAAACATTAATTTATACTATATATACAAATTTAAAATTATTTAGTGGCTCACGATCTAAGAAAATCACTCCATACAAAAGTATAAAAAGAGAGATGAATGTTTTAACCTTTAAAGAATAATGTAGATGAGATGTTGTTATTTATTTCTATGATTAATAAATTATTAATGAGTGGTTATAAATTTAGCAAAAATTTATTTATTAAATTTAAGTATTAAAACAAAACAATTGATAAATAAAGTAAATTAAAAACTGCATGTAAAAAAATGATACTTTTACAAAAAATAATTCTCATAAATATTACAAGAAGTTATTTTAAACCAATTATTATCACTTATATTATTTAACTAAATGCTAATTAATTAAAAAATTTATAAAAATTGTTTAAGAATTTTTTTTGTTGCTTATAATTTAAGAAATAATTTAAAAAAATAAAAAAAATTCTACAAAAGTATTAAAAAATAAATAAAAGAAAGTAAAAGAAAAAATTCTTTTATTTTTTTAAACCCCAAATACCGGTATATTATATTATTTATAAAGGTTCTAAAAAGTAGAAGCATTTGAACATTACGTGCGCATGAAATATGCTAAACTTGGCAAAGTTCCTCCACCTTGTCCGTTGGTCCCCAATATACATTTAATATTCCCAATTCCACAGTTGAACTTGAATCAGAAAGATGCACTAAATTTTTTTTTTTGGCCCAAGCACAATAAAATCCTTTACTTTCTACGTGGTTCAAAGCCAAAAATTCCCACCAGACTTTATGTTCCCCACAACGAGAATGTCCTTTCTTAACTTGGAAGTAAACCCAAAAAAAAAAAAAAAAAAAGCTTAATGTCTTGAAGTTAGAATATTGCTATGATGCTATCCACGTACTTTTAGAAGAGTTATTTGTAAATTTTAGAACATTGCCATAATGTTATTTATGTATTATTGTTTTACATATTTTTTATATTATTTTTAATTATTGATATATATATTATTATTTATTATTATTATTTTATAATATATCACTAATTAAAAATAAATATATAAAAAAATTAAAAATTAATGTAAAAATAACTTTACTTATTTTAAAATTATCTTTTGCAAGTGAGTCTCGACATGTATTATATAAAAAAATTTACAATACTTCTATAATATTATATTTTTTTCATTAAAATTATACGTGATGTAAAGGATTCATATGATATGAATCTACAGTAAAAATATGATAGTGTCGAAAATAACTTAGTTATAGCCGTATTGTACGTATGCCTTTTCGGATACTATGAACTCTTGCTATCGCAAATCTGGCTTTTACGGTTATACCCTCTGGTGTTGGTCCCTCCCTCCTTTATATTTGTTTGCCTCACTGCACTCCCCCAGAAGGCCAAAACCAGGGTAGTCTTCTGTTCCATTTCTGCCATGGCAATCTTGGTTTCTAGCTCTTCAATTTTTTCTATTCTTGCCCTCTTTCACGCATTTATTTTTGCCCGTAAGTTTCTGGCAATCTTCCTGCTATCCAATATCAATTGTCAATCTCCTTAACATTGCCCAAAATTTCTATTCCAAATTCCACCTCTGTTTTGTTTTTAACGTTTTTATCTACCTCTTCACGCTATCTAATGCTCAGAGTTGTCTTCAAGTCTCAACCTTTATGTTTTTCTTGCCATGTTAGAATTTTATATTATTTTCAGAATTTTGGTCTGAAGTGTTAGTTTGCGACAAAAGCTCTACCTTTGGAGTCTCAAGTTTCATTTTTCTCTTGTTTATTTTTATTATTCTGTTTTATTCATAAGAAAGAGAGGAAAGATTTGTCTCTTTGTGAGTTTGCAAGGAAGAAAAACAAAAAGTTGGAAATCTATCAAACTTCAAGAACACTTTGTATATATATTTTTTCTTCTTTTCTCTTTTAATTCGTCACTATAATGTAGCTCGATTGAAATAAACAACTGAAGTTGTTTTTCTTTGCAGATTCTCAATCATTTATTGGTGTGAACTATGGACAAGTCGCTGACAATCTTCCACCACCGTCAGCCACCGCGAAGCTTCTTCAATCCACTTCCATAGAGAAGGTGCGGTTGTACGGATCAGACCCTGCCATTATCAAAGCCCTCGCCAACACCGGCATAGGAATCATCATCGGAGCAGCAAACGCCGACATACCATCACTTGCTTCTGACCCCAACTTCGCAAAAAACTGGATCAACTCCAACGTAATTTCCTTCTACCCTGCTAGCAAAATCATCCTTATCACTGTTGGAAACGAGGTCATGACATCCAATGACCAGAATTTGATAAATCAATTGCTGCCGGCAATACAGAACCTCCAAAATGCCCTTAATTCTGCATCTTTGGGTGGAAAGGTTAAGGTCTCCACCGTGCATTCCATGGCGGTTCTGAGGCAGTCGGAACCTCCGTCTTCTGGAAGGTTCCACCCGGGTTTCATGAACGCCTTGAAGGAGTTGCTGGGGTTTAATAATGCCACCGGTTCGCCCTTTGCGATCAATCCTTACCCATACTTTGCATACAGGAGCGACCCCACCAGGCCTGAGAACTTAGCCTTTTGCCTTTTTCAACCCAACTCAGGTCGAGTTGACACAAATACTAAAATCAAGTACATGAATATGTTCGATGCTCAGGTAATTTAATGTCAGAGGAGAAGGCTTTTTGTTGGGCTAATGCAGAGGTGAAGGGTTTTAAGAACGTTGATTTGATGTCTCTGTGCAGGTGGATGCTGTTCGTTCTGCTTTGGATTCCATGGGATTTAAGAATGTTGAGATTGTGGTTGCTGAGACTGGCTGGCCATACAAAGGAGATGGCAATGAGGTTGGTCCAAGCCTTGAGAATGCCAAGGCTTATAATGGTAACTTGATTTCGCACCTTCGCTCGATGGTTGGGACCCCATTGATGCCAGGTAAATCAGTAGATACATACCTGTTTGCGCTATACGATGAGGATTTAAAGCCTGGACCTACTTCTGAGCGAGCCTTTGGGCTTTTCAAGCCTGATCTAAGCATGACTTATGACGTTGGCCTCTCCAGGCAGAGTAGCCAGGTAACATTATGATTAATCGCCTCCGAATATTGTAAGCCACCATTCTGCACATAATCCTCATATATATCTTAAAAGTTTTTTTAGTATTAACATTATGTGTTTTGATTGAAGAGTCCGGCTACTCCAACACCAACGCCGGTTGCTCCATCGCCGACACCTAAAAAAGGTCTATGGTGTGTGCCAAAAGCAGGAGTATCAGATGCACAGCTCCAAGCGAATTTGGATTATGCTTGTGGACACGGGATTGATTGTAGCCAAATACAACCTGGCGGGGCCTGTTTTGAACCAAACACAGTGACAGCCCATGCTGCATTTGCCATGAATCTCTTCTATCAAACTTCTGGTCCATATCCATGGAATTGTGATTTCTCACAAACAGCTACACTCTCATCCAATAATCCTAGTAAGTTCCTATGTGATGTCTGTCCAGTTTGTGTTCTTACTTTAAACCATGCTCACATTACTATTTTTGCTCTGTTTTATATCGTAGGTTACAATAATTGCGTTTATCCTGGGGAAGTATCTAAAAGGGTGAAAGTTCCTTCTTCTGAAAACTAGAGAATAAAGGAGAGCCCTTTTTATTGTTCTTGCTCATTTAACTGTGAAATCGTCTGGTTATGAGAGGTGTGAAGCAGAAAAGTGTGCATATATGGAGGGGAGAATCTTCCTCTTCTTCTAGTGTTGTTTATGTAGTTTTGGTATTTATATTGAGGTGAGAACACCCTCGGTCCATGTGTAGATGCTTGTTTAGTAATACAAAGTTAATACAATTGTTTTGGGTATTATTACATGATGGATTTTTTATTTATAGAATGATAACGATAATTAATAGGTTATTCATTCAAATATACAACGACCCAATTGAATGTTTAAATCCTACAAACTCACTCATATAGTCAAATTCAGCTTTTGTCACGGCCAAAATGATTAAGTGTTGCACCAAACCAGTGCTATAGAGCTTTCTATGGCGGAAAGTTGTGCTTGCTGGAATCAAGAACTTTTTGTTAGTGGGAATTTCCCTTTTCTTTTGAGAAATTATTGTAACCATAAATTGAAGGCGTTGCATTACTACGCACCTATCCGATTAAAGTGCAATCTTTTTGCCTTGCCAAACCCTATCATGGAACGAGAGTGGACCCGCAGTGAATGAAGACAATGCTCAACCAAGGGTGAAACGAATCGTTTCTTGCGTTTGTGGCTTAACTCCTTGCACGTTAAAATACTGCCATGTGTCATGTCTGGTCAGAAAATGAAAAAAAAGAACCCAGTTCCAGTTGACACAACGATCTCAAGACAATGCCAAACGGAGCCTAAGCGTGTGATTGGTTAGATTTAATTTTCTGTTGCGAGACTCCGAGTATCCCTAAGGCCTGGAGTCACAAACTTGATCCCCTAGTTCGTTACTCGCGTAGGAAGCGAGAGAGTGAGCAAGAGAGAGATCAACAACGGAGAAAAGAAAACAATTAGTGGGAGAAGGAGGAATATGGCGACGAGAGAGAGGGAGAGAGATCTCGAGCTCCTCATTCCAGTGTCAGGAATCTCTGAAAATGGAGGCTCTAAATCATCCTCCACTTCTTCGTCTCCTGCCGCTATCTCCGCACATCACCACTCCGGCCAAGAGGTTTCTCCATCTTTCTTTTCTTCCTACTTTTCTATCCACCCTCTGCTTTGGAAGCGCATCGTCGTTTTCTTTCTTTATTTTTTCTCATTATTTACTTTCACCACATGAAATTAATTTCCTCCCTTACGTAGGCGTTTTCCAAGGTAATTCGCAGCTGGGCCTCAAAGAAGTTTATGACAGGATGGTATGTTCTATATAAGAAATTCTATCAAGCTATTAACAATACCTTAGACAATCTATTTTGTTAATATTCTTTTTTTTCAGCACTCATAATATAACCGATATGAATTCCATATGACTGCGTTCTCTTTTGGATTTCTGTTTAAAGGAAAATCTTAACATCTGCATGCTTCTACAGCTCAAATGGAAATTTCGCATGGTGAATAGTGACTAAGAAAAGGCCATTCTAGCCATATGAGAGTAGAGGTCCTAGATTTGATTTCTAGTGTACCTAAAGGGAAAAAAAAATTGAAAGGCAACAATTCTCTTTTTTGAAGTCTTAGTACATATAGGGTGACATTTATAAAACACAGCAATCTAACCTTTAAAACGATGCTCCTATGTTTGGTGTTTTTAATGTTGGTTGTCATCCTTTTCCGAAGCATTACTTTCAATATTCTTATCCGAAATTTAAATGTGATTTGCAGTGTCATCCTTCTTCCTATGGCTATAACATTTTATATCACCTGGGGATTTATCCGCTTAGTGGATGGTTTCTTCTCCCCTATATACAATCATCTAGGGATCAATATTTTTGGTAAGTTATGCTATCATCTAGGGAGTTGGGTTAGGACTCAACTTTATGCTATCAAGTTATAATAACTACACAATTTACCAATCATCATTTTAATATGATTACTTTGGACAACTGGCAGGTCTCGGATTTATTACTTCCATCACTTTCATCTTCTTAGTTGGTATTTTCATGTCATCATGGCTGGGAGCTTCTGTTCTCACACTTGGAGAATGGTTCATCAAGAAAATGCCTCTTGTAAGCTATATCTATGCTGCCTCAAAGCAAATAAGTGCTGCCATATCACCAGGTATATCTCTAAACATATTTTCTTCTATATGCTTCCATGTATAGGACCTCGATACCTTATTGGCTTTGTGGGGAAAGAGAATAAAGAAAGAAGAGAAGAAAAGAACCTTAATGCTTTGAACATACTTTACAGATCAAAGTTCTAATGCTTTCAAGGAAGTTGCCATCATAAGGCATCCGCGTGTTGGTGAATATGCATTGGGGTTTATCACTTCTACGGTCATACTGCAGAGGAAAACAGATGAAGAAGAGCTTTGTTGTGTTTATGTTCCCACCAATCACTTATATCTTGGAGATATTTTTCTCATCAGCTCAAAGGATGTTTTGAGGCCTAATCTGTCTGTCCGAGAAGGGATAGGTATGAACTTTTTACCAAATCATACAGGCTTCCCCATCCTATAACTATGATCTCATGGGTCATCACAATTTAAATATCTTATGCTACAGAAATTGTCATATCTGGTGGCATGTCAATACCTCAAATATTGACTACAATGGATGCTAAAGCTAATTTGGCCACAAGAACTGGTAACTTTGGAACATCAAAAGTTTAATGGTATAGTTTACACCGAAAGCATATTTGCATTTGAACTTTATTTTTCCTTGAGTAATTAGGATTTTCTGTTTGTCTTTCAGGCTTGCCTTATAGGCACTCATTTGCTTAACCATATGTTCCATGATTGTTTAACAAACTTGGAGAAAGAGAAGCTTCAGTTCTTGGAACCCAATGGGAAGAGTTAGCAGAAGGCTCCTACTGTAGTCATTATGTTAGAAATGATTGTAAACGGACCCCTCTCCTCCTTCTTTTGTGCCCCGCAGCCCTGAAAATAAAAGATATACAGAAATACAAAGGCTTTGCTGTAGTTAGTATTTCTAATTGTTTTCTGTTATTTTCTTTTTCTTCTTCTTATTTCTTCTGTTTTGAATTAAAGCAAAGATTCTTTATATGCCCCTTTAATCACGTGAACTTCCATCACGAATTAAAGGTTCAATCTATCTAATTGATGGCAAAACCAAAGTTTCAGGAGAAACTGACTTCCAGTCCTAAATAGTTTGAGGGTCACTATTTCAGATAAAGGCAAATTGCCTTCTACAATTTTTTGAATTTGCAATTAACAATTAATTATAATAGTGATGAATTAATGATGTATCCTCACTGCTGAATGCGAGAGAATGTAGAATTAACCTAAAACTGAAGACTATACAGTACACAGTATGGCCCCCATTGAATAAAAGATTTTGTCAAATCAAAATAGGCAATTATTATTCAGGCAACATTATGGTGCAGCATAATTTTTAACACCAAAATTATATATTATTTTAATATTTTATCTTAATTTTTTTATTTTTTAAAATTAATTAATTAATTTTTATTTTTTAAAAATTAATTAATTATTGTGTAGGTCATATAATTTTTTAAAAATATTTTAAAATGTTTTAAAATTTTTTTATCTTTATTGTACTATTCACAATAAGTTTTTGAATACTATTTATTCATAAGTATAAAAAATTTTAAAAAATATAAAAATATTTTAAAAAATTTATAAAAAATATATAACATAAATAATAATTTATTAATATTACAAAATTAAAAAAATAAAAAATAAAATAAAAAAATAAAAAAACTAAGCTATTACCACATAGTATGACGGTAACTTAGAATTACTCTTATTATTCAATGAGTATCAAATAAGAGAAGAAAAAAAAGTAGAAAATATTATAATAAATATTATTTTAGTATTCAAAATAATGTGTTTTCTCATTTTGTCAAATTTAATTATTTAGTTTTAAAAATTTTAATTCATCATTTTAGACTTGTCAAACACTTTAAATACATATTTATATTTATTTTGTTGGTTCATTTGGGTATATTTCATTTATTTTTACCCTCACTCACTAATTGCAAAAGTAGTATTGAAATTTTTTGAATGAATTTAATGTACTACAAATTAATAGACTAAACTTGCGAATTAATTTTGTCCCAAAGGATGCTAACTCCTAACCGGGGGCCACTTGCCGATGTCATTCGTCCCAGATTTGCCATCTCATCAGCGACGTGGCGTTCAAACCTCGGTCGTCTTTCCAATTTCCAGTTTTTAAGATTTGGGGTTTAGGGTTTGGAGTTTTGGGTTTCGAGATTTGTAATTTGTGACTTGAAGTTATAGCATAATAGTTTGTGAGAGAGGGTAAAATAGTCATTTACATACTCCAAAATTTTTCCATGGGGTGGGAATTTAAGAATACCATCCCCCTACATGGAAAAATTTTGGTGGGAATCTTGGTTAAAATGTGTTCTCGAGAATCCTAATTTTCTGAAAAAAATTTTTTAATTCCTGTACCAAACGCAGGAAACTAAGATTCCCAATTAATAATTCTTAAAAAAATTTAAAAAATCCTGATACCAAACGCCCCATGTAACTCTCAGATCCACCCACTGAATTCAGTAACTGGAGGGTCCGACTTAAATCCCACGCAATATTGCATACACCTTATCACGTGACACGCGTGCCATCACAAGAACCCCTTTCTCTCCATTGCTGCCGCCTTCCAGCAGACCAGCTTCCTTTCAGAACTGAATCCACGATCTTCTTTTCTTTCCCTTACTAGTAACGTTAAACCATCTTTTACTTTAAAATTTAATTTCTTTAAGTTCGCTCGGTTATGATTTGTTGAAGGCATTTAGTTATTGTTTGCTTAGTTCTTTGAATTTGAAGTTGCTGCATATTGTTAGATTTGTCTTGAAGGCATGCAGGAATGTGATGAGAAATTTTTTGAAGACCATCGCCTTTATAAGATATTAAGTTGGTAGTACTTATTCTTGGTGCAGGCTACTGATTATAGTTTCTAATGGCTTCTTCCTCCACTCTCATCTGCGACACGGAGCCATGGAAGGAGTTGAAGGTAACAGCAACTATACTTCTGACTTCTGAGATATGTATAACGCTAACATCTTGTGAAAAACAAAAAAACTATTAAACGCAGCACATTTCGTGCAGGCCCATGTCGAGGACATCAAAAAAACCCATCTACGTGATCTATTGAGCGATGCTGGGAGATGTCAGTCCATGATGGTGTACGAAACTCAATTGATGAAGCTATATGATCTTACTATCAATTTAATTTTTCGCTGTCACGGTGAAACTAGGACCATTCAGCTTATGAGGATTTAAAAATGTTGAACAAAACAATTAATTAGTTAAAAGAAAGACACCATTTGTAATGTGATTAATAACCTTCTGACATTTGCATGTTCTGCAGCGAGTACGATGGAATTCTGCTGGACTACTCAAGGCAGCAGGCCACTCCTGAAACAATCAAAAAGCTCTTCATACTGGCGGAGGTTGGTTCACTTCATTTTGGTACATGAAAAATCTGATTTATTTCTTGGCAGTACCGTGGCCACTTGTTAAAAACAGATAATCATTAAACAGAAGAACAACCATCTGATGATTGTTGTTCATTTTGTTATGTAGGCTGCATCCCTCAAGCAAAAGATAAACCGCATGTACAGCGGGGAGCATGTAAGTAGTTATATACAATTACAATTCTAACAAAGTTCCACATACACTCATGTCATTAGCTTATTATCGCTTTTTCTGGATTAAAGTGCTTTATAGTAGGCCATATTCTTTCTTAACTGTCAAATTTAGATTTCAAAAAGTGGAGTGGATATTCTGCTTTTGATCCAGCTAAAATTGTAATACTGCAAGTAATATATATTGTCCATTCAGTAGCTGAGTTTTCTGATATAATTATCATTTTTGCAAACTTTGGTTGTACTTTTAGATTAACAGCACTGAGAATAGGCCAGTGCTTCACATAGCCCTTCGTGCTTCAAGGGATGCTGTTATACAGAGTGATGGGAAAAATGTTGTCCCTGATGTTTGGAAAGTTCTAGACAAAATCAGGGAATTCTCCGAGAGGGTCCGCAGTGGATCTTGGGTAATTTACTACTCCAGTTTTCCATATGGACATTTGTTGAACACTTGAACTTGAGGGTTTAAGCCTATTTTTCATAGGTCGGAGCCACAGGAAAGTCTCTGAATGACGTTGTTGCAATTGGTATTGGTGGTAGCTTCTTAGGTCCACTGTTTGTGCACACTGCACTGCAAACAGGTTTGGGAGTTCTTGCCAGTCAATTTAATATCAATTCCTCCGTTCTCTTTCATTGTTTTTTCATTAGCATACACACACAGGCACACTTATATATATATGTATTTTGTGGAACCATTGATCTTTCTCGCAACACACAAGAGTGCTGAATATATCTTCTTGCAGATCCCGAAGCTATTGAGTCTGCAAGAGGTCGTCAGTTGCGCTTGTAAGTATATAATGTTTACATGGCCCATTTTCAAGGGGGCCTATGCTTCGTGTGTTGCCTAAGATGAGAAATGCACTTTTTATGCTACTATGAGTGTGTGTAATAAGGGTTGGTTTACTACGAGTATGTGATATGAGTTAGAATTTTAGCATACTAAGGCTACATATCTTAAAAAATCTATACAGTTTTATAAAATCAAACTCATCTTTTACTCGCGTCTATTTGCAGTCTTGCAAATGTTGATCCAATTGATGTTGCTAGAAATGTTACGGGATTAAACCCTGAAACAACCTTAGGTAAATTATCTATATATATTTTTCCATACATCTTTCATTTATGAAACATAGAGGCTTATCTTGCATATCATGATTTTTTTTTTAATTTTTAATTTTATAATTATCGCAGTTGTGGTTGTGTCAAAGACTTTTACAACAGCTGAAACCATGTTGAATGCCCGAACACTTAGGGAATGGTTCTCATCTTCTCTTGGGTAAGTGCAATATTAAGAGTACTTGTTCAAGGATAGTAGTATGGTGGTTGTTTGGGCTTGTACAATTGAATCTTGAGTATGTTCTTATATACTTCTTGTAATATATACCCTTTGCCCTCCTTTTGGCACCCTCTAAATGTATTCATATTTTATCCAAAGAAAAAGGGGGTATACCATATACCTAATATGGATTTTAATATTGAATGGAAAACTGTCTTATGACATCATTACCTACAGGCCCTCTGCAGTTGCGAAGCATATGGTGGCTGTCAGTACAAATCTCACGGTATAGCCATCTGATTTTTTGTAGTTGACTAAACTTTCTTTAATCCTCATCTCTTTTCTTATTCATGTCTACTTTCAACTCATTATATTGCTTTGCTAGATGCCTATATCCACCTAGTTTTTTAAATCTTTGCATAATTTACATACGCACACACGTACACACAAACACTTACGTTTGAAACTTCTTTCAGTCTCTGAGCAGCTGAAAATTATTGAATGACTAAAACTGTCCAGACAGATTATTACTGGGTGAAGTTCTGTGTTAAAATTACTTCGGTATTATCATTGTTATGTGTGTGTTTTCTTGGTAATGCTTGTATGAGTTTCTTTTTTTTTCCCCTTTTAATAAGAGAGAAAGGTAATAAATGATACATTTTCTATTAATAGCTATGGCTGAAGTCTGAACCTTTATCTTTCTGTCTTGTCTTAAATTTCTGATGCAGCTTGTGGAAAAGTTTGGTATTGATCCTAATAATGCTTTTGCATTTTGGGACTGGGTTGGTGGCCGGTATAGTGGTGAGTGCTTTTGTTTGTTTGTTTGTTTGTTTCTTTATTATAATTTTTTTGTTCAATAAAGATCCATGAATATTTGGTGTTCATGAGAGTTGATTTTGGTAATCTGAAATGCTTCTTACAGTTTGCAGTGCTGTTGGGGTGTTACCATTATCTCTACAATACAGTTTCTCAGTAACTGAAAAGTATGTCATTTATCAGTGATATGATTCTACTATAGGAACTTCTTTCGGAGGAGAATGGTCCTTACAATGATTTAATCTTTGTTGCTTTAACTCTATTATTGGCACTTCTGGTCTATCACATCCTAGTAAGCTTTGCAGATTAGACAGACTTTATTCTGCTTCACCTTCTTCTTCTTCTTCTTCAAAGGAAAGAAGCAACTTCTTAGGTTACATCAAGGATCTAGAGAATAGTTCTTGTATATATGTTGCTCCTGACTTTTTGATAATGAGGAAAGGGTAGATTAACCCCTATTCATGTATTCAGGATTTTAGATATTTTCCTGCATCTTCTTTACACGAGTTGTAAGATACAACAAACTCAGGCTGGACTGGCCTTTTTGCAATTACAGATTTTGATTTATTTACATAAAATACCTCTAATGTTTTCATGATCCTGTTAGCCAAAGGAGAAAGGGGGGGGGGGGGGGGGGGGGTGTTTTGTGTTTGTGGTGT
>JASKGM010000001.1:2809147-2902405 GCA_034509205.1 Ceratonia siliqua | reverse complement strand
CCCGCCCCCCCCCCAGCTTTTGTGGTGTTTCTGGTATATGAAACTTGTCTTTCTTTTCTGAAGGTTCTTAAAGGGAGCTTCCAGCATTGATCAACATTTCTATTCAGAACCATTTGAAAGAAATATTCCGGTAAGTGCCCCTATACTAACCTTTTTGTACTTGAGTGCTTGTGATGCTGGCCATCATTCCAGTGCCTTGAAGGAATCTCAGAATAGATAAATGTACTTTATATAATATTAATGTAGTTTTAAGTGTGAACTTTTGTGTAGATCTCCCTACTTGAGTCCATTTAACGCTTAAAAAAAATAACTTGCTCTCGTTTCTCTGTAATTTTTTTTAATCAAAAGTAATATTGATACACAAGGAGGAGACTGGGATGGGGAGGAATCTTCCTCATGGCTAATTTTTCTCCTCACTTAGCTTGTTGAGCATATGGAATGTTGAGTTGAGTAACATTGTGTCAGTGCTCCAGGTGCTTCTGGGCTTGTTGAGCGTGTGGAATGTTTCATTTCTTGGATATCCTGCCAGAGTGAGTACTCATGCCTTGTTCTTCTTAGAAAGCATTTTAGGTTTCTATTCTTAACCAGCTTTCTTCAAAAACTGAAACTCCTGGATTCATCCAGGCCATCTTACCTTATTCTCAAGCCCTGGAGAAGCTTGCCCCACACATTCAACAGGCAAGTTTCTTACAGCATTGTGCTCAAATATTGTCTTAATGCCGTTTATTCTTGTTCTTATAGCTTCTTATGCGTTTTAAATTAGGTTAGCATGGAAAGTAATGGCAAAGGTGTTTCAATTGATGGTGTCCCTCTCCCATTTGAGACTGGTGAAATTGATTTTGGTGAACCAGGAACAAATGGGCAGCACAGCTTTTATCAACTCATACATCAGGTGATCTACACAAATCCTATACCTGAGTATTTGAACTCAAGGTTTTTAATAAACTTTTGTAAGCCTTTTTGAAGTGGAAATGTTACTGATCTGATGGGCTTATACATGTTACATTCAGTAATACAAGCCTGTACTTCTACTCTGCTGACAATTTATTTTGGTTTGATAAAGATTCTTATGCAACCGTGTCTACAAAAGTGTGTAGTTGATATTTCAATCCCAGTTAGTGCTCTTGTTGAATGCTAATGTTTAGTTCGAATTAGATTTTCATAGTTGATACTTGATATGGATATAAATCCAGCCAGAAATCACACGAAAGTATTTTTATGCATTTTTCTCCTGGGAAACCGAGCGCATATTTTCAACATTAATTTCTCAAATGACATGTCTGTTTACTGCATGCGATTGTTTAATAGGTTTAAGAGCTCTCTCATTAATTAATTTGTTCATATCTTTTAAAGGCATGCTTGGATGTATACCCAGCTGCAGGCCTACCCCAGCATAACCCTGATAGAAAAACTAAAATTTCTGCTGTTTCTCTTTTGGGGGAGGGAGCAGAGGGAACATCAATCATATTTGGATTTCCATAGTACCCCCTAACAGTGAATTTTTAGATTTTAGCAATCTAGAAGCTTATTTCCTTCAATTTGGCTGAAGCCTTCAAGTGTGCAATTTAAAGGCATGTTTATTAAACCAAAGATTGTTTCCTTAGAATTAACCTTTTTCGCCTATGAAAGAACAGAAAATAGAATACCATATGCAGGTGACAATTATCAGTTCTGTGACAGGTTTTATCCAATCTGCCCATTTATTCAATGTGGAAGTTAGTTTCAGTTTTCAGTATGCACAAACTGTATTGTTGGTAACACACTGTCTCTTCACTTTTAGGGGCGTGTTATTCCTTGTGATTTCATTGGAGTTGTGAAAAGTCAGCAACCTGTTTATCTGAGAGGTAGAGTTCGTATCTCAATTATCAGATTTTATCTTGCAAGGTGGCTTGTTTGAAGTTTAAGCTCTAATACTACAATTTTTTTATCAATGCATTTTATAAATAGGTGAAGTGGTGAGTAACCATGATGAGCTAATGTCCAACTTTTTTGCACAGCCAGATGCCCTTGCATATGGGAAGGTATATTGATCCTCTCTCTTTTCTTAATTAGGTTATTTGTATTAATTAGTCAAGTGTGTCATCTCCCTTCCCAAGAGGGGAGAGGGCATAGAGAAGAGTGATTATATTCATTACTATTTTTAACGATTAAGTTCTAGATAGAAAATATGCTTAATCTTGTCTTCATTCTAATGAAAATGAGTCTGCCATGATGTTAATATCTTTATTATAATTCTGAAATAAAAAAACACAATTCCCAAACCATGACAAGTGAGATAAAGGATTAGACAGCACAGAACTTATTTTAACAATTTCTTTCAGTTGTGTACTAGATAATTTACTTGGTATCATTTAAGTTACCTTGTAACCAACCATCAATTTCTTGCAGACTGCAGAACAGCTGCAAAAGGAGAATGTTCCCCCACATCTTGTTGCTCACAAGGTAATAGCCCTTCTGCTTCTATGTTACTCTGAATTATAGCTGAATAATAGTCCTTACCAAGCATAATTTTTTCAACAGACATTCTCAGGCAATCGGCCTTCTCTCAGCATTCTGCTTCCATCATTAAATGCTTACAATATTGGACAGGTATGAGGTGCACTTAGTTGTGATCACTAATTAGAAAGAAATGGTTGATTTTGATTGGAGAAATTTTAATTTTTCAGTTACTTCTGTTGAGCATGTTCACTGGAAAGTAGGTGGTTATATGAGATTTATGCACAATAAAGGATTGAATATTTTTTCATCCTGTGTTTATATTTCGTCTTCTCCACACCTACAGTTTTGTGAATGGTTTTGTTGATAGAATGTAAATGTGCTAGACGTGGAGCTTCCATGCTTGAGCTATGTATTCTACATTTATTGCTTACTTACCTTTCTCATAACTTGAGAGACTAATTGGCAATCTTTGATTTTCATGATCAATGCACTCACTAATGTTAGTGTATGGTTTCTTGCAATGAGGTCTATGCAAATTGCCATCTGGCCCTAATGTCATTTCTGTTCTATGTTCCTCAGTTGTTGGCAACCTATGAACACAGAATTGCTGTAGAAGGTTTCATATGGGGCATCAATTCTTTTGACCAGTGGGGAGTAGAGCTGGGGAAGGTATGTTTTAGATAAGTGACCCTAACATGTTTTTGCTGTTGTAGAGAAATATGATGTCATTTATCGTTCTGAAGAGGTGTTTCCTGTCCATGCATCTACAGTTTTTGTCTTAGTTTCCTTCCCTCTGTTTTCTTGTTTTCATTTTTCTCATAATATATAATGCATATATGTTAAGCTGCAAGGAGTGGGTTAGAGGTGAGGGCTTTGGGTAGTTTGCAGAAGGTCCTAAGTTCAAACCTTTCAGCTGTTTTTGTATGAAAAATTATTATTTAATGCAATATGTTATTGCAGTCACTGGCTACTCAAGTCAGAAAGCAACTTCATTACTCTCGTACAAAAGGAGAACCAATTGGGGGTTTCAATTTCAGTACTATAACACTGTTGACAAGATATCTTCAGGTATGGCCAACCCTATCCTGTTTGAAGAAGAATCAGAAAGAGAATAAATAAGTTTTGAAAATGAAATCATTATAAGGCTATTAATAATCAATGCTGATGCTGATTTAGAAATGATGCATTGACGTTACCGTTTGCATTTTCTTTAACTATGATTTTACATTGGATTCTGCATAACTATTCTGTCTAAATTAATAGGCATACTAAAGTCAAACTAAAATTACCGCCATGTTTCTGGGCTTGAATTGACTGTTGTATGGATAATTTTTATTATTTGTTGATAAAAATAATAAAAAAACGTAAACTAAGAGAATGGTATCATGGCCTTATTGCTTCGTTGTAGAAGATTACTGAATTAATTTGTTATTATACATTTCAGCTGGGGTTAATGGCAAATATTTTATTGTGTATGTTTTCTGTTAATAACAGGTTTCATTAATTTCACGATGATAACTGTACTAAAAAAATTTTTCACATGGCAGGCAAGTTCGGATGTCCCAGCAGATCCTGCAACTCTTTTACCGAAGATATAACTACCTTCTTGCTGATTGTTATTTTGGTATTGAAATCAGAGAGAAAAAAAAAATCTTGTCAAATCCCATATATAAGAGCTGTTCTATCTGCAGCATGCTTCCTAACTCACTTTTCTCCTTTGACTACCTTTTGATTTTGTTTAGCAATTTTCTAGTTATGCTTTTCTTCTGTCGTGAAATTGCCTCTTTATGTTGAAAACCATTTTGTTGTACAAAATACGGTGTAGTTTGGTAGATATGAAGTTCTAAATTGCATCAATTTTCAAGAATATTGGCCGTCCAACAATCAGGATTGTAACAAAAAAAATTAAAAAGTAATTCTTAAAATACGTGTAAAAAAAGTCCAATTAAATCGTGCCGATTTAATAGAACCTATCCAACTAGCCACGGCACGGAACCGGAAGCAGTTATTTGCTCAAAATAGAAATCCAGGACACGGTATGCAGAAGTCGTGGATTGGCCATTTCTTTTTCTTTCCATTGAAATATTAGAACTCAAGCCTAGCAAATGATGAGACGGCCAACTCAAAAGGTCGGAAGATGAAACTTGCAATTTTTAATTAAAATTTTACTCTTTCAATCTAGTATGGATACTACACGTACGGGATTTTGTTCCTTTGGAGGATTGGGAGGGGGTATGGGTATTGTAATTACAGTGCCCACGTCTTATTTAGTGACCCTAAAAGAATAGGATCTGTGTAGTACTGTATGGAATTCGGATTCATTTTAACCGCATGAATTAGTTTAAGTTATTGTTTACAATTATTAATTATAGCGTAATTGAAAATAGTATATAATTCAAATTATTAATAAATGATCAATGCATTTATTTGTGCTTATTTATTGTTTTATTTTATTTTGTAAATAATAAAAATTAGAGAAGTATAGAGTTTTAAATAGTTAATTATTATATAAAACATTTGATATAATATTATTTTTTAAGAAAATAATAATAACATAAGATAAGATAAATGAAAATGTATAAATCTTTAAATGATTATTTACTAGTAATGTATATATATTTTATTTTTAAGCTGAAGTTATATATTAAAATAAAATATCAATTAGTTTGATTTATTCTTTATTATTCCTAATTCATATGCAAAATCCTCTGATTAATCAACTTGATCAATAATTATTTATGCATGGAAGTTTCATAGAAAATTAAATGGAACGGCAACATAAATAAAAGAGAATGAATATAATAGATTTACATTTTCTATTTGAACATTTAATATGAAAATATATAAAAATAATTTTAGTTTTTTAAAAAATTAAATAAAAGTGAACGAAATACTAATGCAAAAATTACAATATAGTAATTTTATTTAGAACATAATAAAATTAAATAAATATTACTATATATGCATTTCAATATTAGTTTAAATGTAAAAAATGAATTTTGAATTAATTAATAATACCCATTATAATACAATTAAACAAAAGTCAGTTTGAAGATGATAATTTAATGCATATTATGACAATTTCATATTAAAAATAAAACTTGGGCATAATAATTATATGAATGAATTAATAATTTGATCATTCAAATATGTAAGTTATCTCAATTTAGTCCATCAAAGTTGAAACGTCTCAATTCGATCTCCTAAAAATGCAAGTCATTTTAATTTGGCTACAATAGTCTTGAAGGTGTATAAAATAATTGTATATTTGAAAAACTAATTGAGACATTTTAACATTGAATGAATAAATTAAAAAAATATATATATTTGAGATACTGAAATATTAATGATCTATTTCTATTATATTTTGCGAGGAATGTCTTACCCTCGAACTTTCAAAAGTGGATGAGTGGCAAAGAAAATAGTATATAAAAGAAGGTCTCAATGCAAGTACAGTGTTATCATTAAGGATGTTAATTAGGGTTAACTTGACTCGTTAAGGGTCAGCCCTTTACGAGCTTGGTCTAAATGAGCCGAGTCTAAAAAATCATTTTATTAAAAGGGTCTCAAAAATTTAACTCGACTCTAACCCTATAAAATTACAAAGTTAAACAGGTCTTAACAGATTAGGACTTGAAAAAATAAAAAATAAATATTATAATTATGTAAATTTTTCATATATAATAAAAAAAATCAATTCATCATAAACTTAATATCCAAAAAAAGTCGAAGACAATAGCATACTCCTATATTATTTCAAGTTTTTGTTCATCCAAATAAAGACTAACTAAGACTTCTCATTATTTTTCATATATTAACTCTTAAATAATGTATATTCCTATATCATTTCAAGCATAATGATAAATAAATTCAATTAACAAATTAGTTATATAAACTTATATTATACAATATTAAAAAGAGAATATAAATTAAACTATATAAATTAAAAAAATTACATCAAATACTCCTATATCATTTTAAGTATAATGACAAAGAAATTTAATTAAAAAAATTAGTTATATAACTTATATTATGCTTTATTAAAAAAAGAACATAAATTAATATATAAATATTTAATAATTAAAAACTTATATTAAATACATCATTTAACGAACACTTAAATTTTTTATACTTCATTAAAAATGACAAAGAGAAAGTAAAACTTAAAAATAAAAAAATTTTATATAAAAAAAACTTACAAAACTTAATCTAGTCTGTCACGAGTTAGTTTTTGATAGGTCGAACCTTAAATAAGAAGGGTCAAAAAAGCCGTGAGTTTTTAAAGACTATTTGTTTGACTTTCAACCTGTCATTGAAGGACTAAAATTAATCCATCAAATCCAGCAATTAACACCTTATTCGTCAATACATTTTACAACAAAACATATGGAAATCAAGTTAGAGGGACATGTTTGCAATATAACATTTACCCGAATGCCCAAGTTTATATTTTTCAAATTTAAAAAAGAGAAATCTATTTTTACATTATCACTTTCCTATCATTTTTTATAGATTATATAATTATTAGTTTAATATAGAATAATGAATAATATAAATACAGTTATATCATAAAATACTATATATAAAAAATAATGTAAAGTATTAAAATTGATGTGAATTCATTAAAAAATAACACCAAAAAAAAAGAAACGGGACTTCATGCATGTCACGGAATCAGGTATACCAAATATTAGCCGTCCGATCCTACTACCACCTTATGTGCTTCAATGATCTGAGGATAAAACGACTTCAGCCGAAGACGTTTTAGCCAGCGTGGATGATGTTCTGAAGAATCATAGGAACTCGTCTAACAATATTCATTATGCATACCACAGTCACTGCATGTCACTAACGTGAGCCCATAGGTTGCATCGTTTTAACGTGTCCCCTAACATTTATCTTGATTCTTGGGGCTTAACCTATATTCCCCACTCGCCCTTCAGTTCCTTTTCTCTCACCTCGTTCAAGCGCAATCAAAGGCAAAAGGGTTTCCTTCGCTCGCTCGCTCGCTTTCTCTTCTCTCACTGTCTGGGCAATCATCCATGGCTGACCGTACCGCCTCTGATAACCCCCTCCACATCTCTGCCGCACCACCATATCAGATCTCCAAAGGTATTTCATCTACTAATTTTTCTTAGCTCCAACTGTTTTACCTATCACTTTCGCGGTAAACCCTAGCTTCCCTGAGCCACTTGGGCTATTCATTTTCATTCCTTTCAGTTTCGACAACATAAATGCAGTTCACTTCTGTGATTCAGTTTAGGGTTTTGTTTCATCTCCAAAAATGCCATATTTTTGAAATTCCTTGTTTCTAATCCCATTTGCTTAGTTTAGGTCTGGATATTGAATTCAGGAGGTTAGCAGCATTGGCGAATTGGTCCCTACCGGGGGGTGTACTTACTGCATTGCGCTCTCATTTCTTTATTTTTTTAAGCAATTGTACTGCGTGTTTTATGCTTCGCGGTGTCATTTTAAAATTAAATTTTCGTTTGTGCCAATGATTTTTATTTTACGCGTGTCGGGGATTCTTTCTGCACTTAGTCACTTTATGTTTAGAGCTTTATTCTGCGTTAAACGTCATTGCTTTTTGAAACGAAGGATATTCTATACTTGGTGTTGACTGTGTGTTGGTTTTTACTACTTACTTTTCAATTGAAGTGAACAATGGAAGAAAAAGCATCTAATTGCATTATGCCAAATGCAGAAAATTGTTATTTGGGGAACAAAGGAGTTTAACAAAATTTATTCTTTAGCGAAAGGGTTATATTGTCTTACTCTCTGTCTTTCATGCTGTTTGTATCTTTAGTGAAACTTGACATCTATGGTTTTACGGCTCTACATTCTGCTCTGTACAATTTTTGGGATTTTCTAGTTGAAATCGACAAGTTTTGATTTATGGAAGCTTCCATCACTTTGTGCAGATTTTCAAGGCTCTGACAATCCTATTCCGCTTTCACCACAGTGGCTTCTGCCAAAGCCAGGGGAGAGTAAACCTGGAACAGGAACTGGGGTGTGTAATGACTACTACTAAATTTTTCTTATTTGTTATGTTTCCTACTTTCGTAGAATGAATATATGCAAAGATGATTTCTCTCCACCTATTGTTTCTTTTATTAGCCAGAAGTTCCTGACTAACTTCCCATGAATTATTTATGATTGATTAAGAAGTTTTCTTTTTTGGCCCTCTTCTCTATCTACACAGGAAAATCATGTGATCCCAACACCACCATGTGGCAATCGCTCAGAGACCGTTAAGCCATCTGGAAATGGTGAGGATGTGCATGATGCCCATAAGAGAAGGGATGTTTTTAGGCCATCAATGCTTGATTCAGAAAGTGGTCGCCGTGACCGTTGGCGTGATGAAGAGAGAGACACTAAGTCCATACGTAAGGATCGTTGGAGAGATGGAGACAAAGACCTTGGTGATGCTCGAAGAGTGGATCGATGGACGGAAAATTTGTCCACGAGGCACTTTGGAGAAGCACGTCGCGGTATACCTGATAGATGGAATGATTCAAGTAGCAAAGAAACTAACTATGATCAGCGGCGTGAGAGTAAGTGGAACACACGTTGGGGTCCTGATGATAAGGAGTCCGAAGGTTTGCATGAAAAATGGAGCGACTCTGGGAAGGATGGTGAAATGCATATGGACGAAGGCTTGTTTCACATTTCAAATCATGGAAAGGATGAAAAGGAGGGGGATCATTATCGGCCATGGAAACCTAACTCCTCACAAAGCCGTGGAAGGATAGAGCCTCCCCATCACCAAAACTTAACACCAAACAAACAGGTCTCTACATTTTCTTATGGGCGGGGCCGTGGGGAGAATACACCTCCAGTCTTTGCTCCTGGACGCGGTCGGGTTGGCTCGGGTAGTAGCCCTATGAATAGTACTTATTCATATTGTCAATACACTGGAACTGGATTGGATAAGGTTGAAAGTGTGCGTGGAGAGTCTGGCCCCTTTAGATACAGCAGGACAAAATTGCTTGATATATACAGAGTGACTGATATGTATACAATTAGAAAATTAATCGATGATTTTTCCCAAGTGCCTTATCTTACGCAGGATGAACCATTAGGGCCCCTAGCACATTGTGCTCCAAATTCTGAGGAACTGGTAATCATTCTTTTTGTATTATTTTTCTGGATGCTATTGTAATTTCTAGTGATTGATGAGATTACTTTACTGTGTGAACAGGCTGTTTTAAAGGGTATTGACAAAGGGGAAATAATTAGCAGCATTGCACCTCAGGTGCAAAAAGATGGGCGTAACACTACAGATATTTCACAGTCAAGACGAATGAAGCTAGGAAGTGCACCTCTTCAAGGTATATTCAGAAATCAGAATATTAGCTTACAGATAGGTTTGGGTGGAGTTTAACTTCTGTTGGAACTGGATTGTTTTAGCAGGTTCTGTTGAAGTTGGTTATATGAATTGCTTAGAAAGTTTTTGAATGAAATGCAAACACTTAGTTATAGCTCTTAAACTAATATGGAAAACTTACAGGACATTAAGGCACCGTCTGACAGGTACAAAAATGAAGTTTGCTAATGGAAAAAATAAATATGGGAACAGTCTAATTTCTGACCTAGCTATTTAATTCAAGAAAGTGCTGGTTTTATGTGGATTTTGGAGGTTATCAGTATGAACAGTATGTTTATGTGTTCAAACTTAGCTTCATATTAATGATCCCCCTTGCTTCTGTTAAGTTTTATTTCATTGTCTATCTATCTGTTCTTATTTCGTTTATGCTTTTATATATGTGACTCGAGTGGTTTTCTCTCTTGCTCAAATGCACTAAACTTTGCTGCATTTCACAAGATTGAAAATGTATTTCCTTGGGGTATCTCTTTATGTTTTTCTAATATTTTCTCCTCACAGATAGAGGTGAAGATGGAGGTTCTTACAGAGTGGCCGATGAGGTACCCAGTAATAGAGAATTAACCTTTGAAGGAGATAGTTCTATTCATCCTGGTGCTGCATTGCGAGCCATGCCACTGAGTGAACATTCAAACACTTTTTTGCATGATAGCAGAGATATGCCTAGTGATGTTAGGTCAAGAAACTTATATATGGGCTGGTCACATCACCCAAAGGATCCTCATAGTCAGAGGGAAAGTAATTTGGGTTATTTATCTGAAGCCAAAGATGTAGCTAAATGGCAAATTAATGAAGATCCCATTGTTAAGAGGCAGTTATCTGGCATTTTTGATAGTGGGCTTGAAGCCCGTAGCGTTCCACAGACTTCTCCAGAGGAGTTATCCCTTTTCTATAAAGACCCTCGGGGTCAAATTCAGGGTCCATTTAAAGGAATTGATATTATTGGATGGTTTGAGGCTGGATATTTTGGCATTGACTTATCTGTTCGTCTGGAAAATGCAGCAGCTGACTCCCCATGGTTGTCACTTGGTGATGCCATGCCGCATTTACGAGCTAAAGCCCGGCCGCCACCTGGGTTTTCTGCACCAAAATCAAATGACTACACAGATGCATCTGGTTGGCAAAATTCCAATACTTTTGGGCATGCTGGTTTGAGTGAGATTGAAATTATGAGAAATGATTCTATGCATAGACAGAGTTCTACCACAGAAGCTGAAAATAGGTTTTTGGAGTCACTAATGTCTGGTAATAAGAGCAGTCCCCCACTTGATAGTCTAACTTTATCAGAAGGTTTGTCTTGTGCTGTTATTCTTCATTTTTTTTTTAAAAATTTCTTTTGGATATGAATGTATTTCTATTTTCTATGCATTGCTTTTGCTGTGAATAGCTTATTTTTATTGTATTGATTATGTATGTGGATGGCATGGCTTGACTTCATTTAAGCTGTATGGTTTTTAGGTTTACAAGGGTTTGTTGGAAATAATTCTGGTAATTTGGGGCCATCAGGAGTAGACAATGGAAACAATCTATACTTGCTGGCCAAGAAGATGGCACTTGAACGACAGAAGTCCTTACCCAATCCTTATCCATATTGGCCTGGGAGAGATGCGGCACCCCTGGCACCAAAATCAGATACTGTCCCAGATGCACCAACACCACCTCATGCAAAACTCTTCTCTACAGTGAGTGACAGTTCTCTTCAGCCTCACTCCCAAAATGCTGACTTGATTTCCATCATCCGAGGACTATCTGACAGGTCATCTGCGGGGTTAAATAACGGTGTTGCTGGATGGTCAAATTATCCTTTGCAAAGTGGATTGGATCCACTTCAGAATAAAATTGACCTACATCACGATCAGAATTTTCCTCAAGGGTCATTGGGAATTCAGCAACAAAGGCTGCAAGCACAAAACCAAATATCTTTAAGCAACTTGCTAGCTCAAGCTGTAGATAATCCATCTGGTATTTTAACAGCGGATAAGTTGCTTTCTTCTGGTTTGTCTCAAGATCCACAAGTAATGAATATGTTGCAGCAGCAATACTTGCTGCAGTTGCATTCTCAGGCAGATGTTCCATCACAGCAGATGTCATTGTTGGATAAATTCATGTTGCTGAAGCAACAACAGAAGCAGGAAGAACAGCAGCAGTTATTGCGGCAACAACAACAGCAACAGTTGCTTTCTCAGATGTTGCAGGAGCATCAGTCTCACATGAGCTTTGGTGATTCATCTTATGGACAGTTGCTGGAAGGTGGAATACCAATGGGGAATTTGCATCAACTTAAACTGCAAGAGATGTTTCCAATCAGCTCGCAGACACTAATTCCCAGCATGCAGGATGAGCGTTGTACTAATTCTTTGAATATACCTCTGCAAGTTATGCCGGATGCTAATTATAGTGTAAGCAGTGAAGCTTCTGCTGTACATTTGCCACACCAAATTAGTCGGCAGAAAAGTAGGGGCCCTATTCTTCCAGAACAAATGAATGAAATGCATCAGAAGGAATCATTGCCTGCATCAACCATTGTTGAAAGTTCCCTATTGCATGAGAACATATCCAAAGAGGAATCGTACATTGTGCAGAATTCTCTTTCTGGTTCTGACCATTCTGCTAAATCTGTGGAGCAGATGCCAGACAGCACTTGTAGAGCTGATGGTCTTGTAATGGCTGCAGCCTCTGAGTCTAGCGAGCATTCTGTACCTGTGCAGTGTGTTACACCTGTTGTTGCTATTCCATCAGCTGGATCTCTTGGCAATGAGTTTCCACCTGCAACTGATCTGGATAGTAATGTGAGGATTGAACTAGACAGTGCACTTGAAGAGCGGTCTGTTGGAAGAGACAGGCCCAATGTTGAACCCTCTGTTGCAGATGTAAGAAATGTTGAAGCACGTGAACCCAAAAAAGCTTCTGAGAAGAAGTCTAAGAAGCAAAAGTCTTCCAAATCTCAGTCTTCTGATCAAGCAAAGGGATTACTAAAGAATCTGCCTTTACAGCGGTCAAAGCAATCAGAAGCTCATAAGCCAAATCTCAATGATAAAAAGTTAATGGAAGCCAACGAGGGAGAACCAGTTTATGAATCAAATTTGCAACAAACAAGAGATAAGGGCAATGAATCTGGAACTGCTATAAAGGTTGCTGATCATCAAGAAATTAATGGCCTGCCAGCAAGTGTTCTGGGAAGAATCACTGAAACCATTGTTGAGGGTGACTTGAAGGCAGCTAGTTCTGTTTCTACACAGAATACTGAATTACATGCAGGGCGAGCTTGGAAATCTACCCTGGGTTTCAAGGCAAAGTCTTTATTAGAAATTCAACAGGAAGAACAAAGAAAGGCACGAACAGAAATGCTTGTTTCTGAGATCGCCACTTCTGTAAACTCCTTGAGTGTGTCAACTCCTTGGGTTGGGGTTGTGGCCAATCCAGACTCTGTAAAGGTATCTAGTGAAAGGCACAGAGAAGTAGGCAATACTGAATATTTGGGTAAACCTGAAACTTCTCAAAATCCCAAGACCAAGAAAAGCGAACTACATGATCTATTGGCAGAAGAAGTTTTAAAGGAATTAAGTGAAAGAGATGCCGAGGTTCCAGACATTATGTCTTCCTCACAGAACATAGCTATCCATTCTGATTCAATAGATGATGACAACTTTATTGAGGCGAAAGACACTAAAAGAAGCCGGAAAAAGTCAACAAAATCGAAGGGTTCTGGGTCTAAGGTCTCAATACCTGTTACATCTAGTGAAGTGACCATCGGATCAAGTTCCATTGAAAAAGTCAAAAGTTCCCGCTCTTTGCATCAGGAGAAAGAAGTATTGCCTGCAATTCCTGCAGGACCCTCTCTGGGAGATTTTGTTCTTTGGAAAGGAGAGCCAGCAAGCCCATCTCCTTCTCCAGCATGGTCTGCCGATGCTGTTAGGGTTCCTAAACCCACTTCTTTAAGGGACATTTTAAAGGAGCAGGAGAAAAAGGCTTCTTCTGCAGTACTGGCAAGCCAACTGCCCACACCTCAGAAATCACTTCCTGCCCAAGTTGCTAGGAGTAGTGGTCCTTCATGGTCAGCTTCGGCATCCTCTCCATCTAAAGCTGCATCTCTGATCAATACGAGCTACCATTCTGCTTCTCAGTCAAAATATAAAGGGGATGATGACTTGTTCTGGGGTCCAATTGAGCAATCTAAGCAAGAAACTAAGCAGTATGAATTCTCTCTATCTTGTGCCTTTATGTTTAGTTGTTTGTCAACTACATACTTATTTGCTTTTCAAGAGTTGCAGTATGCTATGTTATGGTTGCAACTATTTAATATTAAATAATATTGTTTACACTGTGATACTACTTTTTTTTAATGCATGTAATTTGCTGTATACTCTTCAATATATAATTTAGTATGCAAGACATCAAACTACATGTATCAAAACCAACCAGCAAAGTACTGAATTATTTGCAAAAACAATGAGTTGGAGTTAGAAGGAAAAGAAAGATCTTATTTTTTATAAATTATAATAATTCAAAAACTAGTACAAACATGTAGAAACAGTTAGAACTCGTAGATTCTCGATGCTTAATATGATGAATTTAATGGTTTCTTCAGGAGATATTCTCTAGACTGCCTTAGATATGGTTTCTATAGAAGTGTAGTGTAGTGGTTTTCATCTTTAAACTTAACATTCAAATTGGAAAATAACTTGTCCAATAGTATGTGACTGTACCATACTCCTATTCCTTGTTGAGTGAATGAGTTGAGTTGTGACTGATTTATTTATCTTTGTAAGCAGGTCAGATTTCCCTCAGCTTGCAAGCGAGGGGAGCTTAGGATCTAAAAAGGTTCCCATGAAAGGCAATTCACCTGGACCCTTAACTAGACAAAAATCAATGATTGGTAAACCGATTGAGCGGTCTCTTTCATCATCACCTGCATCGTCTCAATCGTTGCTGAAATTGAAAAATGATGCCATGACTAAGCATTCAGGTAAAGATGGACTGTTTATTCTTTCATTGTTTCAACTCTGTTAATTCCACTTGCTTGGCAGTTGTGTATCTAATTGAGTCCTTTATATAATCTACGCTGTGGTTGGGCCCCATTGATGACACTCTAAAGATATTGACTTATTTTCTTCCTTATTTCCAGAGGCTATGGACTTTAGAGATTGGTGTGAGAATGAGTGCGTTAGGCTTATTGGGACAAAAGGTATATTACCATTTCAGTTTTGGCTTTTTCACGTTTTAGCTTCATTAGTTAATTCAGATGGAGGTTCTTACAAAAGGTAAATGCAATTATGTTTTGCCTAAAACCTTGTCACCTGGACGAGAGGAAATTTTTAGTTGCATTTCCTCATCAGATTAAAAGGGACACCTTAAATGAGGCTGAATATAAGATGGATTTTGGCCTGTAGTTAACGATATCTTGAATCTTGCAGCTTATAGGATTTCAAAATTTAATTATGCTAATCTTGAAGTTCTATGTTATGTCTAACTATTTTTTGGGTGGCAGATACGAGCTTCCTTGAATTTTGCTTGAAGCAATCCAGATCAGAAGCTGAGATGCTTCTGATAGAAAACCTTGGATCATATGACCCTGATCATGAATTCATTGATAAATTCCTGAATTACAAGGAGTTGTTGCCTTCAGATGTCCTTGAAATAGCTTTTCAAAGTCGAAATGATCAGAAAGTTCCTGGGCGTAGTGCTGGAGACATGAATTCTGGAAATGCAGACATTCAGGATCTTGATTACACTGATGGTCCTGAAGGGTCCTTCAAGGGGGCAGGGAAGAAGAAGGGTAAGAAAGGGAAAAAGGTTAGCCCTGCAGTTTTGGGGTTTAATGTGGTAAGTAACCGGATCATGATGGGTGAGATCCAGACAATAGAAGATTAATTTTAATAGTGGTTGCGCAGATGTAAATACAATTGGGCTGTACTTTGTAAATGATTTTTCCGTTTTAGGATCCCCCTCCCCTTTTTCACACACTAACAGTAGCAGCATTAATTGGATCTGCTCAAGCAATTTTGTCGTCCTACAGTTAGAATTTTTGACGTTTGATCACGCTGAGCGAGCTATACGTCAAGATTACCTTTATTCAATTCATGTGCTTGTCATTTTTTTAATCTATTTTCTTAGTTTGCAAGGAGGCTAGTTAGTACCTGGACGATAGTAAGGCATTTGTATGGGAAAAAAAAAGGGTTAATACCTGGATTGTTAATACGATGCTATGTGCGCATACGGTTGGAAGTTGTCTCCGGATTTGTCTGTCCGATGGAAGATGATGAGACAGGAACCCTTTAAAGTTGGATTTGCCAAAGATTAATAATGATGGAGGAAAAAGCAAAGCAAACAAAAAAATCTTGATTAAAAGACTGTCTTTTTCACTGCAGTGCAGGTGTGGTCATGTAAAATTTGTGAGGTTAGCCGTAGATTGTTTGATGGACATCGTTTTTTATGCTAGAGGATTGAGTAAGCTGCGAAACACTTGCTGCATGGTGGAACGTGGATATGTTGGGGGTTGGATGATTGCAATGGCGGCATATGAAATAATAGCCCAAGTAAAAGTGAGGTGCTAGACTCCAATTTCATTTGTTGTTACGTGGCATTTGGCAAATCACCATTGCTGGAATTCTCGTCAACCTCAGATTATACGAACATGGATGTTAACGTAATCCGCCGGCAAGAAACAAGCAACAGCTTTATTTGGGTCTCGTTCCATTTCCAGGAATATAACTGCTGTTTACAGAGTACACTACTAAAATAGGGAAACTAACTTCAATTACTACTGTATGATTGGCAAGACAGTGTGAGGGGGATAAATATTGTCATGACCGACATACCATTTTTCTAAGACCAAAGAAATATCACCAGTAGTCCTTGTGCAATTTGGATGTAATCAAATGACAGGACATATAACATTTGGCACTTAGAGTCATTTCAATAATCATCAATACCCGCTCGTTCCTTTAGAGAAACACCAAGAACCACCACCTATATAGTTTTTTCTTTTTTTAAAAAAGAGAAAAAACAAGTTCTTACATCATAGAAAAAGAAAACCACCATCAAGCAGGCCTACTTTAGTAAGACAAGTACATATATTAATCTGAAAACCGAAAGCATTGCTATTTATTCATCTGGGAAAGGGAAAATTTTCGAGTACATGTTCTCCATAGCTTCACTCTGTTGAGGCTTGTAATCTACTAATTTGTTTCAATGCTCGGAAGCAAAAGGAAGGGTTCTTGTTATCTCACGGTACTTATTTCTTGTTTAATTTTTCTTGATACTCTGCTACTCTACAAAGGCTAATCATGAAGGCGTTGATTATACTCCAGTAACTGAGCGAGTGGAGTGTGTAGTCTAGCTAACCAAGTTAATAATTGAATATTAAAATTCACTCTAGTAGGAAATTCATCTAGCAAATGTAATTACAGTAATAAGAGAGAGAGAGAATCTTTTCATGCCAAGCGAGAGAAAGATGTTACAAAAGCTTGATGAATTGTGAATTGTGAATTATTTTTAGAGTATTCCAAAGTGCAAGGAGAATCAGCAAGGAAAATAAAATCTGTCCGGTGATTCTTACAATGAGGCAGAATATAGCAAAACTAGTTTGGCATATATTTGAAGTTTATCAAATTACACTCAAATAGCTTACCTTCTTCTCATCTAATTAAAGGAATAGCCTGCCTTCAACTAGATGCCCAAGAACATAGCTTAAGCTAGCGATATTCGTAGGAGACAGTGGAATGATGTAGGTTACCGACCTCTGAATTGAAAGAGCGCAGCGACATCTTGGCAATTTCAGAAACGGCAGCGTCTCGGACGCCAGGATCATCGCTGACCAAGTGCTCATAAGCAGCATGAAAAGCCTCCGACCAAAACCCAGGCAACCCAATGGTGGTGCAGTGGGTGTACTCTTCCCACATGCGCCTCACCACCTTCTTCCTCTCCTCCACTTCCTATTCCGTAAATTTCACAATTCAAACATATTAACAAGAAAAAACCGAAACAAGATTAACAATGATAGCAGTTGTGTTATGTTATGTGGGGAGGTACCAGGACATCGAAATCGTTAAGAATCCTAGAATCGAAGTCATGGGAGAAAGGGGTAAGGTTGGGGGTGGACCATTTTAGAGTGACAGAGCCAGTGGACATGGACCAAAGAGCTAGAAGGATAATAGCAGTTAAGACCCAAAACTTGTAGTGGGTCTTGCCGACTGGGACATCTTCCGAGCTCTCACTCTTTGTGATTCTAGTTAAGGCTGTTACGGATGGATCTTCGTCATTCATCATGTGTCTAAGTTCCCCTGCTTCAGTAATGCCCTTGCTGCTATCTTTGGCGATTGAATGCGTGAGCTTCAGACAAATAAGGTGTTAGTATTGGCCCAATATAATAATTGTGATACTTTGAATCAGGTTGGGTGCGTTGCCACTTGACACCTACCTACCGCTCTTAGTGGTAAGGGGAATTGGCAACCAGCGAATCCTTCAGGTTGCTCTTTTTTGAGTTCTTACCCTCTCCGGAAGAAGAAAGAGAATGAATGGGTTGGGTAGATGAGTTGATATGGGCCTTCCAATTCGACTACAGGTGGGTAGGTTTGATTCCAAAAGGCAAAAGAGGATTCAACACTGAGTAGACACTAGGAATAAATCAACAGTGCTCAAATGGTCAACTTCAAATAACATCTCATCCACAGTCATTAGGTAAAAAGCATAAAAACAAAGCATTGATTATCCCGCTCGGAAAAAAGCATATGAAATCACCGACAAGTATCATATGTCCGGACATATTGATGCTAGCTACTTCATTATAGCAGGCTTATGAAGGTAAAGAATTAACCAAGAAAAAATGCTAGGCGTAATAAAGATTATACTTAAGCAATCAACCAAGGCGGTATCAAAACCAATAACCCATTAACCCCATTTCAAATCAAAACAGAGCACCTCAGAGATGTTCCAGAGGTGGAAATGGCAGACAATCAACACGACATCAGATTCTGTCGGCTCGTTTGCTATTTTTCATCATTGGTTAAGTAGGTTAAGTATGCTATAGACCCAGTTCAAGTAATGTAACAAAGCGCAATGGGAAATCTTGATGAATTTGAAGGAGAACTGAGAAGAATAATGAACTTTAAATTATCCAGAAGAAATAATGCCTGTTGAACTCTTTCCGATAATCGAAATCCAACAAAATGCATAGTACGATAACAGTTACAGAAGAAACCTGTGTTCCGACCTCTGGGAACTGTGCCTTACTATTTGGTTGTTCCACCGAACGCTTCTCTCTTTCTTTCTTCTTCTTTTTCCCCCTAATTTTATTAGGTTAAATTACACTAATATCCCGTAAGGTCGGGTAATTAATACCTCATTCCTCTTCAGTTTAAAAAATCATACTCTCTGTCTTCAAATAATATATATATATATATATACTTTCAATTTAATCTACCTTAAATATTTTTTCAGAAATATTTTTTGAGATTATACTAACACTTTTTTGAGATTTCAAAATTTAAGTCCTATTTGTAAAAAAAAAGAAGCCAATTTTAAAGAATAAATTATAAGGAGCTTACTCCCTACGGTTTCAAGAAAAGTTTAGGAATTTTTTTTAATAACAATAAATTAATTATAAATTTGAAAAAATAAAAACAATCAAAAAAATTTTAAAAAATTAAAAAAGTAAAAAAAGAAAAATTTCAAAAAAATATAAAAATATCTTAAAAAGTTTCAAAAAATACTCTAAATAATAAAATTAAATACTATAAACAAAAAAATTAATAAAAAATAATAATTAAGAGAGCCGGTAGCATAGTTCTCCTCAATTATAAATATAAACTCACCACAATTTGTTTTAGTTTGAAAATCTAATCAAATAAAAGAACAAATAGAACTAAGAGGAAATACAAACCTTTCCTCACTAAGATATATATGAATGATGGAGCATAGAAAATAGAAGAATGTAAAATTTTGATTTTCATCTCTATATGCTTTATAGTCTATGTAATATGTACGCAAACTTTTGTTCTATGGTTGACATGTTTGAGAGAGTAAGAATGAAGAGAAAAAGGAAAAGAAAATGCTAATTAACTTACTCCTATTACTTCGTCTGCACCACCCTGTTCCTTCTTGAGATCAGAGGGAGGCAGAAAAGAATCCATAGACAAGCCACAAATATTAAAATCAACCTCTTCAATGGTCCATGTCTCCTCAATCCTCCGCTTGTGATTATGCGCGGCACCGTACCTATAAAGCAGGGCCACTGTCTTCCCAGCATGCGCAATGTTAATGCCATCGATGCATCTATAATCCTCAATCACAGACTCGATGCTTGTTTCCCAGAAAACGTAGTCATTTCTTTTCTGTATTCTTACCAACTTGGTGTCCTCGAATTTAACAAGTAGCCCCCTGCGTTGGCTAAAGTAACCCCATACTGTGTGTCTGACAACTTCCGTGTGGGAAGTGCTCTGCGCTTGGAGGATGTGTGGCGCCGTCTCTAACTTGAGTAAGAAACAGTTTTCATTGTTAATTTTTTTCTCTCCAATACATACAGAGTCTACGAACAAGTTAGCTGTGCACCTTGGGTCCAACCCCTGCTTAATTATATTATAACCCAAAGGAAATCAAATGCAATTCATCAATAATTCATAAGCTGAATGTTAATTAATTTACCTGGAAGAACCGGCGAAGGAGTCTAGGAGGACCTTTGTTAGCGTGACAAGGTTGAGAAGATGATTGGTTCCAGGCTACCTTCCCGTCACTGCCTGCACTAACCTTGAAACCAGAAACAACCAATTCCAAGTACCAAAAATCTGGACTCTTTTGCCAAAGCACAAACCCCCCTAATTCAGCCCTCCCTCTTGTGTGCACGCTGTCATCCCCCTGATGCATCTCTGACCCACACATTTTCACTTGTCCTACTGCATACATACTTTTCACTGAATTCAATGTTCCTACTCCTCCTGTCGCAGCTATGTACTGCTGCATTATGTATTTCGCTGTGGAACCTCGCTGCACATTCCATCAACTTCATATTGTTGGTAAGAAATTGTAATCCAAAGCTAAGCTAATCGTTAGATGCTTGTATATAATCATAAGCATTCGCTCAATATATCTATCAATCGATAATGAACAAATGCCAATACATTTGCTTATATTTAGATATATAAGGAAAATGATTGCTAATGCTTACATCATTGAGAGGGCGAGTTAAATTGGGGTCGGTTTGAACCTGAAGAGGAATGAGGGGTGAAGCCACAAGCTTAAGCAATGCCATGAATTCATTGTTTGACTCAGCAGAGAGGTGCGATGACTTATCAGCAGATTGAGCTTTCATGAGAGGTCGCAGAGCCTGCCATTGACTAGAAGCATTGCTACCCATGCTGGTCAGCATTTCCTCAGGAACAGGCACCTCTAGGACGGTGTCCAAACCATTTTCTTTATCCAAATTCGGACAAAGTTTCCTCATGGAAGGGATTCTAGTCCCAGCCTTAATTAACACACAAAAATTGAAGAATAAAAAAGGAGAGAAAGGAAGAAGGAAAGGAATCCTTCCTCTTTCTCGTCAAACCCCAGGCCTAAACTAGATTTTGGGGGGGTTTCAAATGATTTATTTTGCATATGGATTGGAATGCCAGAGGAGGAAAAAGCAAAAGGTTTTTTCGTGGTACTCCTCGCGCGTAGGAGTCGCGGGGCATGACGTTTAGCGGCAGGATCCATATTTTATGAATAGTTTCTTCGCAGTAGGAATTACTAATTAGCAACGGAAATTTAGCATGCACTAGGAAGGCGGAACCCGAAGCTGCTTACCCATCCCTATGGTGGGAAATGGGAATCAAGCATCCAGCAGCCACTTTAGTTTCTCCTAACTTCGCTGATCTTCACCTACAAAGGAAGCTACCAAGTTAGCAACCAGCAAGCTCCCTTCTCATAAATCAAACTACCAAATTAAGCAAAAATGAATTAAATAATCGGTAATTTTAATTTATCATGTGTGGATGTAGTTTGGGCGTCAAACACTGCCATCAGTCTGCATCAGCTAGTTTCCAAACCTAACGGCCCATTTTTCCTGAAGAGTAGAATAGAAGGCCCAAATAAGCAAGTGGGCCACCTCTCTGAGGCCCGCTTTTTTTGTTTCAATTTAACAAAGAAAAAAGTTTGAACTGGTCAAAACTGAGACGCGTATTTTGGATTGAAATGGAAGTCGGAACCTCTCCGGTCAAGTTTCATCAAATTAAATATGGGTGATATTAATATAATTGTTTGCTAATCAAGCACGCTAAATAGGGATAAGACATGCAATGCAAAGGGTGTATGTATTTTTTGGAAATTACGAGTCAAAATTGGAAAGACTTGTGCAATATCTGTAGAAATTAATTAGGATTTAGGAGGATTGATTTCCCTATTGTTTGGAAATACTTGTCTATTTGTCCACGTGCGATCCGCCCGACCTATCTGGTTGCCAGGTCTCGGTATAATTTTGTTTCATTGAGCATCTCGGACTGGGAACTCTGTTGAAAAAAAATAAAAAGGCAATTCCAGTACATTGAAACGTACTGATTCATTTAAAAAAGGAGGAAAACCGACGAGGGGATGGTGACATATTTATTCTCTTGCGGTAGGGTTGTATGTTTTCTTGAACTTGTCAACTCATTGCTGGGTACACCTTGTTTTTCCTGTTAACCGTAATCTCAGATCTTTTTTCATGTCTTCTGGCCTCGTGATAGTTTAAACTCTAAAGAAAGTCACAGCAATTATTCATAGATAGGAGTGCAAAAATCGCCCATGCCAATAAACTATGGTTTCCATTTTTAAAAAAAAAACTATGGTTTAATCCATGCACCCTAGCCTCACTCACAGTATTCAATTAATTTTCTACCTGATTGAACTGCTGAAGTAACACTTTAAATTGATTAGATGTTGGGCGTTGATTATACCATGTAGGGAGTAGGAACACCGACTTCATGGTAACACTCAGCAATTGCCTTTTGTGAACGTGGGTTGTTGCAACTTTTATGCATGTCTTCATCGTCCAACTTCATAGCCATTTTCGAACAATACATTCACTACAAAATTCATGTCCCTTTCGGTCATGAACCACATGCTCACTAGGATTCAGTCAGCCCTGGGACCAACTTCTTTGTTTTTCTTTTTTTAAATCTCCCAGGGCAGAGGCCGGCCTGATCTTAATTTTCTTATTAATAATATATATATTCTTCGTCCTTGGGGAGCGTTTTATAGTTATACCATTTTCTGTCAGGATTTCAAGCGCAAGCTTTCCACTACCCACCCACCCCAGCATGGCTAAACGCTTCAAACTGAAACTCACAATCCCTTCATTTCAATTGTGTCGCTCCAAAAAGCTTTCTACTTTCCCGGGAAATCCAGTTCCCGCCATATACCGTCTTTCTCCTGTGAACCCCAAGGCACTTGATGTCGTGTACCCAAATCTGCCGGCTCCACCACCGTCGACACCAGAAGATTGTTATTGTGTCCATTGCAACATGTCCTCAAAGATCATGTCCCTGGCCAAATATGGATGCCGACCCAGACCATGTAAGCACCACCTTCCCTTCAACTATACCACCAATTCTCCAGACAGCGTTTACTGCAAAACGGGGGCTGCTAAGGGCAAGAAATTGAAGGGCGGAGGGCGAAGAGGTACGACAAGCGTTTCATCGAGGAGAAGTAACTTTGTCATCGACAACCAAGAAGAAAGCGAAAGTCTAATCTCTTGTTTGACAAGCTTCTCCGACGAGTTTTGTCGCGAGAATATTGTCCTTTCACAGGAAACCGTGAGCTATAAAATTGATAAAGAAATTAGCAGAAAGAAGGTTCAGAGGCTGAGATTTCAAGGTTCGCATGATGGGGTAGGATCGGAAACAGGAGGGAGAAAGAAGACGGCAACTTCAAGGGGATCAGATGAGGGGAAGGTGAAAGAGAGCTTTGCGGTGGTTAAAAGGTCGAAGGATCCGTACAAGGACTTCAAGAAATCGATGCTGGAGATGATAATGGAGATGGAGATGTTTGAGGCCAAGGAACTGGAGCAACTTCTGCAGTGTTTTCTGACACTGAACTCACAGCACTATCATGGAGTAATAGCGCGAGCTTTCATCGAGATCTGGCAAGAACTGTTCTGTGAACCTTGCATCGACCACAAGAAATCTCCTAATGACACACTTCGAACTTTAACTCGATAATTTTCTCACGTACATGCATGTCATATGGCTAGCAAGGGAACAAGAGGGTGAAATTACTATATTTGAAAATAAATTGTATCTTTTGTTTGTTATATTTAAATATTGGTGACGCTTTGCTGCTAGCTGCATCTGTAGGTGATCAGCTAATCTTATAAAGGATTTTATTTGTAATTTGTTGGTTTTTGGGTTTGTTTGCTCTGCATGCAGGTACACCGTACACTAACTATTAACTAACCCATCTGTACCATACTCACTATGTAATAGTAGATAAAATTTAGTTTAAATTATCAAGCTATTATACTATGGAGTTTATGTTTTGTCTTTTTTATAGAGATATATTTACAATTCATCTAATAAATAATTTTGGGTATGCTTGGAATAGTTTTAAATTTTTTTTTATTTTTTGAGAATAAAAAAATTTATTTAAGTAAGTATTTTTATCAGTTATTTTTAAAAATTATTTTTGAAAATTATTTTTGAAAAACAAAAAATAAAAAATAACTATTATGTTTTGTCTTGTTTTTATTTTTTATTTTTTATTTTTTAAAAAATACGAAAAAAATTGATAAAAAATATTTTTACTCAAACAAATATTTTATTTTTATTTTATAAAATTATTTTTTATAATTATTTTAAAAAATTATAAAATAAAAATCATTCTAAACAAACCCAGCATCTCATTTGATTTTATAGAAGTTATATAATTTAAAATTGTTGAAAATTTAAATTATTTATATAATTAATAAGTTCCTTGGTTTTTTTATTTAACGTTGAAGATATTAATATAAATATTAAAAACTATTAATTAAATAGTGTTAGTTGTAATAAAAAATACTTAATTAAATTATTTTTATTAAAATTAATATAAATTTTTATTATTTTATTAAATATAATAATAAATAAGAGTAAACTGTGTTGGAAGAAATACATAAACCTCCTTGTCAAGCTAGATAATAGAACGGAACTAATTGTTATTTATTATATAATTGTGACGAAATTAATTAAACGATGATGATTGATAATGGCAAAACAAGAAAAAAAAGTTATATATAGCGATTGATGGGTGGATGGTTCTCAATTAATTTTCATTTTCCTAAATGGATCCAATATTAATGCTCATGGGTTATTGGCGTGAAATTAGGTGGATACTCCCTACAATCACATTATAGACGCGGTTGGAGAATTTACAAATTTTTTAAAAAAATTGTTTTATTTTTTTAATAATAATAAATTAATTATAAGTTTAAGAATTTTTAAAAATAATAAAAAATTCAAAAAGAATTATACATTCAAAAAAGTAAAATTTTGAAGAAAAAATAAAAAATTTTCAAAAAAATAAAAAAATTTCAGAATTTTTTAAAAAATACTATAAATAAGAAATAAATAAATAATATAAAAATTACATAAAATAAAATTAAAAATTAAAAAGACGATAGCATAGCCCCAATTATGAAACATGTCTCCAAATTTAGCAATGTGAATAATGTGATGAGATTCAAGACCAATTTCCCCACCCACCGTAACAAGGCTGTTGCTAAATTTGCCATAATTACATGATTCACATTATTACAAGGTTTACTTAGATCTCAATTGTCACGCCCATTTCATTGTTATTTCATTTTTATCAGTGAATAATATTAGCTATTTGCCACAATTACAACTTTCAATAAAATAATTATAAAATTTTAAACAAATAATTATAAGGATGGGAAAAAATCTTTTGCACAGAATTATTTAAGTTCTTTAAAAACAAATTTAGAACACGTAATTTTGTAACAAGAAAAAGTTACAGAGCACAGTACCAGTCATTTGTCAATTAATGTAGCGTGTAAAAAGGATGGGAACAAATATTTTAAATAAATAATTGGAAAAAATAATGTAAAAACATTATGTCTATCTTAGCCCATGTGAAGTGAGATGAATTATTATATTTTTACATAATGTTTTTATATTATATTTATATTTATTACTTATTTATTATTATTATTTTATACTAATAAATAGTTAAAAATAAATATTATATAATTATATAAGTTTATTAGTGTATAAGTATTAATTTCTTTAAAAAAAAGCCACTAACATTTTGAGATAATTTGAATGAGCAGTTACTTTAAATAAGAATAATTTTTTAAAAAAAAATAAATATTTTATGTTTAAATATAGTTACACATAAATAATTTTATTATAAAAAATATATATATTATATTTAAATATAAAAATATAAAATTATTTTATAATATATAAAATTATTAAAAATAACATAAAAATATTTTTTAAAAATTTATAAAATATTTTAAGAATATATTTATATAAAAAAATTTTCTCTTTTATATTATACCTAATTATTTTTTAAATAATATTTTTTTTCCTTTAAAAATAAATTATTTTTATTTTTATTTTTAAAATAATGAATTTTAAAAATAATTTCATACAAATAATTAAAAGAAAAAAACTTTTTTTTTTAAAAAAGCAAGCTATCGCAAACGGCACAAAACGCACCCAAGTCCAGATACGGAAGGTTCTAGGAAACTTGCACAAAATGAGCCTATTTGTTTTTGTTTTTAAAAATTATTTTTTTATTTTTTATTAAAAATAAAAAAATTTGTTTGTGTAATTATTTTAATTAATTATTTTTAAAAATTATTTTTAAAAATAATAATTAAAAAATAAAAAAATAAAAATAATTTTTTTATGTTTTAACTTATTTTTTTCATCTGTTTTCTAAAAAAAAATAAAAAATAACTGATGAAATTTTTTTTTATTCAAACAAGTTTTTTATTTATTTTTTTTATAAAATTATTTTTTAAAATTATTTTTAAAATTATTTTAAAAAATAATAAAATAAAAATCGTTTTAAAACTTTCTGATCAAAAGAAAGAATAAAAGTGGAATATTGTATTTGTGGCCCTTTATTTGTACACTATTATATTTTTAATTTAATTATTAATTTAACGCAAAATAATAAATATAAAAAACGGAAAGATTGCGTAAGAAAAACAGCATACACATTTTTCATTTATTTTGAATGTGATTCACAGAAACATCATCGTAAATTTTTTGCATCCCCTCCGCCTCTGGCTCCGTTGTTTACAATGAAGGCGGCTTTGAAGAGCAGGTATGACACGGACAAAAACGGCGGTGCCGTTTCAACTTTCGCCGTCAACGCCGGGGATGTCAAGCTTCGAGCTTCAATAACAGACGCTACAATTGTCAACGGTCCCAGCTTAACTGGATTGGCTCTAGCCGTCGAGAAACCTGGAGCCTTCATAGTCGATTACAATGTTCCGAAAATGGTACTCTTTGGTCAATGAGAAGAAATTCGAATTTCTGCATGTGGCGCAGATTTCGAAATGTTTGCTACTAGATGTTGCGTTTTTTCAATTTCATTTGGTTTATTTACAAGCGATAAGAACTTCTTTTTGTAATTTTGCATCTGTTGCTAGCACTTGGAATATGGGTGTGGCTTGCTTTAGCTCTCTACATCTGTCTGCTATACCCGATTTCTTTGGTGCCGCAGGACTTTCGGTTTCAGTTTATGAACACAGTTAGGGTTGCGGAGAAGCCATTGAATTTGACTTACATACATGGCAGGGGCGACAACAGGACTATTTTGGATGGAACATTGGTGTTTGATCCTGCTAATAAGGTTTCGGCCAATTACACGCTTGGTTCAGGAAATTGCAAGTTAAAGTATACTTACATTCATAAGGGGCTTACTACGTTCGAGCCTTGCTACGATGTGGCTAAGAATTCGTGGGACTTTGCAGTTTCTCGGAGGGTTTACGATAATGACTCGTTGAAGGCCTCGTACCAGACATCAAGCAAGATCCTGGGGCTGGAATGGTCGCGAAATTCGAAGCAGAATGGGAGCTTCAAGGTGAATATCTCTCTTGCTATTTGTTGATTTTGAAACACATATTTTATTCCTTGTCATTTGTTTTTGAAAAGGCAAGGGGGCTTCAGTTGTGCGGTGATTATAAGTAGCTATTTCTTATTGTTACTAACTGTATGGAAAATTAAAGTGGGAGGTGACTTTGCTTTCGTGTAATAAATTGAAAGATTTTCGATCTTCATTCTGTCCAGAAGAGTATATAGAATTTTGGATTTTGAACATGTCCACTATGTTTTATGCGTGGCTGCAGAAATAGACGTTTGTAGTGCTTTTATCTACCACATATCAAATGATTATACAAATTGCAGAACAGATATGCTATCTTTCCGATTGTAGCTTGAATTCTTATTGCCAATCTTGGCCGGAATATGGCTTTTGTTGGTGTTTGGTCCCAACTAGAGTTTGCAACTTGGCATGTTGTGAAACTTTATTCTCTCATGAGCTTTATTTTTTGGAAAACCATTGAAGGACTCTTAGTTAATGCATTACAAGTTTCCAGATTAACATGACTAGTTTTGACACCGCATACTTTTCTGCTGATTACATTCCAACAGGTTTTCATAATTCCATAATAGCATTAGTAGCATAACCAGAAGATTGATGCCTTTTTGTGAAATCTAAGTTTGAATAGGATGTTCAACAGGGAGATCAGGTTCATGTAGAACAAGGAGTTTAACGGAAGATCAATTTAAAACAGATCCTACCAGTACACTAAATGCTATAAGGGTTTGCAAAGAGCCTCGGTGTTTGAGAGGGCTGAGTTTTTCAGGCTTTCGAGGAACTTAGGAATTTATCACAGTAATTGGTTTGCATAAACAGGGACTGTTAGGAATGAGGCGCAGCCCTACATCTAGGGTAAAGGATCATATTTGCAAAATAAAGCGAGTTGTTTTTGTGAAGTTGGTTATGTAGGTGAAGGTGCATATTGATATTTGAAGATGGAAGTAAAGGAATGATTTGGAAAAGGATTTCACTTTTTTGTGTGGTAGGAATACGAGCATTTGCAACTAATGCTTACATATAAATTTACTCACGTAAGCTCATAAGATCACATTTTCGTTCCTAATTCATTTTATTTCTGAGTGGAAAAATTGTTAGCGAATTGTTGAAAATGGTACTGAATACTGACATGTTTTTTCTTTCTGTTTACTCTTACTATGAAGCAACCAACAGTTTGTTATTAGTCTTTAATTTTGTTCCTCTCATTTTCATTCCTTAAAAGTTTATTCCTCCTGAGGGAAACCTTAATCATTTTACGTACAAGAGACCTGCATGGATGGTTTTGGTGGTGCGGGTTGAGCTATAATGAGTTACAAGTCAATGCAATGGTAGTTTTCATTTTACAGAATCGGAAAGATCTTAGGCTGTTTCTAACTAAAGACGCATCTGGTTTCTCATAGAAGTTTTGAATTTTGTATTTTTACTTCAACCTTGTAGATGCCTTGTCTGTTCTTCTTGAAGATACTCAATAATTTGAGGTTTCAACTATGGTTTCTTCCTGCATGAATTTGATTAGGTGGATTGACTTGTATCTACATCAGTTGGTCCTAATATTTACTGTCATGTCTGAGAATGAATTAGATTTTCTAACTTCGTGTTTTGTCTTCCAGATTATAGCATCCTTTAACTTGGCTGAGGAATTGAAAGTTCCAAAAGTTAGCGCTGAGACCACATTGAATTTTGATATGTAGTGTGCTTACATTATCTCTCGTCCCATTTGGTTGATGGGTTCACATATTAAGATCTGATGGCTTCAGGCATAATTTGGCTTTATTTATGTACTGGATACCTGAAAGTGACCTGATCACATTTTAATGAGCAATTCCGTGGCTTTGATTATCCACCTACAACTATTTATTTGATTTCTTGAATTATTTCCCCATGTTGCAAATACTTTTATTTGTTCGACTGTAAATTGAGAACGTTTAGTTATCATAATTAAGTTATTCTTTTTTTCTTCTGTGTTATTATGTTTGGACACTTTGTATAAGGGGTTAAGAAATCTAGACAAGAGTAAGCAACTAAAATTAAGCAGGACTTGTTTGGGTTTGGAAGTGCAATTGAAAATGCATGTAAGGTTCCCTTCCGTTTTGGAACCTGATCTACGTGCACTCCTCATATCATAATATGTATACGGCGATGGATTTGTCTTCAAGCAAATATTTAACGGATAAAAACTATTTAAATTCGTAATCTATATTTTGAAGAGGGGGATTCTAGGTTTTCATTTTTTATTTTTTTATAATTTTTATTTTAAGAAATAATTTAAAAGAATTCAAAAAATTTTTGAAAAAAATTAAAAATTCATAATATAAATATTCAAAAATAAACAAAGATAAATCTCTTAACAAATTTCATAATACTACAAATATTCTTTTAATTTTTTAAAATTATTTAAAATTATTTTTTAAAATTAAAATTATAAAAAAATTAAAAACCTACTTAATATAGAAACTCTTGGAATAGGATAGGAACTACAAGAAGCCATATGCAATTATTATTATTAATTTATGACATAGCATCACAAAAAGAAAAAGGAAGGAGATAGAAGGTAAAAGAGGGTTTAAGTATGCTGCTAATATATTAATAAGGTAAATATTATCTTTGGAGTACTATTCAGAGTAGGTTTTTTAATTTTTAATTTTTTTATATTTTTTATTTTAAAAAATAAATTTAAAGAATTTAAAAAAATAACATATTTTTTTAAATTTATTTTTGGTTTTCATATTTAGTTTTTTGAATTATTATGTTATGAACTTTTTTAAAATTTTTTAAAATTTTGTTTACATTTTTTTGTTTTTTTAAAATTCTTTTAATTTATTTCTTAAAATAAAAATTATAAAAAAATTTAAAAAATGAACAAATTAAAATTGAAAATTAAAAATTAAAAAACTTATTCCTTGAGGTAGAAGTCTCCAGCACGGCAATTTTGGCGGTTTAATTGGCATACCGAATTCAATACCCTCCAAAATCTGAAGAACTTAATCTCGAAATTCAAAACTTGTTTGTTAAATTATATATCTATTGATTGATGTATATAATTTTGTTTTTTTATTTCTTAAATTTTTATTTTTTTATAATTTTTATTTTAAGAAAATATTTAAAAAATTAAAAAAATTAAAAAATAAGTTAAAAGTTTTTTAAATAAATAATTAAAAACATAAAAAATTTTAAAAAATAAAAATAAACTTAAAAAAATAAAAAAATAAAAAAGTACATAAATATACTGGTAACTTAATTAAAAAAAAATTACAAACCAAACTGTCAGTGCGCCATCACCCAAAATTCAAAAAATATTTGCCGCCATTTTCTTTCCCCTTGAAATCATTAGATGCGGTTAGAGGCATTTCGTTTTCACTTCAGAGCCGAACTTGTCCTACAATCGAAACCAGAACTCAGATCAGATATGGAGAGCGACGATGATATTGTGTTATCGCCTTCCTCTCCCGTGCACGAACGAAAGCTGAAGCGTTTGAAGAAAGCAATTAGGGTTTCTGAATATCTCCGTCCTAATACGCCCAATGATGGCTCTTCTTCTGCGCCTCCTGCCAATTCTTCTGACTCCGGTGGCCCTAATGACCCGAATGAAAATAGACTAAGCACTAAACTTGACGCTTCAAAAAGCGTCAAGGTAGATAGTTTGGGTGCGATGAGGGTTTTGGAGTTCGATTCTGTGGCTGAGGAATTTGGCGGAAAGGGTGAAGCTTGCTCCTTGGACGCGGAGAAGGGGGAAGAAGTTGGGGATCTGAAGACCAAGGAACTGGAGAAAAAAAGACGTAGTGATAGCTGTGCAGAAAAGACAGCGAAAAAGAAGAAGAGAGTCGACAGTGCTAGACGTGAGGCGAAGATTAAAGAATCTACCTCTGATAAAAGAACGGCTGAGAAGGTCTGTATATGGGTTTGCGGATTTGGCCTCCTATGTTTGCAGTAAATCTTTCTGATAATATGTATTGCTTGATTTGCTAAATTTGTAGTCCCTTTGATTTAACAGGAAAGACTAGAGAACATCAAACAGCTTCGAGCTGAGTCTCAGAGACTCTTGCGTGGTAAGACTATAATCACAGGCTGTATTCCATGAACTCACAATTACCCCGGTGATCTCACTTATGTAATCTAATTTTGTTTTTAAGTTTCTACTAACTTTATATTGCACCTTTGCTTCGCTAGAAAGTAGAGATGCTGCGTTTAAACCTATTCCCCTTATTCAGAAGCCCATTTCTTCAGTATTGGATAAAATTCGGCAACGAAAGCTAGAGGTTTTAAAGAAGTAGGTGAATTATTTTATAATTCTGTATTTAGTACGATTATACGAACTTTGGTTGACTTTTACCTTAGGCAGCGTACTCATGCACACCTCGGTTGCAGATCTGGTACCTCTGTTGATGATAATGATGGTTTTGTAAGAGAGGTTTTGGTGGATGGTGTTTCTGAGCGTGCCTGTGAGGAGATAACTGATAAGGTTGAAAATGCTGAGCGTCAAGAAATACTTACTTGCCCTGCTGACATGAAGAATAATTTAGATGCGTTGCATATGGCTGGATCTAGCGATGCTGTGAATTACTCAAGCTGTGAAAGCATTGCTTTCCCCGTGGTTAGTCAAAATATGCATTTAATTGGAAAACAATGTCGCGGTTCAATTTTACATGCTAATAGGAAAGTGTTCAACCAAAATGTTAAAAAACCTGATGCATAAGTTGTGGTTATAAGCCTGGAGTGCTGTATTTGCCATCATTATGTTTACTTGATAATGCGATGACATTGTATAAATTGAGACATATTTGAAATTCTTAAGCGTATAGGTGTATAAAGATATATAATGATAGTTGAATATCTTTTGAATATAAAGATGCACTTGCAACCTGATCTAATCAATGTCGCTGTTGAATTTCAGGTTATGGGTTCGGAATCTGATCATGCATTTCGAGCCCCTATTGATGATACTCAGGTTATCCCATCAGCTGGTTGAGAAGATGCTAGCCTCTAGTAATAGATTTTGTATACTAAATGTTTGTCTGTCTGCAATTTCTAGGAGCTCTATGCTGATTCCCAAAGAAGCGATGCTATAGATGATGCTATAGATGAGAAGCCCAATAGCCCTTTAGATGTTTTCGCACCATCTATCCTTACAATGAACTTGAAACTCGATTCTGCTCCTCTTGATGATGTGTAAGTACTTAAAAGTTTCTTCCTTTGTGGTCTTTCAAAATGGATATTGCTGAGTTTTCATTACATCAAAATTTGTTTACTTCATTACCTATGCTCACCACTTAATAGGATATTGCTACTAGGATTCTTACTATGGGATGGACTTATATGGTTGTTACTTCCGAATAAATACACATTTATAGATAACATGGGTGGAATTTTGATGTTCGAAAATTTTCACAATGATAAATGATAGCACTGATTTGACAATTGCAATAATGACCAGTGTATACTTCTCTCTGACAAATTATGTTATGACCATTAATCTTTCCATAGTAGAGGATGACGTACTTATGCCTCCCTTATTTTGAGAGTTAGATATGACAAGTGCTTCTTTTCTCCAGCTCTTCTGATGAAGAGGACAATGACAAGGAGAACATGGATCCACATCCACATGGATCAGCTGACTTCTCTTCACCTCCAAGTGGTGACCCTGTTAAGGCTTTTGTTGATGAAGAAGCAGAAGAGGAGGATGACAGCGACAATGACCTATTGCGTTTCCAAGATAATGAAGATGACGATGAAGATGAAGATGATGCTGAGGAACTTAATAATATGATAGCAACTGAATATGAAGAAAAGCCAATTGATAGGGAAAGGCGTGACCAACTCCACCAGCAGTGGTTGGAGCAACAGGATGCAGCTGGAATGGAGAATCTACTGCAGAAACTTAATTGCAGTTCAAAGTTGAGAAACACGTCAATTGGCGAGGAAGATGAGAAAAGCAAAGAAACTGAAAACGAATCTGCTGATGAAGTTGAAGAATATGATGCTCCGCTGCATGCTGTGCGGATCAATCTAGAAAAAGTGAAGATGATGATTCCTCAGATGTTTACAGATCAAGATGATGCATATGTATCATCTGATGATGAGGAAACTGAGAAGAGGCTAGCTAAACAGTGCCTGTTTGACAAAACTGTGAGTTCTTACTCTGTTTTATTAGAACATTTGACCTTGTTATGTTGGTTACTGCATTTAAATCCTTGCCTGCATTAAGTACTCATACGTAATTATATAAACTTGATTTGGTTATGTTATTGTACCGTGAAACAGGAAGAGCAAGCTACATTCTTGTCACCGGCTGAGGATGAAAGTTGCAGGGAAGTTTTCAGTCTTATAAAGAAACTGAATATTGTGCCTGACACCAAGAGAAGAGGCAGAACTTCTTGTAAGATACTAATGATTTCTCCCAATTGTACAGTTTGCAAAAACCTATGCAGTTTATATCACTTAGGCTGCTAGATTTTGTGAGAATACTGACTGTTTCCGATATACCTTGCAGCCTTCTTGGATACACCGCTGGTTGGACAAAATATAAACATATCATCAAAGGTAGGTTACTTTGAATTGCTGGATTACTTTATTCTTCATCAGCGAAGAGAAAGTAATTGTTATCAATTATGTATATGTTACAAATGGTACGACTTGGGACATACTGAATACAAAATGTCAGATGTGTGCTCGCTGATTCTTAATGGCCCACTCGGTTTCCCAGCAAGGGCATCAAATAATTCTCGTCTATTTAAGTCTATATATCTAGATTCTTATCTGCCACCATTGCCACACTGTTCTGGTAGCAATACAGGTGTTGTAAATTATATTTAAGATGCCATATCTGAATTATCCTATTTTGAATATTGCAGTCATCTTTCCTCCGTCGCGCTTCAAATCATTCTATGCCCTCATCTCAAAAGCATGGACCAAGCAAGGCTCGTTCTTTTATTTTTGGACGAGATGACAGCAATAGCAGGACTTCAATCTCAATGTCAGAGGATTCTTCAGATACGGTAATGATTCTAATGACTATAAGAAAAATTTAAGGCTGATCCATTTCAATTATAAGTTGCACATAATCTATAATTGAGGGAGTCATGTTTTATTTAGCCAAAATTTAAAGCTAGTGCATATAGTATAACAAACAAAAACAATAGTACTTTTTATAAAAATTTTTATTTTTTCATTATTTTAGATTTCTTTATCAGTAGATCCAACTTAATAACTGAATTCATTTGAGCATTGACTTAGAATTCATCATCAGATGAGGGAAAAGATTTCAAAGTAGTTTTGCGCATCTAAGATATTTTTAGAGTATGAATTAAGACAGCAGATATGATGTTGATAATTATGACAATGACGACTATGCAAATTTAAGTGGCCCTCCTGTTATTTACTGCTAATTACAAATGTGTAATATTTTCATTTCCGTCATTTATTCCTTGATACTACCGTGCTAACTTTGTCAATTTGCCATTACCAGTAATGCTATTGTTGTTATAACCAAACTTGCAGATTCAAATGGAGAGTCAACCACCAAAAACTGTTAGTGCCAAGTTCAAAAGTAATACACAGAACAAATTTTGTACCTTGAACTCCGCGTCTCAGAAGTCAGGTACTTCTCTTTTGGAGATATTGAGGAGATCTTCACTGCATGCGGAGCGATGCGTCCAGAATGAAATAGTTCAGCAAACGGAATCAGTATTTGCTGCATTCAAGTTAGCGAAGAAGCCAATTAAGACAGAGGGAAGAGTGTGATGTACAAAGGGAAATTCTGATAACATTCTTATGGTTAGCCTTTTTTTCACTGTCCATTTGATGCGTTTAGATTCAGTAAAATATTTTAAGAGAGGGAGAAGCATTTGCTAGTCTTTCGCTTCATTTGGTTTTATTGGCCTGTTCACTTTTGTGGAAACGGCTAAAGGAGGATCCCCATTTGTCAAATCATATTAAATTCGATGAAATAATGCATTAGTGCCTCACTTAATCGCTTCCCCCTTCCCTTAGCAAATATTCGGTAACACGTAAATTTCATCAGTTCAGTTATGGATTTTGAGGGAAAGATTTGAATTCAAAACCGTGATTTTTTATGATCGATGGGTTATAGTTAAAACTGTAAAATTTTCAAACATTCTTCCATAAAGTATTTTCCAGCAAATAAATTTAGTATGGTAGATTTTTTTTTTAATTTTCTATTTCTTAGAGTTGATATTATGAGTTGAATTATGTCACTCTCCAGTCATGGGGTCATGGGCTTCTACGTAATTAAAAAAGTGTAAATTTAATTTTATTTATTACTAGTAATTATTTACAGCTGATTTTAAAACCCAATCGAATTTACAACAAAAATATAACAATGGCATGTTGTTGGAATGTAATGAAACTTTAACTAACTTGTGTTTGAATAAAAACAAATAATCTAGTGGTTTAGAAATTGACTGCAGTGCACTAATATTTTATAAACACGAAAAATATCTAATGACTATACAAAAATTTAAGAAAATTATTTACTTAGTAACTTGTTTTACCTTTATTTTAAATTAGAATTAAAAATAAATTAACATGTAATTATTCATATTTATATATATGAATATTTTTATTTTAAAAATAATACAAAAATATGAGAAGTTATTGAATAATTTATTATGTTTTAATTAAAATTATATATAAATTTTAAAGAAATCAATCTTTCAAGAATTATATAATAATAATAAATTAAATTAAAGCTATTTTGATTGGACAAATCAGGCGCGAGAGGAGGTCTCCTATGTTAGACTCTGTTTATTTAAATAAATGAAGAACAGTTATAGTTTTTGAAAAAAAAATTATTTATTAGTGTTTATCGTAGTACTAAATTTTTATGTGATATTTAGATATTATTTATATTTTTTTCTGCAAAAATAACTATTCTATTATAATTATAATAAAATAATAGTTTTTATAAAAAAATAATAAACAGTACTAGGCACTATATTACCCAAACACCCTATAAAAATATGATATTCATAAAATATGATATTAAAATTTAGTGTCTTATTAAATTCTAATAAATAATTTCTTCTAATTTTTTTTGTTGGCATAATCTGTTTCTAGCAATTGCTTGGTAGGAAAACTTTATGTCTAAATTGAAAAACAAAACTAAGGGAAAAGAAATGTGACATCTTAAACATTTATTAATAATTTATAAAAATGATAAGTCAATATATAAACTAATAGCTTATTCCCTCAATTTCAAATTCTCTGTCATCTAAGGTAATGGCACAAGAATTAAGAAAGTATTACACAGTTCCAATTCTAGTAAAAAATAGTTGTACTTGGCTAAATTATTCTTATTAAAGTCAATTTAAACTCTTATTATTACTCTATTGAATATAATAATAAATAAAGATAATACTAAAAAAATAACAATTAATATTAAGGTCGTGCAAATGGTTTGGTTAACCTGACAAACCGCCTGAACCGATCCAATCCAATGAAAAATTTTAACTTAACCATTAAAAAAACGGTTCGGTTTGGTTAAAACTGAATCGTTGAGGCATATAACGGTTAAGGTTATCTTAACCGACGGTTTAACCGAATCGAACCGTGTATTTAATAATATATTAATATAATTTTATATATATTAATATACATGTTTTTAATTATTTTTAATATTTTATAATATATATTAATTATGAAATTAGTCATATTCATTAAAAAGTAAAAACTAAAAAGTTACTAAAGATTTAAAGTTAAAAAATAAAAACTTAAAAGTAAAAATCAATAAATCACATTTGAAAATTAAAAACCAAAATTGAAAATACTACAGAAACTGGAAGTCATAAATAGCCAAATAGGGGAAAACTCAACAGAAAACTCAAAACTCCTCCTTCTACAATTGAGTTGAGAACCAGAGCTCAAAGACGAAGATGCCGTCCTTTGTCCGTCACTAAGGCTTGCTTTCGGCCATCATCAGTCGTCGTTGACGGGAAACTTGCCTTCAACCTCTCGCCAATCACTATTAAGTTGGTCGATTGTAACCATTACAATCTTCACTCTTCAGGTATGGAAAATGAATTTTAGGATTCTTCTTTGATATTCTTAACTTCTAATTAGGGGTCATTCTAATTAATGCTCACTCCAACAGGCAACAACCGAGTACAAAGTTATACTTTGTAGTCGAGGAAAATTAGGTTAGTATTTAGGGTTCTTCTGTGTTATGCGTTTTCATTTATTCTTTCTTATTCTGATTTCTGATAGCAAGCTGTGCAGAAGATGAATGATTTCTAATTTTCTGGTAGTATTTAGGGTTCTTCTGTGTTATGCATATTATGTTATTGCTTCTTTAGTTCTTTTATGTAATTTTAGTTTTAGTTGTTCCTGTTGATTTGTTTCGATTCTGTATTTTTTTGTTAAGCCAAACTAATTTGGATGTTGGGTACTACTGGAATTGATAGTAAAGTACTATAGTTGAACAATTTCAACTTGATTTCTTCCTTGATTGTAAAAGATATTTGATTGTCAAAATCTCTTCATTGCCATACTTTGGTTTGGTTGTGAGAAAGGTACAATATTCAATTACTCTGTGGTTGTGAAATGTGAATGGTCTTTGCTTGACCCATATCCCATTTGCAAACTAGATCAAAAACAAAAGAGAGAACAAGTATTCTATTATAAGGTTTAAGTATTAAAAAGATTGTTATCTCTTTTTAAGACATTAAATAAATAAATAAAAATAAACTAAAAACATTATTTAACACGTGCACATACCAAAAATCAAAACTATGTTTTGATTAAACTATACAGGCATCATTGTTTTTTTTTTGGGTCTTGAATATAGAATAACTTGATTAGTCTTGCCATTGAACCGGGTAGTTGTCTGAATTGCCTAGTGTCATTTGGAACTTTGGTAGCTTATATTAGTTTTACTCTAGTTTTGAACATTCTAGACTTCTAGTGAACGCTTCATTATTCATGAAGCTAAATAAGTTAGTTTCTAATGTCAAAGCATGATTAGTTGATTAGTTTAAAGGGAAAACAAAAGAAATTAGGAGGGATTTGCCTTTTTTAATGTAGCTTTTCTTATTAAAAATTGAAGTTTGAACATTGACCATCTTCAATATCTAGTATTCTATTCACATTCATTACTTCATCAAAAGATATCCTCCTTGAGTTTATAGCTTAGTACGGACCATCTTATTCTTTACTGAATTTTAGCATTCATTTGAATCATTTCTTTCTTATTTGAATTAATCGGTTAAATAAGTTCACCGAACCACCCAAACCATTCTTTAACGATTCGATTTGGTTTGGTTAACTCACAACTTCTATATATTAATCGAACCGAACTGAATCATCCTTATTTGCACGGTTAAATTAACGGTTAGGTTCTTAACCGAACCTAACCGAACCGTGCACACCCCTAATTAATACCTCATTGGTAATATAAAATGATAAGTAATTTAAAATAAAATAAAACTCTTAAAATAATAAATAATTTAAAAAAAATATATTTTTATTAAGTTTTATGTCTCCGTGTTTAACTCTTAACCCTTTTGCTTTTTTCTATATCACTTTCTAAAAAAGAAAAAACAGTAATAATTTTGATGTAAGATTTGAAAGGTATTTCTAGCTTTTGATTTGTTTTATTTTTAATTTTTTTAGTTTTTTATTTTAAGAAATAATTTTAAAAAATAATAATACAAAGAATTGTTTTCTTCTTTATTTTATTTTTATTTATTTTAAATATTTTTATTATAAATATTTTTATTTATTTTTCACTTTTTATTAAATTATTTTTTAAAATAAAAATTATAAAAAAATTAAAAATTATAAAAATTAAAAACTTCTAATACTCCAAGAGTATATATCATAGGAGCAATTGCTCGTACATGTCGAGGTTCTCGAGGATCATTTGGAAAACCCCAGCCAGCCCACCTGACCAAATCATCTCCTCCTATTACGCTCACCTGATATTAACCGGTTCGAAAATCCAGTTGCTTGCCCTAATTTTAATTTACCTGAGGGACCCAAGTCAAACCCAAAATTCAACCTCACCAGACGGTCTCAGATTCCTCAAATCTGACGTAGATTTTACCTAAATTATCCATTCCAGATCCAACTTCCGACCGTGTTAATAAATCTGCGACTCACACCAGCTACGATGGCAAGACACTGACACAAAACTCTCCAAGTTTCTTCGTCAATGGCCTCTTCTCCAAAAGGCAAGTTCTTTATGCTTTGTTTGTTGCTCTTTCTCTCTTCCCTTCGTGCTTCTAGTGTCATTGTAAATTCTGAATCATGTTCAATACCATCCAAGCTCGATCACAATTCATGCCATGAAGCCGTTTCAGAACCTGAAACCACAAATAATTTGAATAAAGAACTTTTGTTAAACAAACTGGAAGAATTAGTGAGAAATCTTAGTGATATAGTGACTAGATTAGAAACAAAGCTACCGGATCTTCCAAAGGATGAGAGATTGGCGCTTCAGGAAAATGGTAGGTATACTCAAAGAAAGTATGGTAATAAAAGATCAATTAAAGAAGTTAAAGATGGGGACTTTGTAGCCAAAATTCGAGATGGGGAGAGAGCTCCTGGGGTTTCTGTGACCAAGTACTCTCCGTTTTGGTCAGAGAGGTTCCAGTTTGTGTCGGCTGTGAAATTAGATTCCGACGTGACTTGTATAAATGTTTTGCCATTTCGGGACTATGAGGGGCTCAGTAAGTATGTAGCTGTTGGAGATGAGAGAGGAAGAGTGTATGTATTCTTGAGAAATGGAGATGTTTTGGTTGAGTTCTATACCTCATTGATGTCGCCCATTACGGCAATGGTTTCATACACATCTGCTCACAAAAATGAGACTTTCGTGGTAACAGGGCATGGAAATGGTGAAATCTTGATACATCGAATTTGGGAGCGATCAAGTGCAGAAGATTGGAGTTACCTTTCCATGGAAAATGTCGGCAAGTTGGTGTCACCAAAAAGTCAGGAGGATGGATCGCCCGTGACCATCTTGGAAGTTCATTATGTTGGAAGGATGAAGTACATTTTATCAATTGATAGTAGTGGGAAGATTAAAGCTTTTAGGGAAAATGGTGCATTTCATGGTTCTGCCATGCCAACGAGTAGGCCACTAGCGTTCTTGAAGCAACGGCTTTTGTTTTTGACAGAAACTAGTGCGGGCTCATTAGATTTGAAGTACATGAAAGTTAGAGAATTTGAATGCGAAGGGTTAAACCATTCCCTTGCTCGAAGTTATGTTTTTGATGCCACAGAGCGTTCCAAAGCCTACGGGTTTACATCAGAGGGTGATCTTATTCATGTTTTGTTGCTAGGAGATGTAATGAACTTCAAATGCAGGGTTAGATACAAGAGGAAGTTTGATATGGATGAGCCTCTGGCTTTCCAGGCTATTAAGGGGTATTTGCTCATTGTTAGCCCAGAAAAGGTTTTTGTGTTTAATGTTTCATCTCAGCATTATGTGAGAGTTGGAGTGCCTCGGTTTCTTTTCTCTTCAAGTCTTGATGAGATCAGATCGTCCTTCTTGAATTATCCAACCACAAATTTGGATGTAGAAAGAAGGGTAATACCCTTAATTGCTAGTGACCGTGAAAAGCTTGTTATTATCGGACTTGGAGGCGGGTATGTTGGGATGTATCATTCTAAACTTCCTGTATTTAAAGGGGAATTCAATACCATCTTCTGGACTATCCCCGTATTGTTCTTCATTATATTTCTCTTTGGGGCCTGGCATTTCTTTGCGAAGAAGAAGGAAGCACTTACATCCTGGGGTCCAGATGACCCTTTTAGTTCCACATCAGCTACAACTGGTGCACCCTCCTTGGGATCAGGTTCTGGAGACAGATCTTTTGTAGAGTCTTCTTCAAGAGGCGCTGAAGTGATGGATCTTAGAAGTGGAGCTCTCAGGGGTCCATCTAGAAGGTACGGCTCTCCTTCAAGATATCCTAGTGGAGCACCCAGTTCATATAGGCCGAGTTCTGCAGATCACAACTCCAGGCCAGCTTCTCTTGATCCAGATTTTCGAACGGCGTCAGAGCTAAAATTTAGGGGCTCAACTATGGAACCTCCTGGTTTCTCAAAAATAAGAGATGGTCTATTTGCAAGCAATCAAGTTGTAAATGATCGCAGTTGACTTGTGCAGTTAATTGCACAACCTCTTCTAACTGCTACGACTCAAATTTCCTTAGATTTTATACCTAAGACGATCATTTGGCATCACCTTGTCATTTGGTGTCGCAATCTTTAGCTTTCAGGTTGTTGCATAAATGATAATGAGAAACTTTGAATTTTTTTACCCGTTCTGGGATATTGAGGAAGCCTTCGTGATTTTCCTGTTTAACATTTATGTACGATTTTACAAGAATTCATCTGCTTCTGAGTTAACCAAGGTCGGCGTCAGAAGTTCGCTTGGTCGAATTTGCAGATTACAGGAGCAAAATCAAGTTTGTATCGTGGTTTTTTTGAGCAACTGAACCAAAATGAAATTATAAGGAAAGAAAAAAAATATTATGCAAAATAGAATTTTGACAAGGAATTGTTTAAAGTAAAATGAGAATCATGTTTTGATGAATTTAGGTTAATATATTAAATTCATAATTAATAAAATTAAAAATTTTTAAATAAAACTTTGTTTGAAAAATTATCATAAGACTTATGATGAATTTAAATTTACGAGAATAATATTTATAAAATTAAGTATTACGGGATAAATTGATTAGTAAATTTAATGAAAGAATAAACATACAATACCAAAGTGCTAAATTATTGATTAGTGAAATATCTTCAATTTATTTTAATTACTATTAACAAGTCTATAAGGTTTGAAGTTAATAAGTTAAGAAAAAAAAATAGGTCTCTTTAATTACTGGATGAATATAAAGTTTCAACAATAATAAGTATAATAGATATATTTTTGCAACGAAAATATAAACCAAGAATGAATGCAAATGGGAACTCCATGCTTCTTTAAAAAATATAATCCACATATTGGAAGTGCTTTCGCTTGACAAATCTCTGGCGTTTAATCTTTTGTATGGGCCTTTGGTTAGATTTTGTCCCTAGGATGCTGTTTTTTACAAATTCGAATCGTTTTGTAAGAGATTGAATTTTAATATCATGAGATAGTTACGAAAATGTGAAAAGAGATATAATAATTTTGTGAAAAGTCATGAAATATAAAGTTGTAAATATAGCATATCTCTTCTTTTTGTACCATCTTATTCTATTTTTTATGCTTCAAAGTTGGAGGTTGTGCATTAAGATTGAATGATATTTGTAAAATGTTAAGCATCATATATATGGAAAAGATGAATGATTAAAGTTTACATTATACATCACATTTAGAATCAAATAAAACCATAACCAATGATCTTATTGGAAGGGTTGATATACGATCAAGAATACTACCAAAAGTGAATTGTTGATGTCTGTGTTTGGTATAATGGACCTTTAACTGTGTTCTGATCGGTCCTTGGACTGGTCGGGTTCTGTTATTAAGTGTCTGGACTTGAATACGATGATCACACTTCGAAGTCTAAATTAATTCGTTCGTGTAAGAAAATCTCAAGTTTAAAAAGTACAATTATGGACCTTAATCTATTGCATGAGACCTTGTTGAGCCTACCAAATTGGTCATCTACACGAATGAAACATGATCTCTCTTGCACATAAACCGAATTCGGATCCTGGTTACTTTTCCACCGATGACGTGCAAATTCTGGAACTATCGCTTGGAATGACAAGGGAGCCGAAACCGACAAATAAAATGAAAATGGTCTTTTAGTTAACAAGAACAACACACACATTGCCTTTGTCTCTAGCTCCACATTTCGTGTGCTCATTGTATCGGACATTTTTATAAAAGAAATATAATCCCTTGTTCGGGCCAGATCGGGATTCGGACCCTAAGTCCATTCCCCTGCTAAAGACCGACTCGGATCGTATACTCAATACTCGTAGAAAGCAGCAGTGGGTGTAAAAGGAAAGTGCGAAAAGCAAAACTTGGAGTAGTTACATCGCCTTCTGTTTCTTCCTGTAAATCTTCTACACTCCGGCCACTTGCTACTACCAAATTGGATAGGAATTACGATCTTCGTATCCACAGTCACCGACATGGACAATTCCGGTTAGTCAGGCCTACCGTCTACTGTTTTTCATTGCTCTGAACTCAGTTTCTAACACCCACGTTCATGCCTGTTTTCTTCTATTTATATATTCATCAAACTGTTACTATGTTTTCTATTGCTCTCCAATTCTTTTGACGCTTAGTTTCTGGAATACAATTCGAATCTCAGTCACAACAAATGTTTCCCAGTTTCGCCATTTTTGATTTGGTGTTTGTGTGCTGACAGCCTGACATTGGCCTTTGGTCTTCTTTTTTTTCCGTTCCATTATTCCATTTTCCTTTTTGTTCATTTCTGATTGGATTATGTTCTTAAGAGGCTGAACTGATCTATGGCAGTTGTAATTTATGAAGTCTGGAAGATATATAGAAATGAGTTTGATAGGACGTATGATTGTATGAATTGAGAGTTCAATATATGCAGAAGATTTCATTAGCTTAATTTGTGAGACATGAATAAGGTGTGTAGTTAAGTTTTGTGAGATGTGAATAAGGAGTGATGCATCTGAGTGCTTTGAGGTTCAACGGCCTAGATGTTGACATAAGCCTGGACATTTGTAGGTTGTCTATAACTTCTTTTTTCTTCACTCTGGGTTGGTCGTGAGTAGAACTGTTAAGAATCTGAATTTTTGTTTGAGAGTTTCACATCATGCATCTTATGTCAATAAAATAGTTGGTATGCTCCATCTAGGTCAATGAGATGATTACAGAAAGTAAGTCCCAAAGTGAGACATGTTAGATGTTTATATCATTTTGGTTTTGACTAATTTTTTGAGGAATAGATAGAGTTTATTATGTGAGACCATCCTTTTATTTATTTATTTGTAATTACTACATTGATCTTGAAATGACATCGGTTATTTAGTTTAATTGCTCCATCACATATTGATGCACCTGGCAGGAAATCCTCAGGATGTGGTTGTGCCACCAGTTGAAGGTGTTGCTGGGGGAGGAACTGCTTATGGCTGGAATGATGGTGGCACACATGGTTTGAGTCTACAAAAGCGATCTGTTGACCCTACCGAGATTCCAACTAGGGATTTAGTGTATGTGTGGTGCATGCCAAGCACAGCAAATGTTGGAACACAGGATATGCCAAGACATTTGGAGCCTGTTAGTACTATTATCTTATCTTGTGATCAGTAGCTTATGTTTATAATTATTTTTGTGGCAATTTTATTGTGTTATGCAGTTCTAAATTTGCATCGTGCACGGACATGATATGCACAAGCACATTGTCTATAAGCATGACCCCAACAGTACTTGTTTATGCGTAATAACTGCATAAGTGAATTAGTGAATTTGATTTTTTTCACACTTAATCACATAGCATAATTACTCATAAATCTATTTTGGTCTTTATATTTGTACACTTATCTCTTCTTCTCCAGAGTATGGCATATAGTACACATGCTTTTGGACATCTTAACTCCACTTGATGCATGCTCAAGCAATTAAGCCTATTACCAAAGTCATTATGACTATGTATTATAAAATTAAAGCATGGCTTGGTTACTTTAATTTTTTATGCAAAGCAGTTATGGATTTGGGTGGAACTTTTCTCTATAGACAAACTTATATTACTCTATTGCAACCTTAAAGTTATTTTCCTTATATTCTAAAATAGGGCTTATGCATATTGAAGTTGAAGTATGATATTGGAGTGAAGAAATTTTAAAATTATAAATGATTTTATGTGGACATGAGACTTAACAATTTGCTTTATGTTGAAGACAAACCTGCTGGCAGCTAGAAATGAGAGGGAGAGTGTTCAAATAGCTATTCGACCAAAGGTTTCTTGGGGTGGTTCCGGTGTTGGTGTTGCAGGGATTGTGCAGGTTCAGTGTAGTGATCTATGCTCCACATCTGGTGACAGGTTGGTGTTACTTAGATAATTTTGTATAGACTATATGATTTGCTTTGATTTTATGCTGACATCTGTGTTGGCAGATTGATTGTTGGCCAGTCATTACTGTTGCGGCAAGTTGTGCCTATTTTAGGTGTCCCTGATGCTCTTATGCCCCTTGATCTTCCAGTTAGTCAAATAATCCTATATCCAGGGTACTTACAAGATTGATATATCTAATTTTTTTCCCCAAAGTGCTGGGTGCAGAGGATGGTGGATGAATTGCATCTTTTGACTATGTTTTTTTGGCATGTCTTCATTTCTTCAGGGAGACTACTGTTCTTTGGATATCGATTGATGTTCCAAGTGCTCAACCCCCAGGACAGTATGAGGGAGAGATTGTCATTACTGCTGTAAAGGCAGATGTAGAGTGAGTCAAATTGTTTTTTTAATGATTCTTTTACTCCTGATTTTGTGTTACACATTCAATTGAGAAGTTTCTACGGTTGGCTATTGTCAACTTTCACCGCTGCAGATCTCCAGGTCAAAGTTTAAGCAAGGCTGAGAAACATCAGTTGTACACAGAGCTTAAGGGCTGCCTCAACACAGTTGAGCCCATTGATGGAAAACCATTAGATGAAGTGGTGGGTTTTTTCTTCTTTAAACCACTGTCTATAATTATGATATTTTGTTTTTTAACCTTGGTGTGATTATAGGCTGTTCATGTGAGCATTTATTTTTTAGGTAGAAAGGGTGAAATCTGCAACTACATCTTTAAGAAGGATTCTTCTGTCTCCACCATTTTCTGAATTCTTTTCAAATAATGGGCCAGTAGATATGATGGACGAGGATGCCATTTCAACCCTCTCAGTACGGGTGAAGTTGAATCTGACAGTTTGGGACTTTATTCTTCCTGCAACTCCTTCACTTCCTGCTGTATTTGGTGTATCCTCTACTAATTGAATGTCAATCAAACAAATTTTATTTTTGTAAATGGTTTCAGAGAATGTGACTGCGTGTACATTATCTCAAATGGGATATTATGCTTATTGCTTACTAGTTATTATAAACAAACTCTGGAAAAGCTACAGATGATACGGTGCTGCTAGTACATATTGTTTGACTTATACTAGCTTATTTAAGCTGATGCACTTTGGGTCTACATCTCTGTGAAATTGGGAAAGATTCATTGTTACATTTTTGGTTGTTTCGTTGACTCTACATTAGATATCTGATACTGTAATTGAGGATCGTTTTGGTGTTCAACATGGGACAGCTGAGTGGTATGAGGCATTGGATCAGCATTTCAAATGGCTTCTTCAGTATAGAATTAGCCCCTACTTCTGCAGATGGGGTAATGGTATGCGTGTTTTGACATACACTTGCCCATGGCCAGGTATTTTTATGAGACAATAACTGTGACTAATCAATTTCTAAAGAATGTATGATAGAAAAAAAATTGTTTCCCTCTTCTTGCCATTGTAGCGGACCATCCAAAATCAGATGAATATTTTTCAGACCCACGGTTGGCAGCTTATGCTGTGCCATATAGTCATGTAGTCTCCAGGTATACAGTCAGTTGTCCCTGTTTGCTTGTTTCAGGAATATTTGTGATGAAAACTGATGAGATTCAACCCGCCTGTTGATGTGCCACAGTAATGATGCAGCAAAGGATTACTTGCACAAACAAGTTGAGATTCTGAGGACAAAGAGTCACTGGAGAAAAGCTTACTTTTACTTGTGGGATGAGGTATAAATTGTGTTTTTCCATTTATCATGATAATAAAAACCTTTGTCCTAGGGTGATATCTTTGTTTGTCATCTACCTTTATCCTAAGTTCTAACTCTTGACCAGATAGTGGTTGCTAAAAAACATAAGGTGGTTTTTTTCACAGTAGTCTTGGGTTAATTATTTTGCTTGTCATTCTACTGAATGAGTAATTTTATTATATCCTAGCTATGTTAGATTTTGACTGTTCTAGGTGTTACAATTATCTTTTTGATAAGTTGATTTGCTTGCATATTTGTCAGCCACTGAACTTGGAACAATATGATTCTGTTCGCAATATGGCAAGTGAGATTCATGCTTATGCTCCAGATGCTCGTGTTTTGACTACTTACTATTGTGGTATGTGTTTTCTACCTTAATTTATTCTAATCCCCATACTATTAGTCTTGTGCATTGACTACCTCCTATGTGCTTCCTTCTGGTGTCATTTAAGTTGTTTCTTATCTAGGCTATGGCTATGGCTTATGTAGTATATGGATTTCTTGGAATGACTGCTCATATTGCAACATGATTATCATAGCTGATTCTAATTTCTTTATTCATCGTATCGTAAATGACTTGATTACATAACTCAGAAATAGATATTATTTTAGAGGTTGATTTGAACAATTTTAAAATACTGTTTTGTCAGAATCCATTTTTCATTTTATAACCATTGTTTTTATTTTATTTTGTTGTCTACTTGTTGCAAATGTGTTGCCATAATTCATTATGTGTGTTATCAATTAGGTGTGTAAGCTCAATTTGATGTTGATACAAACTTATTAGAGGTGATGGAAGGGGAAACCTTATACTGTTAAGTGTTAAGGACACTGTAGGTGAGTTTTTAATGGGGTTCATTTGACAGAGAAATTGCAGAGACATTTGTATGAGCCTGAGAACTGAGTTTGGATTATAGAGAATTATGGCATGACTCATGAGGAAAAATGAAGTAGGATGAATGCTGGGACCTGATGGCAAACACTTTAGAAGTCCTGATTTCTTGTCAATGAAAGTATGCTTCCTTCAATATATCTCTTTGGAGTAATGACCTTAGAGGATGTGCAATAGACTTGATTGACAATGAATGATGGCTATAGGTTGTTGCACCCTGAATTAATGGTTAGGCATTTTAAAAAAATATATAGTAATTCATTTGTAAGAAGTAGTCATATTTTTTGTTGGATAAAGCTACTAGCACACTTTTTTTGCTTGCTAGTGGCACATGTTATTCTATGTTGATAACTTTCGAATTGTGATGGGAACTTAGCTTTTAAGCTGTGATGGCTACCTGTGAATAGGATGGGTTATTAGTCAACATTACATGTTACTAGCCAGCATAGGGAGGTGTAAAAGAGGTGTAGAAGATGAATGTGCAAATAGCATTGCCTTTTTTGTTTCCCTCTTTTTCTTCCTTCTCGGTTGTTGAAATATTTTGCACATTCTATTGGGACTTCACACCTATTGTTTATTTGTCCCTCTCACATGCTCATGGCTAGAGTGCACACCGACTAGGTCTTAACCCGCATGAATGCTGCTATAGCAAAGATGGCTACCAGGAGTGACACATGAATGATAGTAACATGGGTTCGACTCCTGGAGACGCTCCCTCTTAGTGTAGTGGTGTAATGGCGGCACTCTTGCGGGTTAAGACTCAGTCGATGTGCACTTTATCCATGAGCATGCGAGAGGGACAAATAAACAATAGGTGTGGAGTCCCAACACATTCTCCACAGTTTTTTAATCTCTATCTTGTTTCTGGAACTCCATAGGAATGTTGTAATATGGTTTTGAAGGCAAATAAAATGTTTGAAAGATGAAGAAAAAAGCAACTTGGGACATAGTCTCACGACTCTAAGAATTCAAGTAGAAACTAAAGAGCAATTAGTTACCGTGTAGGTAATTTGATATGGACTTTGGAACTGTGCTTCTTGGTATTAATTCAATCATAAATGAAGCTCTTAAAGCAAAGAACAATTTTGGTGTGGACTTAAATTTGCAGCTCCTTTCTTTGGTTTTTCTAATTTTGGTAAGTAGGAGGCTAGCTGCACAATGGAGGGTAGCCTGCCTATCCTCCACCCACCCCCAATAAATTTACCCACTCACTTCCAGTGACATTTGAAGCTAGGAACTCCATGATGAATTATCCAGTGCTCAACCATTGGGGTATTTTCTTGGGAACTGTGCAGATCCTTTATGCTGATCTTGAAAGAGGTTTCTGTCTCTGGTTTTCTTCTATATAAATGCGTGAAATATCAAATTTTCTCATGTTTGACAAACTGAATGTGAGAATAAGATTTTGGGTGTAGCATGGTACACATGGTTTTTGGCATGTGCTCGGGATTTAATATTTTACCTGTGAATTAATCTTCTTGGTTTGGAAAATCTGACTTCAAAATTTACCTAACAGTAATTCATGTAAAGTATGTCAATCTTTATCTGTAGTTATGTGATATTATCACAGAAGTGCAAGAATTAAACATTCGACTTTTAATCATATTTCTGCACCCTGGTTTTAACAAGAGAAATATACGTTCTTTATGATTCCTTTTGCAGTTTTTTTTTCTGATATTTGTGGTACATGCTTCTGCAATTAATTATGGTCTCCATAAATTGAAAAACTCATCTCAGTTTTCTCCACCTAGCTTTTTCATTTTAATTTCTGTGGTTGATTGTCCTGTTTTCTGATATGAGTATTTTATCTGTGATTCTTGTTTTATGTAGGGCCAAATGATGCACCTCTTGCACCTACTCCGTTTGAAGCTTTTGTAAAAGTTCCAAATTTCCTGCGTCCTCATAATCAAATTTATTGTACAAGGTACTTCTCTACATCGATTGTATACCTATCAAGACTTTTTATTTTATTTTATTTATTTTTACCCTGTGATTCTGGCTATCTGCTGTTTGCTTGGCTATGCCTGTTTTTGAACCAGGGAGGATGGTATAGAAAGAGAAAATATGGAAAATCAACTTATTTCTTTCCTACTCTTTTTTTTTTCAAGAGCAATACTCTGAGCAATGCAACATTTATTTTGGTATATGATTTCGAAGAGTTTTATTAGGATATTTTGAGATTTCTTGTCATGACTTGATTATTAGGATTTCTTTTACATTATTATTAATGATCTAGATTTGTCATTTTAAGGTCGTATTGCAATTTAAACCGAATAAATTGTGGACCCAAAGTTGGTATTTATATCAGATAAATTTTCAGGATCTCAATTGACAGTCTTCTCACTTTCTCTCTCTAAAATCTCTGGTGAAGCAATTTCAAGCATGATTGGAAGTCCTTGGATAGCTCTTAGGTCCATGATTCTTTTTATAAGAGAAAAGTAGTAATGACCAATTAGAGATGTGAAAATATATTATCATATTCACAATAACTATTGCCCCAAACAGTAAGATTTCCCCTGTGAAAAGAAGTATCTGAAATGTATGATTTTCAAGTCCTTTAAGTATGCTAGGAAATTGAAATTTGTTTCTTTGCAGTGAATGGGTTCTGGGCAATCGAGAGGATTTGGTCAAGGATATTATTTCTGAATTACAAACAGAGAATGGTGAGGTAATATTTTGCTATTTCCCCCCTTTGGTCATGTGATCTTTTTGTGTGCTAGATATCTTGAAAGTTGGTTGGTTTTTAATTTGCCTAATCAGCAATATTTGAGCAAAATCTCCAATATATAGTAAGTACTCTTCTATGGTATTTAATTCATGTATCTCTTTGAGCTAAGCATTTAGTGGGTTTCCCATAAGAATGACTCTTACCTAGCTGTCTTCCTTTCTTCGTTCCTTTTTCTCTGCCATGCCTCAGGTTTTCATGAAAGTGTTCGATCAACATATCATTGTTGGAATTTTAATGTAATAAATTAAAACCAAGTGTGGGCTGGCTTATTTAAGTTTGTTGTTGCTTATGTATGTGACTATTAGTTTTTATTGGATATTAAAGTTTCTCTCACACACAAACGTGCACATACACCTGTGCGCTGCACTATATCTCACGTTCTTGTCCCATGTTAAGTGTTGGTGTATCAAATTAAACAAGTTGATTTGTGAAAAATGTCAGATGCTTAAGAAAGTTTGTGAAAATTTTGAATTTTTGGTTGAGTTTCAACTACTATCTTATTTGATTAACAGCCAAGAGGATTACATTGAGGCAGTTATAGCATATTTCTTTTTTGTGACTTTCTTTGGTTAAGATCTTTGTGAAGTGGTTGGGGGAGGACGGGGTTTACTTGTTGCTTGGGTAATTGGCCATTGCATTGCTAATATTTATTCAGCATTTCGGTGTAAAAATGTTTTGAGAACTGAATGCTATGCACATTTTAGTGCATTATGCGAAAATCCTAGACTTGAGAAACAACAGAGGTTTAACAAGGAAATATGCATACTACTGTTGTACTAGTGCATTTGCTCTTTTCTTATTAGAGGGAACTGAAATTGTTACAGGAATGGTGGACTTATGTCTGCATGGGACCATCAGATCCTCATCCTAATTGGCACCTTGGAATGCGAGGCACTCAACACCGTGCTGTTATGTGGCGCGTATGGAAAGAGGGTGGCACAGGATTTTTATACTGGGGTGCCAACTGCTATGAGAAGGCAACTACAGCCAGTGCAGAGGTGTTTGTCTTTCCTTTCTGTGCTGTATCATTATTGGAAGGGAGAAGTATTTTTATCTCTCTTGAGGTTTGGCAATATAATAGTTGTCTTGTTTCTAAAATGACATATGGCTCTCATATGGAAAGTGTAAATATAACAATTTACTCTTAATAAGAATCTAGTTAAAGACTGAGAAATAAAGATATATACATATATATATATATAAATGAGACTAATGTCATTTTAGAAACAAAACGAATATCGCATATTATATTATCAAATTTCAAAGAAGGTAAAGATACCCTTATTGGAAAACAATAGAGTTATTAGAGCTTCTTTTATACACAATTTATTTTTCCTTGATAACCAATATATTTTTCTAAGCACAGATAAGATTCAGACATGGCCTTCCCCCTGGAGATGGGGTTCTATACTACCCTGGCCAGGTGTTCTCATCTTCTCATCAACCAGTTGCTTCTCTTAGACTAGAGCGAATACTCAGTGGCATGCAGGTAGAGCATTAATTATTACCTCAGAATTTTACAACTTATTCTGAATTTATATGAATTTTTGCCGACATGCTTCTCTTTTATATAAATGCAATATTGTGATTGATGTTGGCTTATTCAGTCCGGTAATCTGCTAATCTCATGTTTTTAAATGCATTTGCCCGAATGTTTATTTTCATGGTTTGTGCTGGCGTAAGTTGTGGTTGCGCATTCTGATATGAATTTCCATAATTTGTCATTATTATGTGCTTTTTTCTAGGACTTCGAGTACCTGAAACTATACGCTTCCAGATATGGTAGGGATGAAGGGATTGCTCTTTTGGAGAGGACGGGTGTGTACTTTGGTCCCGAGCGTTACACATTTGAGCACATGCCAATTGATGCAATGAGAGGGGAAATATTCAATGCCTGCCGTTCATGAAATTTTTATATGGATGATACGTTATGTCAAGTGGTTGTTTTGGCGGCAGCTGTCAAATCCAGGCTTCGGTGTCTACTCTAGCATTCAAGCATGTGCCAATTGACATAGTGCAGACTGAGTGAGATCCTTGAGCTGATGATGAAAATAGTTAACGCACTACGGTCGCCTCTCTTTCTCTCTCTCCCTCCCTCCCTCCCTCCCTATTGGTTCCTTTTCTTTTAATGTCTCTCTTGCTGCATAATTTGAAAACTGTTAGATACCGATTGTGGATCGTAAGTTAGATCGGAGGGGAGCTCGTTTGTTCACTGAAATGTGCCTCAACAGTGTCGATAACCAACTGCAGTTGGCTAGCACCTAGGCCTATGTATATAGATACAACCTCGCTTTGCCATGATCAATTTGAGGTAGAAAGATGTATTTTCTGGGTTCATGCTGTCAACGATTGGGCTAAAACTGAATAGCAGCTTGTTTACCTTTGGTTCATTAAACGTGTTTTATTTCAAACAATTATTTTGTCAAATTGATTTATATTTAAAAAATAGTCAACTTATATTCAATACTTAAAAAATAATTGTTATTTTCACAGTACTAAACTTGTACTGTTGTTTACATTTTTTCTTCTTTGTAATATTGTTTTTTAATTTAATTTTAATTGGGATTCAAACTTTTAATTTTGTCTCCAAGACTAATATTGTCTGTGTGTTACTTTTACTTTTAATATAATTGTATTTACTTAATATAAATTAAATTTTTTTTAAAATTTTTTTATTCTTATTTTTTAATTATGAAGGCCAAATAAAAAAAAAAGACATTAACTCACGAATCTCAAGTTCTTAAATTTTGTTTTTGGCTTTAAATCTCGCATTTGTGCTGTATGGCAAGTTAAGTAACTAACCAAGATTAAATTATGTTACCTATTAACATAATTGATAATTTTTTGTTTATAGTGACATTTACACGATTATAGATAATTTTGATAAAAAATAAATGTATCGATAAAAAGAATTAGCATTTATATACACAAATAACTACTATTAGAACATGATAATTAAATTATGGATTCAAAATGAACAACTAAATCATAAAATAAAAGTAATTACTATACTCAAATAAGCAAATGCCTGTGCTTTCATGTGCTCTAAAAGGATTAACTTAGATATATTTTTATTGAAACTTTTGTAAAATATTAATTTTAAAATGATATCATATATACTTTTTTATATTTTAAATATAATAATATTAAAAAATTCATACAATAATTATTATAATATTAAAAAATAATCGCTTATTAATAAATTAAACTCACATGAATATATTAACAAAATAAATTCACACTAATATTTACTAGTATTTGTAGAAAATAGGTTATATTTGGGAAACAAAACCCACTTTATTTTTTACGCCAAAATGTAAATTCACACTCTTTTTGGTGCATATAATGATATTAATTAATATTTAAGGATCTATGTAATTCGGTTCACGATTTTTTAAAAATTAAAATTTCAAATTAAAAAATAAAAAACTTTGATGGATGAATAATTTTTAAAAAAAAAGTTTACATTTTTTATCTCTTTTTTTTTGGAATAAAACAAAAATTAGAAAATAGACATTGGTCCAATTATTTAATATTTATAGCTGAGAGAGGCACTGGCGAGTCTCACGGGTGAGGAACTGATAATCGAAGTATTGGGTGGGTAAATCACCCATGGGTGAGGCGGATAATTCACCTTTATTTTGGTCTAATGATCTCAACAGAAATTTCCAGATTCTTCATAATTTACAGTTACTTTCTTAATGCGCATCACATTCTTCTTTCCTACCAGTTATCTGGCTGTCGCGGTGTCCTTCGCCGAAGCGGGAAAGTTGGCGACTACAGAGAGGCTCGTCTCTCCCACCTACCTCCTTCCAGATTCATTTGTGGTCCGATTTCTTTTTCGTCGAATCTATAAGCACAAACCACCTTCCTCTGGTTTAGCTTTATGATTAGGGTTTTTCATGGGTATATCTCCTATCGATCGGGAATGGTAAGATTCCTCCGTTACTCGTTAATTTTTATCCAAAATTTCGTTTTCTTGACCTTTATTGTGGGTTCATTTTCTGATTTGATGACAAAACCTGCTATTATTTATAAAACAACAGCCATCAACCTTCTTGTCCATGTCAGGTCTCTGAATAAGTGAAAATATTGAAGGGATCGGGGACAACATTATAAGTGAATGAACGATTGATGTATTGGGAGTTATGAGATTGTCTTTTGCGTATAGTGGTGACCATCTTATTGTGTTTCATATACAAGTTGAAGCAAAATACTTTTCTTAGTAAAATGCTATCTGGTTACATTTCAAGACTCAGAACTGCAATCCAAATATCGATTGTGGGGAGAGAAGCTGCAATTCTAGACTCTGTTGAAGTTCTGACTGGACAAGGGAACCTGTGGCTTAGCAGTTCGAGGATATATAATCCTGTAAACAACTATTCTTGTGCTGACCTGCGTGTACTTCTACGTCCCGCCGTTGCCTTAGCTACAAGCTCAGAATTAGTTGACCAAGGAAGAACCTTGTCTTCAGTTCGCACACTATCTCGTACATTTTCCATTCCATCATTATCAAGGCCTTCATTTCAGGTTCGTGGGTACCACATTGATTCTGCACTCAGTGAGCCTGCTCGATTTTCAATCAGCAGCAATTTTAAGGGTAAATCAATGGCTACTCATTTAGCCAGAGTCATAGTTGGTGAATGCTATTTTGATAACCTACCGTCAAAGCGTAGTCACCAATCACTCTCGAAGAAGAATGGCAGTAATCTGCGTTTAGGCAGAGGTTTGGGGAATGGCAGAAAAGTGAGCATGAGATTGAAAAACCAACAGCAACCAAACAATCGTGATATTTATGGTTATTTCATATATAATGTTACTAAGACATGGCACAGTTCTTACCCTTACACTGATTCAGGGTCAAGAGATTTCCATAGCTCATCATCATGTTTCTCTGCTGGGCCTGCTCCCGATGTGCCTTTTGACACTTCTGTCCGAGAAGAGCAGCTAACAAATAATGCGGATTCATCTGAAGAGTATGTTCTCTGATGTTCTCTTCCATTTAAATTCAACGTCTTAAACATATGATGCATGTGAAAGTTAGCCATATCTACAGTTAAATGATTGGCCTAAATAATAAATATTGTAATGCTTCTTGAAGTTCAACATATGTCTTACTTGTTACAATGATAATTGTGTTACTTACAGTTGACTGTTTGTTCTCACAACTATAATATACATTCTAATGCAAGAATGAGAAACTATTCTTATTGTTTATTTTATTATTTAATGATGTAATTATCATTTAGGAATTAGAAATTTGTAATTGGATAATTGGATAAATTTAGGATTTAATTAGGGATTCAAATAGAGTATTGGTACTTGTATTTGAATATCGGTAGGATTTCTTGTTTTAGTTCCTATTAGTTACCTTGTCTTTATGATAAATTGATATTGATTGATTTGTAAGTTTTGATTTTATTTTATTTCATTCCTGTCTTACAACAAGTTGGTAATAATGTAGAATGAGAATGTATTTTATCGTTTATTTTCTATGTAATTATCATTACGGGATTTAATTAGGGATTTGAACAAAAGCATTTGAGCCTTGGATATGTTATCTCATATTGTAGTATTCTAGTAGGATTAGGATACTTGGTACTCATATTTGAGTATCATTAGGATTTCTTATTTTATTTGCCTATAAACTGGCCCCTGATCGTGTCCAAGAGCTTGAGCTCAAGTGGCGCATTTATTATCACTAAGTGCTAGATGACTTCAACTTTAGAGGTTCAAACCCCCATTCTCCCTTAACATTGTATCGCTATCTATTAAAAAAAATGGCCTCATCAAATAAAATAGTTATCTTTATTTTTTGGATAAATTGATATTGAGTTATTTGAGATTTTTTTTTCTTTTATTTCCCTTCTTGTCCTACATCACATTCACGTGATTTAAGGACATTATGAAATTCTTGAAGCATGTAAAAATTTGGAACACGGGGATTTGACTAGTTCTATTTTGATTAAATATTTATGATAGAATTCCCATATTGAATAAAGGGTTGGCTGAATTTTGTTAGCATTTGTATGCTTAAGCATTGAAAAGTGAAGATGTATTGAACATGAACATTTGACTGTTGCTAATTTGGTTAAAAAGAAATGAGAGGTTTCTCATATTTAAAATGAAAAGGCTTAATGAATTTTGAAATATAGTAACATTAAAATTTAATACAATATCACTGTCACTACAGTGATTTCCATAAGGATCACGTGAAACTATGGTGCGATTAATTTAAAATCAATGAGGTACATAATATTTGAGTTCATATATTAAAGTTGGAACATTAATGCTTCCATTTGTATTGGAACAAGACGGTCAATGCATTCATTTTTTCCCTCTAGACCCATGATTTTAACTCTCTTGTAAAGAAGAAATCTACCTCTGAAATTTACATAGTTGTATTACGTTGACTTTAGATTTAGGGTAAGCATATAGATGCTATATAAGCAAGGACATGAGAAGGCTATTTATTGTGGTTAAAGGTAGGGAAAATTACATTTACCTCCCTCCACGTATGAGTATGACTAAATTACATACAACTCCCTCTTTATTTCTAATATTACAGTTGGCTCTCATATTGTTTATTGTCACTGAATATACTTCTTGGCCCTTAAAACACTGTTAGCTCTTATGAAATAAATTGCAACAACCTCTCTCGAAATACATTATTTAACGCAAGTGAGACTGATTTTATCTAGATGTGGACAAATTCTATCTGTATCTGGATTTTTTGTTTTTATTCGGGTTCCACTTTGATTTTTTTTTTAAAATCAAACTCATGTTTAAGTTGCACAAAGTGCTATACCATTTATACTTAAAAAGTTATAATTGTAGATGAAAAATTTTATAACAAAAATAAAATTATTTCTATCTACAATTATTCTTACAAATTATATATGTTAGTAAATGAGTATACTAAACAAAATAGTAATTATATAATAAATTTGGCTGCTTCTTAATGGCTTTGGAGGTTTCTATAATATGACAATAATAGTAATGAAGCCAATTGTAATATTGGGAATGTGGTCATTGTAGTTTGACCATACCTCATTGGAGGTAACTGTAATTTCCTCTTAAAAATATATTGCAATCTTAATGCTAACATGACATGGTTGGATAATGACGGCAGGAAAAGTCCTTCAGGAAAAACCCTTGCGTTAATTTCTGGATCATGCTACTTGCCTCATCCTGATAAAGAAGAAACTGGTGGAGAAGATGCACATTTCATATGTACTGAGGAACAAGCAATAGGGGTGGCAGATGGAGTTGGTGGCTGGGCGGATCTTGGTGTTGATGCTGGACAGTACTCTCGTGAACTCATGTCCAATTCAGTGAATGCTATTAAGGAGGAGCCCAAAGGTTCAATTGACCCAGCTAGGGTGCTGGAAAAAGCACATTTAAGTACCAAAGCTAAGGGTTCCTCAACAGCATGCATCATCGCACTTACTGAACTGGTACACTACCTTTGCCTTTACGCTGTCCTCTTTAGAGTATTGCTATAGTTTCAAACCTGTCACAGACTCTCTATAGTGCTTTAAGCATTGCAACATGCTAATACCTTTATGACTGGCTTTACGTTTTATAATTCTTGTATATATTATCTGGATATTCTAAGAATCCTTCTTCTTCTTATGAAACTGTCTTATGGTCATAGACTAATTGTTTTTCAACCTGTGCAGTCTATTTCTCTGATTCTGACTATTTTATTGTAATAAATTTATCAGTGATTGCATGAGATAAATCATAGAAAAGTGATTTAATTTTAAGAAATATGGTTCTTTTATTTAAAGAAATGCAATTTTATTAACGTTGTAAAGTGACATGAGTAGTAGTTCTTTCCTAGAACTAAACCTTCCCTTTTTCTGCTTTACTTGATATTTAGGCTTTGTGACTTCAGGACATATACTGACTTGTCTATGTTATAATTCTTATAAACACTGTGTTTGTAAATAATCAGTTTTGGTTTGTCATTTCATAATCCTGAAAGAGATTTCAAATTTGTTGGATTCTTTTGGCAACATATATCAATTGGGTTTGTGTTCCTTTTGTAGGGTCTTCATGCTATTAATTTGGGGGACAGTGGGTTTATGGTGGTCCGCGATGGGTGTACCATATTCCGGTCCCCAGTGCAGCAACATGATTTCAATTTCACTTATCAACTGGAAAGTGTAAGTAATGGTGACTTACCTAGTTCTGGTCAGGTAAGGTTTTATTTTTTTAGACTTTATGCTTAAGAGATTGTGACTAGATTGGTTCATGAGGCACCTTATTCATCTATCTTAATTGATAAATATACTATGCTTTACTTTATCTTTTTTCTCATGGCCTTAACAGATGTTTGCAAGGTATTGTGGCTTGCTCATGATTAATATTATTATTCTTGCTTATGTCCTTTCTATTTATATTAAAGGGGAATGGCTGTAATTTTCCTTGAGTGTTGTTTTTTGGGAGTGAGGGGAATGATTGGGGGACTTGGGACAAAAGGTTTTAGACAGTTTTCCTTTAAATTCTTATTCCCCTTTCCCAACCGTTATAAACCCACTACTTCCTTTTGTTTGTCTACTTACTACTCATAGAGTTGAACCCAAACCAAGAAAGATTTTATGAAATTTGGGTTGAGTCCTGTGTTATGCATTGTTGTCATAGTAATAATTTGTCTAAAATTTAATTTTATTATTTGTAATTAAGTGAAGTATATTGCTTGCTTTACTTACCTAATATGAACTACAATAAGAATTTTGTCTTGGTGACTGATCTGGTTCATATTTTCGGTGTTTCCTTTGCAGCGCAAATGAGGGGGTTACTTGTAAGCCATAAAATATATTTGCGGTTGCATTCTTTATTTCTGCTAGAAGTTCTAGAACTTCCCTAATTGTTTGGTTTGCCTCTTGGTCTGTTGGGACAATTTTTTGCTAGTGGTATCTATATCAATAAGTATTTAACCATGGCCGTTAGTCTTGTCGGGTTAGAAAATTCTTACTCTAATAATTTAGGAAAATAAATTAGTTCATCTTATTGGATGATTTGCTTTTGTCTGTTTTTTTTTTCTTCTTGTTGAACACTTAGACGGGGGCCTTGTTCATATCAGGTTTTCACAATTCCTGTTGCTCCTGGAGACGTCATAATTGCTGGTACAGATGGGCTGTTTGACAACTTGTATAATAATGAGATTACAGCAGTGGTGGTTCATGCCATAAGAGCCTGCTTAAGTCCTCAGGTGACAGCTCAGAAGATAGCAGCATTGGCTCGCCAGCGGGCACAGGATAAAGACCGGCAGACGCCTTTCTCAACCGCTGCTCAAGATGCTGGTTTCCGTTATTATGGTGGCAAACTTGATGATACTACAGTTGTAGTTTCCTATATTACCCCCTCTGAAGATGCGTAACTCTCTCTATCTGTTTCTTGTATATACCCTTTTTGTCAGAAGACGTGAAATATTGTGATGATGTGTAAAAAAGAATTAGATATTAGACATTTGGTTCAGGAAACTGTTGCCGAATTTAAAAATTCTCCCGTTGCTTTGTTCCCTTTCGTTTTCAAAGTCGAAGGGTGAAGAGTATGAAATTTAGGAAAGAACTGCATGACGGAAACTTTGTTGAGGATTTCTATTACTGTCTCTCTTTTTAAGTTTGTTCTCAAGGATTTCCATTGCTTTTGGTTGAGGATTTCTTGTGTTTACGATGAGTGCGCTGAGATAAATGGTGGTTCGTACGTTGATACTGGCTATCTTCGCTTCTGACTGTCAAGTGTCAACCGGATGAGAGAGAGCCGGAAAAAAAAATGTTTTTTAATAAATGAAAAGTTTTTTTGTGTTTAAATATAATAATAAAAAAAATTTTGAATTAAAAAAATATTTAATTATAAAATTATAAAAAATAATTTATTAAAAATAATGTAAATAAAAAATAATTTTTAATAAATTAAAATTATATTTTTAATATAAAAATAAAAAAAATGAATATATACATAATTAAAAATAAAGAAAAAATTTAAAATAAAATGATGATTTTAATATAAAAATTTTGTAAAATAATTTTAAAAAAATAATTATTAAAAATTATTTAAATAAAAATTATTTTTTATAAAATATACATACATAAATAAATTTTGAATTAAAGAATTTTTTTAATACCTAAAATATTTATAAAGAGAAGTATTGTGGGAGGGGTATAGGGGGAGACAAATTTTTCTCCTTCAATTTTTTTCATTAAGAAGCTTGGAAAATTTATATGTTAATTAAAGTTAAAATTTTCATTCTCCTTCCCATTCTCATTTTATTTAAATTATATTTGAAAACCTTACAATTCAATAAAGTATTTTATTTTAAAAAAATTCCTTCTCTCCAAAAGAAGGAGATCAGCCTATAAATCGTTAGGTATAAGTTACTAATATAGGCTGTATAGCATAGTAAATGTCAATTGATTTGTTTTATTTTAATTATATTTAAATAAATTAATAATTTTTAAAATGTAATTAAATGTATATACAAAATATATATAATTTTTAAAATTAATAAAAAATAATAGAGAATTGTTAAATAATTATTTATTTTTTTAAAATTAAAATTAAAATTATATAAAAATTAAGAGATTAATTTTCTCATATTATATATACTTAGAATTTTTTTCATGTACAGTAATACATTTTTATTTAATTTAATTATATTTAAATAAATGAATAGTTTATTTGTTAAATTAATTAATATTTAAATATTCATATTATACATAAGATATTATATATATACATATATATTTAAATTAATAAAAAATAATGGGTTGTTAATAATTACTCATTACTTATTTTTTAAATTAAAATTATATAAAATATTTTAATAAAAACTAGCTCTTCCAAAATTATATATAATAATATAAATATAGATAACATTTTGTCCTCTTTTTCTAAATTTTTTTTCCTTCCAAATATTTCGTATGTATTCTTATGGAGTGCGGAAGCAATTTGAAGAGTAAAGTGTTCATAAATAATAATTCATATAAAATAACAGTTTATATGTCTATATAATATAATATATAAATTGAATAATAGCTTTTTTTACAAATTAAATTATTTATCCACAATTAGGTTGTTTCTAGATGTCGTAGGGGTAGCAACGAGAAGGGCCATTTGCAGTCCGTTGGGCTTTAGGCCCAGATTTTTCCCTTTTCCCTCTTCCGTCGAACAAGACAACAAAAACGACATTGTCTGTGGTCCCCGACGACTATTGAGCGGAGCAGTGTGGTGCTAACTTTATGCTGCGAAAGAGAGGATTGTGAACAAGCCAAACCCTACTTTGATGTCGTAAAGGGGAAGTTGTGCTCCAACATTCTCCCTTCACGACCTTCTAAGAAATTCAGATTGCCATGGCGGGTCGTAGAGACGCGTTGCTAATCAGAGAAAAAGGCCAATCTGTTCTCGGATCTCGGATCGTTGTTGCTGTAGTCATAGGTGTTCTTCTCGGATGCGTTTTCGCCCTGCTGTTACCTCATGGATTCTTCAGCTCTAATCGTCCCTTTCATAATCGTCGAATCGGAATTTCCTATCTTCAGGTTTTCATTTTGAAATTCTACTCTACTTTTGCTTTTTGGTTTACTTCACTTACTTTTGGTCATGGAGTTTGTTCAAACGTGGGTAATTGATCTCGAGCTATACCCTCAGTTATTCAATGTATATGCGTTTCATTGTTAGAATCCCCCAGTGCTGGTATATACAATTTCAGAAATGGCTGCCCGGGCCTGGCCCTACGAATTCTGTTGTAATTGATTGAAGCAGCATTGTAGTAACCACCAGAAATTGAAAATCTTTTTCTACTTTTGTTCCCTTGCTCCTCTGTTTTGGCTGGTTGATATATCATGGTATTTGTGTAAACAGTCTGTGTCATTCAGTCAGTGGCACCAATCTGACCTTTTTTTAGGACTAAAAAATTGCATAATATCAAATATCCTTCTTTTTCACGTATGTGTCTGTCCATGTAAGTGGACTACAAATGGGGAGTAGGAGTAGCCATCTGACTCCTGTCTTTAGTTCTTTTCATTCTTGGTGTGGACCTAGGACTAATCTTAAAAGATAACTAGGACAGACCTCTTGCATGAAGCCTTTAAACCTAAATGCCATAATATTGTCCAACCTTTTGCCCTTCTCTCTGTCCTTTTATTTTTGGGGTGTGGTTTGGGGAAAAAAAAAGGGGTGGGGAGGGGGGGCTCACATGATAAATAACATCACAATACAATCTTCTTCATAGTGGGGTAATGGTCTGCATGACTGTACGGCTCTGATTTTTACCATTCTTTGTTAGATTCGTTCATCTACATGTGAATCATTGGAACAAGTTAATGCCCTGAAGGCGGATATACTATCAGTAACAGATAAGAACTCTGAGCTCAGGAAGCAGGTCAAAAGTCTAATGGGAAAACTACGGCTAGCTGAGCAAGGAAAGCATAATGCACAAGAACAGTTTGTCATGCTGGGTGAGAAGCACAAGGCTGGGCCATTTGGCACTGTCAAGAGTCTGAGAACTAATCCATCTGTCATTCCTGATGAATCTGTGAATCCCAGGTTGGCAAAAGTCTTGGAGGAAGTTGCTATTTATAAAGAACTTATAGTTGCACTGGCAAACTCTAACGTGAAAGACATGTTGGAGGTCTGGTTTACAAACATCAAGAGGGTTGGCATACCTAATTATTTAGTTGTAGCCTTGGATGACAGTACCGAAGAATTCTGCAAATCAAATGATGTTCCAGTCTATAGAAGAGATCCAGATGAAGGTATTGATGCAATTGCTAGGATAGGGGGTAACCATGCTGTCTCGGGACTAAAATTTCGCATTCTAAGAGAATTTCTACAATTGGGTTACAGTGTTCTTCTGTCAGATGTTGATATTGTATACTTGCAGAACCCCTTTGACTATCTTTATCGGGATTCAGACGTGGAGTCTATGTCTGATGGTCACAATAATATGACAGCTTATGGGTATAATGATGTCTTTGATGAACCTTCAATGGGTTGGGCTCGATATGCTCATACAATGAGAATATGGGTTTATAACTCTGGTTTCTTTTACATAAGGCCTACTCTTCCTTCAATTGAGCTTTTAGATCGTGTTGCTGACAGGCTTTCTCGGGAATCGAAATCATGGGACCAGGCAGTTTTTAATGAAGAGCTCTTCTTCCCTTCTCATCCTGGTTACGGTGGGCTTCATGCTGCCAAAAGAACTATGGATATTTACCTCTTTATGAACAGTAAGGTTCTCTTTAAGACAGTTAGAAGGAATGCTGGACTTAAAAAGTTGAAGCCTGTGATTGTACATGTTAACTATCATCCTGATAAATTCGCTAGAATGAAGGCAGTAGTGGATTTCTATCTCAATGGAAAACAAGATGCGTTGGAACCTTTCCCAGATGGTTCTGATCGGTAGAAACATCAACTAAAGTATGGTTCTGACCCAGGATGGACTTAACATGCTCTAATTTACTTGATACCGAGGCATTCATTTAGTTCACCACCCAGGACCATTTTGATATCCATTCACGTTTTGTTTCTTTTCAAAATTGTATCTTCAGTGCGAAGGACATTGGTATTTCCTTTTAGCGCCCTGGATTTTTACTTTATCCATTGTCATGTATATCATCACGTTGACTGGTGTTTCTGTTCTTTTCTTTGGGAGGGGAGGGAGGTTTTTACAATTCGTTATATTTGTTGGTTGAACAGGTTTCTTGTACACTATACTCTCGCTAGATTTCTATTTGCATCTGTTTCAATTTGAAATTCAATGTCCATAGAATGGAACTGAGTGTTTGTTTGACCTAAAAAGACTTGACTGTTTGAAATGCATTTTAGGATTTATAAATAACTTGGAAGTGATGATGACTCGGAGATTGTTTGTGGGGATAATTGAACTATGGTTGCCCGCTTATTGGTTTGGGCATTGACCTGGAAAATGTGGTAAACAGAGCAAAATGGAATTGATACATTGGATCCTAAATAATTGTTTCAGTGCTTTGGCTCCTGTTACGGTTTTGTCATCTGATATATTTGGTTAGGCTTGGCGCTTTGCATTACCACATGGTCTTTATTTCCCAGTGTGTTGCGGCACACGGTGGAGGGATTCCAACTCTTTATTTGGGGGGAATAACATCTTAGGACCGGCAAAACAATTTAATCACGCTTAAGGATTTAAAAAACACTCAATTTAGTTATTTGGTTGAAGGTTGCCAGACTAATCTAAAGATAATTCTAATTGATATTGGACAAGAACATTCGGGATTGTTTTGCCCGCAAATTTGCTGGAGTTATGGGAGAGTCGATGAAGCGGGTGGAGCCGGAGCCCTCCGGTGTTTCGATCCTTATTGGGGACCTTCTATGGGCTGAGTTAACATAGCTCGAAGTGGATGAGGGTCACTCTTTTGATTGTAGACTTGATCCTACTGGAGCCGCAACTAGGTAGGCGAATCCGCCCGGGCCCGTGGAGCACTATTAAGCCAGGTATTCTCTCTAACTAACAAATTCTTTCTAATTTGCTTAAACCATGCACAAAAGGCTCCAATTGAACGCTGAAACCAAGAGAAAAAATCTCCCAATCTCTCGTTTCATTGGTAATGGTTTCGAAGAACAGCCGTGATAGATGAAGTATCCGCTAGAAGTAGAAAGGGCTTTTTCAAATACTGTGATTCTAGGAAGCCATATTATTGCTAAGAAATATTTAAAACGGAATTTCCTTGGCAGTTCAAGTTAAACCTTTATCCTTGAATTTAGTCTATGACTCCGGGGAAACTGCAGTCCCAGTATAGTGGAGTTCTTTCTTGACCTTTTTCCTATTAATATTATTGTTTAGGATAGAAGAAGAAAGGAAAGACAGCAATACTACAACAGGCAGTAGTAAATACTAAAATGTTGTATGTTTCATGAATAATGAGTTTTTGAAAGTTCTCAAAGCATACAAACGAAGGGTCCTTCTCCACAGTTGTGAATATCTTACATGAGTACATGATTCCTGACAGTAGTAAATACACACGAGACGTTTAATAAAATCATGCGAAAGCTTTCACAAATAACTCATGGTTTTGATTACTAAGTTCAAATTTTGGAACGTAATGGGAATGAAATTCTGTGATTGACTTCAAAGCGTGTGAAACGTCGATGCTTTTTAAAATTTTAATTCATGGGTTGAACCGTCGAAAAGCTCATCAGTCTTCTTTCTTGTTTTGGGACCCTACCCATCATAAATGGATGTGCTTTGGTGATGTATATGAAACCCGTTTCATTTCCTTCTCTACAATCTTACTGTTTCAGCTTTTAATTTACGTCTTGTTTTCTTATAATGGGGTAAATAGGTGCGCACCAGGATCCTTCTAGAGGGAAAGGGAAGCCATGGAAGGGGATGTGAGCATGGGTTTCTGTTGGCCAGCATGATTTCTGGGGCTCTGTTCTTGTTCAACTCTACAAGTGACCTGGCAATTTGAAGGTAAAAATGAATTTGAAGCAAGTAAACTGTCATCTGTGTTATACATTCATACAAATCTAGTGTTTGGGATTTTTGTTTTGGAATGTTTCCTTCTTTTAAGTCTGGTAATGTGTGAGCAAGAGGGTTAAAATTACCGTCTTTTACTCTCCTTTACATATGAAAATGGTTAGAAAGGTAACGAGGCATCTATCTGCAAGCAATTAATGAGAAAAAAGTGAGTCCCCCTCTGTTTCTGTTTGCTATTGCCAATTGCTACACCATTCGGTTTGGGCTGAAGTTGTTACTTTCCAGTAGCTAGCAAGGTAAATTGGGGTCAGTCCGGTCCAACCTTACCTGGCCTTAGAGTTGGTAATTGAGTTAGGTCTAATTGGGCCAATAATAAAATATAATTGGCTTGGATTGACTTAAATTTAAATTGACCTGTTATATTATTGACTTAACGAGTCAATCAAACTTTAATTATAATTATTAATAATTTTTATTTAAATATAATAATATTTTTTTATACTAAAAATATTTAAAATTAGATAAGGGATAGGATATTTAAAAAAATTGATGACATCGTCATAATCTCAATGAAATTACATTCCAGCATATATTGCCACAATCATATATCAAGTTCTTCGTACGAATCACATTTATTGCTGGAATAGGTTCCATGTAAGGGGGGATGCAGAAAGGTGCTTTATGATAAATCTGCTAATGGGGTTACATATGTCACAGAACTTTTAATGTCAAATCACGAGGACTGAGCTCACGACTTTTATGATGTTTTCATAACTATAATTATTAAAATTAAAAATATTACATTTCACACTATTTTTTTTTTATCCTATCAAATTAATTTGGGTTAAACTCGATTAAGTCACCGGCCATGTTAAATTGAGTTAAAAAAAAAATTTATGTCAGTATTTTAGTAGATCAATTTTATTATTTTTCAGGTTATATTGATTTAACCTATTAGATTAGGTCAATTTTATTTTTTCCGTCCAACTTTTTTCAAGTCTCAACAATGGATCAAGCTCGAGTTATTTTTCATCGAACTTACATTTAAAAATCTTAATTCAACCGTATAAAATTTTAGGATCTAAAAAAAGTTTAACTTTAAAAGATTAAACTTAAAATAACTCATTTAAATTCAGACCTTATAATTCAAGGCCCTAACTCTTCTTGACTTTTATAAAAATAGATCGAATTCAAAATTAACGTTGCTACCAATACCAATTCCATCCGTAGCTCATAATTTTTGGTTGGATTGATGGCAATGGCAGTGGCAGATGTATAGTTGTAAAACCACCCGGGTTTCTCTCTTCACCCAGAAGAAGAGGGCCATTTGAATTGTGAAGGACAATATTCAATTCAATAACACCAATTCCGAATGGGTTGCAGCAGAGTGATTTCAGCTCCATGTGGTTTCTCTACTCTTACATGTTTGGAAAACGTTGTCGTTGGTTGCAGCAGCAGGGGAGGGGACCCAATTGTTAAAATTTTTCACCCGGGTCCCGCAACCTATGTCTTATGTCTTGGCAATAATGTGATTCCCTTTTGCTCTACCAACTGAACAAATCAAGTGGTCCATTTTCATCATTTTTAAACGGGTCTGGATTCTATGCCCGACTTGAATTATAAAACCAAAATTCTATTATAAAATCTTTCATCATTTTGTTATACATTATCCTACTTCTACTTCAGCTGCTTGTCGTCTATGCTGCCTACCAATTTAATAATTCAGGACCCCATCAGATGCATACAGAATCTGAGCTGAATTTGAAGACTGCAATAAAAGGAAAGTTCAATTAGTACTTTTTTTTTTTTTAATGAGAAGAGCAGCACAACACAAGATGTCCATGAATTCCTTTAAATCAGCCGTCTACGTCCTCGATTTGAAGGAGCTGGCAATGTTGCGTGAATGCACGTTCATGTTAACTTTTATTTTTTTTATTTGTATTAACCACTTAGATATTGTTAATTTGGGTAGAAAAAATTAAATAATACAGTTCTTTTTATGCAAGAAGATGATCTGACTTTTTATCCAAACTTCTATTTTTTTAATTACGTATATTAGCTTAAAGTAACAATAAAATGTAGACTAAATTAATTTTTTTTAAAATATGTTTTAATTATACTATTTTTTTATTATAAAAATATATATGAATTTTTAAAAAAATTAAAAAATATATTATAACTTAATTAATTTTTGAATTAAGTAATGATAATACTTTTTTTTACACATTTCTTATTCATCATATTTAATTATTAATATATTTAAAATAATAATATTAGTAGGTAATAAATAATAATAAAATAATATATATGAGAGAAGATATAAAAAAAATTAATATATGACTATCATTATTTTTTAAATTTAAATTAAATTTAATTATTTATATGTTTAAAATATTATTTATCAAGAAATCTTGTAAAGTCTAAATAATTTATTTATTTATATTTTAGTAATTTTGATAAAAAAAATAAAAACACATTAAATAAATTTTAAAATTTTTTTATAATCAATAATAAATAAATTAAAATGTTTAAATATATTGAATAATTTTTAAAATTTTTTTATAATTAATAATAATAAATTAATAAATATTAATAAATATTTTAGACAAATAAATAATTTATTTAAATTTAACTTTAAGTTTAAATTAAGTTGTAATATTTTTTAATTTTGAAAAAAATTATATATTTTTATAATAAATAAAAAATATGTATCTCTAAAAAATATGAAAGTAATTTATCTAAAATATATTTTTATAGATTACAAATTTAAACTTGCATTTATAAACAAAAAAAGTTGTTAAATTAGTCATAATATTATTTGAAAAAGAAAAAGAATGGATTTGGATTTGGATTTAATAAAGGAGAGCATGTTGTGACGGCACATCAGTCCTGTCCATGTCTGAGCCTGAGAGGCAGTGAGTGGTATTGGTATTATCTTTTTTAGCAGAGCTTGTCTCTTCTGTCCTTCCATGTTTCAGGTTTTACTTTTTAGCAGTGAAGAGTGAGAGACTGACAGTGTTTCCCGTCTTCTTCAATCTTGGGCTTCCTCTAAATTTTCTGTTCATTCATTCCTCATCTGAAACTAGCGTGTTCCTGTTGCGCTGCTGCACTGTTCGCCTCTCTAATGGATACACTCTTTCAATCTCTATCTGTAAGTTCCATTCTTTCCTCTTATGCTCTCTCTCTCTGTTTTGTCTCGTCATTTTTTTGCGCTTTCATCCAGCAAAATTTAGTTTCGAATGGTGGGTTGCACTTTCTGACCGACCTAGCGCTTAAATTTTTTGTCAATTGTGCCTTAATCAATTTCTTCCTTGGCTGCTCCAATATTTTTGGTTCAAAAAATGAGATCCCAGAAAATTATGACATCTGATTGGGGTTTTGAGATTGCTGAGGTAGCATTACCCTTTTTTTTGACACTTTCCCTTCATTTTTTGGGCGACAAAACAAAGAACACTCCTCTCGTTTTGTCGGGGTTTTATGTAGAGAGTTCTATCTCTGCGTTTACTGTTCTTATCCGTTCGATTTTATTACGTATATGCTTGAGTGTTAGTTTATAATTCATGCTGTTCCGAGCTAGATCTTAATTCTGAACAGACTTAGATTATCAGTGAGGCCAACCTTCTTTCCGTGAATTGGTACCCTTGTTTTAGATGTCTAGACTGGAGTAGGCCCTTCTGATTCCGTTTTGTCCACTATTAAATCTGGTTAGTCTCACAAGTTTCAACCATTTTCAGAAATCAAAACACTAGGATTTACTTTACCCTCATGATAATCAAAAAGGGCGGGGGAAGGTTCACATCGTTAAAAAGTAAGTAGTTCCATTTTTTTATTTTCATCCTTCTACTCTATAGTAACTGCTGTGATATGTTAGAATTCCCAGAAGTGTACATCATACTTGTAGCCAAGATGCTAGTGCTGCCACTTGTATTGAAAGAAAGTGGGAATCTATTACATCTTAGTATCTTACAGATTTTCGTTGGGAATTTCTTTTTTCTATTAATTCCACTCCCAGATGATTGAACAAAGGACCTGGGAGATTTTATTTTTGACCTGCATCCTTTTCTCTGGAAAGAAGTTGTACAGGAAAAAGTTCAAGAAGAAGAAAAGAAAAAAATATATCTTTACTAATTACGGAAACTTGTGAGAAGTTAACTTGATTGTTGCACTGTTTAACATGTTCCCAAACCTACAGATTCTGTATGTTTTTATTATGGCTTTCGTGAAAATAGCGCAGACATTAAGAGCATCTTTATTTGTATTGCTTGTTTAATTTCAAGAGAATGAATTTTCTGCTGACAAATTTTTCTTATAAAACTGCATTGTTGAAAATTGAAAACGAGGAAGCAAGTTAGTCTTTGAACAAATAGGGGATCACTGAATCTTGTCACACAATTTCAGATCCTAAAGAGATACTTATTCCTGTTTTATTTGGCAACACCAGCACTCCTTGAAGGGTGGAGGAAGCTGTCCTTTTTCTCTTCACTGTACTTTTGCTATTCTTATTAATTGAAGACGTGAACATAAACAGCTGATGTTTTAGCTCAAATTATTGTTGAAAACAGGCTCTATACTGGTTTTCCCTTTAGGGAAAGATGAAATTGAGGTCTAAGAAAGGATGGAAATCTATTTTACCTCTTCATCTGAAAGGCAAATCAGCTGCCCGTTTTTCTCTGTTTCCCAAAGTCAATTCAGCTAGCTATGGTCCTGGCAAAACCCCAGTTTATCTGAATGTATATGACTTGACACCCATGAATGGTTATATGTACTGGTCTGGCCTAGGTATCTATCACTCTGGTGTGGAAGGTATGACTTTAGGCTTCATTTTCTTGAATTTGATCTATCAGTCTTTCAATCCAAGCTGACCTGTATTAATTTAGCGTTAGCTCACTAGACCTTGTTTACTTGCGTTGGAGGTATATAATCCTTTTGTTTAAGTATGCATTTCATATTCCAGCGTAATGAAACAACACAGGCTGGTGAGAAAAGATAAATTTAATCCTTGTATAATGTGATTTATTTTCAACCTCGTTCTAAGCATAACAAGTCTTGGTGGAACCTAAAATGTGTAAATTTCATGGCTGGATGAGGCTACTTTTCTAGAGCATGTGGTGAGTGGTGCTCTATTTAAATGTAAAACCAGCCTAGTGCTCTTGATCAGTGTGATGATACTGGTTAATAATGTCAAGCCATATGGTAATTTGCCTGATAACATGTTTGGAAGTAATTATATAATAATATTCCCAAGTTATTTCTGAAATCACTAATTTCTATTTACACAAGAACTTGTATTATTTATCAGCCTAAAATAAAAAGAATTTGTAGTTTTTTATTGCATGAATAATATGGAATTAGTAAAGATTTTGGTTTATTTTTGCCTTATGATAGACATATCTATCAGGAAATATATGATTATCAATCAACCTTTTCCCTCCTGTAAGCTTACACGATATCAGGATGAAGATTGTCTAATTTCTTTGCATGTTTTCTGATTTAAGTTTGACACCAATAACAACTTGAAGGCACTCTGGCTGAGGAAACTGGGAAATGCAGCTGAGCACTGAAATGAAAAACTCCATTTTTAATTTCCTTAGGGGAATCTATTCTTCTTTTATAATTTGTTGACTTCTTTTTATGCTTGTTTTTAAGTACCCTAAACTTGCTGTGAAAATTGATACTTGGCTACCTCTTGCCTCTCTCTAACTATAGCTATTGAGTTTGAATAGAGACTTACGCCCTCTGATGTGTCTTACCTGCATTGTACAGTTTATGGTGTAGAATATGCATTTGGAGCTCATGACTATCCAACAAGCGGTGTCTTTGAGGTGGAACCTCGGCAATGCCCTGGATTCAAGTTCAGGAAGTCAATATTCATAGGAACCACATGTTTGGATCCTGTTCAGGTTAGGGAGTTCATGGAACGCCAGTCAACAAGCTACAACGGTGACACGTATCACTTAATAGTTAAGAATTGTAACCACTTCTGCAAGGACATCTGTTACAAGCTGACAGGGAAATCAATTCCAACATGGGTAAACCGACTGGCCAGACTAGGTATTTCTTTTCGTCCACTACTCGTTAATTGCTACATGACATGGAGATTGACTTTTCGGATACCAGTAGAGAAACCCTCTGGATTTTGGTTTTAAGAATACTGTATCACCAAGAATGGGATTTGCATACCTCTTTTCCTTCATACCCCTTCAAAACCGTCACTAGATGCATAATTGTTATTGATCTGGAAGAGAATAGAATCACTTTCTTGATTAACTGCGTCATCTACTCCACAGTTTCTAATGTAACTTCAGTATCATTATTTCACCAGAGAAGGAGAAAGTGTAATAATATATGCCATGTAAAATGGCAAATGCATGTGCAAGTTTGTACGGCTCAAAGTTCACGTGACTCATTAATTTAGTGGCTATGATGAGCTCCTCCCATAAGTGACACATACTCAATCTTCTTCGAACTTGTAGGTTCAATTTGCAATTGCATTCTTCCTGAAGCACTCAGAATATCTGCTGAGAGGCATGATCCTAATTACCAGCCTCATGATAGTGAAAAGAGAAGGCTGCGAAGTGCCTTCAATTGCTTGTCTTCAATCTCAATGCGTCAAAAGCACTTATCAACATCTTCGCTGTTTCTACAGTCGCCCTTAAGAGGCTGCTTATCCTCATGGGAATTGAGGAAGTCCATTAATCGTTCCTTGAAAGAAAGGTGACAAACCTTTGAAAAGGCAAGTAATGCGTGAATGTTTGATCATGACCTATTTCCTGACGCTTGTCTAATGGAAATCTTTTGTGAGTACTTTTTGCATTACCCCTTGAAAAACACATCACTTGAAATTCTTTTTTGTTTTTTATCCTTTGAATATCTCTTCCTCTTTTAGTGATTGTGGTGTGGCGTCACTGTAATGGTTCCATCTGCTGTTAATGCAACTAAGAATGATCCTTTTGGAGCTGGGGAAGAAATTCGTATTCAGCTGTATGTTTTTTTTTTTTTTTTTAGTAATAAGCATCAGCGACTTTTTTCTTTAATATCAGACCACCCATACCGACCACCTAGTCCAAGTTAAATAATCTCATCGGCATCTATTTTTATCCAGATCATGAACATGTAGAGACGCTCTTTCCACGTTTCGAATGACTATGATAATATGGTCAACAATTACGTTTGTAAACTTATCAGACATTTAATTCGGTATTGCAAATACATTCGTCAGATTTTTTTTTTGTTTTTTGGTATGCAAGGTTCGTGGCTTGGAAGATGGCCAGTGGACAAAAGAAAACATGTAGGATGAAATTTAAATACAAAAAGCTCATCTCTATTTTGATGGATAAAGATGGCAACTTAGCTCGTTAACGTTAATGCTGTGCGACACCATAATGAGGCTTTTCATATCAGATGGGTTATTTATCACAAGCATGGAGGCTAAAAAATCTTTTCCCTCAGGTCAATATTGATATATAGTAATTAGAATTGTGCAGCAAATAATTATTTAACGTATATGTATTATATATTGTCGCTCTGATGACATCCTAGGGTGGTATTTGGGTTAAGAGAAAGATCAGACAAACCGTTATTACTTTTTTCTGGGTGGGGGGATTATCCAAATCGATGAACTTTAAATGCTTCGCAGACCTCGAAAAGAAAAATCCGCTGTGGTTCTTTGCGTCCGCGACAAAATGTTCAAAGTTCAAACAGCTTGTCAGCGCCTATCTACATTAAATATATTACTAGGTTACAACCTATACCTGTTCTACGTAAGCAACACATAATAATCAGAATCCACCAATGGTTTTTTCAACCAGCCAATATTGGAGAGGATCTTCCTGAGCCCCTAGAAATTGATAAAATTAATAAATAAACAAATAACCAGAAGGGCTCTGCAATGAAACTTGCACTAGAGCTCCAGAGGCCAAAATCAGATACATATTATATGAATACTTGTGCTGCACAGGCTTTTCTATATTTTCTTAATTTCTTTTTTCTTTCCAGATATAATAGAGCCATACAATGAATATACAGACGACCAATCCGAATTAGCATTGTCTTAACAAACCTGCAGGAACACGAAAGAGAAGATTCAGTTCTATGATTACACGGCCTTTATAAAATGAGTTCACGTCATTTTATCACAATGTAAATGTGAACAAACAATAGCCCAAGTAACTCTTGAATTGGGTGCTTCAAATATAACCCATAAAAACCAGCAATAAAGATTACCCAAACAAAAAACCAGTAATTAAAACACTTTAATGATCATACTATTTACATGAAAATTACACCAGTGCCATTCGGATGTTTAGGTAAATATATTAAGAGTTATAAACACCCCTCGCATAAGCTGTCCATTCATGAGCAAATACCAAGTTTGAAACTAAGAAACTTGACTTGAAATACATGTCATTTGAGTGCGAGCCATGAAATTATCAATCGTCTTTCTGATGCAAAACACTAGGCAGGCTATTATTACCATTGAGAGCACCATGATATATTCGCTTTTCAGCTAGCCCAATATCTGAAAGTATCAAGTTACCCTGCAAATAAAACATATAATAAACAAGATCAAGTCAGTATCAACAATAGTAGGCAATAGCACTAAAAGCGACACATAAGATAAATGTTAATCCATTTTGTGGTATAAGGAACATTTGCCTCCATAGAGGAGTGATCACATAACATGGAGGCAAGCACCTTAGGCCATGTTTGGTGGTGCATAGAGAAAATAACAAGAGTGAAATTGGAGAGAAGAATGCAAACCGAGAGGAATGAGATTTTCATTTTCATTTTCATTTTCATCAACCAGCCCTTGTCCTTGATAGTGAAGAAAAGTTTGAAAAGTGTAACCCTCTTACTTTGCTAGATGAGTGTGAAAATTAATAGGAATAAAAGCAAAATATTATACCTAATTACCATATAATTCATACAAAATTTTAGAGGAAAACAGCACTAAATAACAAATGCATAAACCAATTACTCTGACTCATTATATTTTCAGTCGCATTGTGCAAATTATCGGGTTGTGCAAAATAAGGTTAATGGCGGAACGAAAACAGTACTGGCTTCAATTTTTATTCCTCTCTCCTAGTTTATTGACCATCATTTTCTATCACTCCAATTCCACTCCTAGTACACTTCCCTTATAAACAAAAACACAAGCATGGAACAAGCTATTTCAAATGTCAGATGTCCCACAAGTCCATTGCAAACAACTAATTCTATGAAGTGGTTTTAGGCCCCGTCCGCATCTCCTTTTTTTTTAAGGAGAAGGTCTTTTTTTTTAAAAAAAAAGTCATTTTGATAAACCTTGAACTGTTGGTATCTCCTTTTTTTAAAAGGAGAAGTTGAAATAAAGGAATTTTTTAACTTTAAGGAGAAGGTAAATTTTTTGACTTCTTCAGTTAAGGAGATTGACAGAAGGAGAAATAAAAAAAAAAAATTTTATTACTACATTTGAAGGTAAAATAATATCTCCTTCTGAAAAAATAACTTATTTTTTCAGAATTAACTTCTCATTCTATAAAAGTCATTATTTTTAAAGAAGATCCGAACAGGCCCTTAGCAATTCTTTTATGTGATCAGTGAACCATAACCAGAAGAGATAGGTGTTATGCTGGAAACGATCTAAGATGTAGTAGGATTAGCTTTCTAAACTTTTCAAATCATTCATTAATTATTAAAGGGAGTTGCATACCTCACTAGCCATCAACCTTCTAACATTATTAGCATATAGTTTAGGATCATCCTTCTCTTGCTGTGAGGGGAAGTAAACAGGTAACCGTGTCACCTCCATATAATTTACAAACTGACAGAGGAGAAAAATCACATGGCGCACCTGCCAACACAAATGTAAATTTAAACTAAGGATACATATTAAAGTTGCTAGGAAAAAAGAAAATCTCCAAATTTCAATAGCAACAACTCAAAGTAAAGAAATGCTATTAGCTTAGTATTGGAAATGTGCAGAAAACATAAGAAAACCAATTTGTTTGCAAGCAAGGAAGTTTGTTGTTCCTAATAATTAGCACCACCACGCTTTGAAGCACAAAATAAACTTACAGCTTTTCAAAGCAATTAGAAAGCAAAGGACCTTTTAATCTGACAATTCATCTGCGACATGGACTTACAATTTCAAGCGAGTGTAAAGTTGTTTAGCAAACCACTTACTCCCTTAAAAATTTCAAATAAAACATCAAACTTCAGTTCAGAAAAGGGTTTAAGAAATACCAGGAACAAACTTGGTCACTTTTCACATCCAAAGCATAACTCTAGGTTCAAATGTAACATTCTTACCAAAACAGAGAAGCCCAGGTGTTGGACACTAAATTAGCTTTTATTATCAGATATCAGAAAAAACTGGGAAACTTTAAACTTCATAAACACTTACCCCAGATATGGAATCCCAGGCAGGACTAAATCTCTGGTAATGGTATCTTAAAATTACAGGAAGTACTGGCGCATGTGCCAAAAAACCACCAGTCTTGAATGGAAGGAGAAAGTCCCCATTTGTTGTTGTACCTTCTGTAGAATATCCAAAATCATTAAATTAAAAAAATAATAATAAGAACGACAGGGATGACAAATTTAGCTCTCTGGATTATCCTAGATAAATTACCAACAGATACCACCTTTGATGGGTAAAAGAGAATATTCGATGGGCAGAGAAAAATTGATTATAATATGACATTTGCTACCATATACACCAAATGCTGCACATGCTAGCAACACATAAGTTAATAAATTTAAAGAAATTTAAAATATAATAATATTTGAATATAAGGTGACACAGGCAGACACAGGCAGCAGAACAATCAAGAAGGCATAAGCTTAAAAATTGAAAGATCTCAATAGGTTGGTTTAGATTTGATATTGGGGCTGATTATAATACCTTATAGCTTTGCTAGATCATAATTAGGTGGCCAACAGGTGTTATTTTAGTTATAGTTATACTTTCAGTCCCTAGCTATTTTAAATATTTGCAGTTAGGGTCTTCTAGTTCAGTGTTAGTCATGCGATGTCCATGCATGGGCTTTAGTTTTCTAGGCTTTTCCTTGATTAGTTCCAGTTATTTGGGATCTATTTTTGTTTATAAGTGGCTGGTTATTGAACTTGGGCCTTAAGTTGTAGACTACTAGGTCTCCAAGTTACGATCAGTCCTATTTAAGTGACGTAATCAGCAATCAATGAATCAATTAAGAGTTCATATTCAAAGAAAGCCAAATTCTTTTATTACATAGGGTAAACTAGAAAATTGCACATAACAGAAGGAGTAACATCGATCATATAATATATGATCAGCTCCCATGTATTTTAATAGATTAAAGATCCTTATAGTATGCATAGGCAATAGATATGTTGGTCCTATAAATATACATTACAGACAAAATTGAGAACCCAACCCCAATGTTATTAAAAGCATCAGCAACACCCAACTCTCACTATAGAGAGAGTAGGCATCCCCAGAGTTAACTTAAATGTGACTACAGGAGCTCAAAACTCAAAAAGTACAAATCAACAGACACCACATGTCCCATCTATTCATGATATCATAAAATTTGATATAACATTGCATATCAGATTTAATTGTCATTACTGCATCGTCCTTCCATATAAAATACTATCAAGGAAGATTCCTTCATGGTGATGTTAATAAAAGTGAATATAAATAACAATTACAAAATCAAAAGGATGATAACCTGGAAATAGCATCATTATTGGAGCAGACTTATTCTGACGAGCTTCTCGAATTCTTTCAGTGACAACACCTGCAGGAAAAAAAATTTACAGTTCATACTACCAGAAATGTTTCAGATCCATTAGGCCTAGAGCAAAGAATGGATAAAAATAAAATCCAGCCACAAGTTGCAACACTATATCATATTGAAACAAAGCACTAAGATCCTAGTTTGACTGACTAATATGTGTGGATATGCATAATAGAAATGAAGCTGGGGCACCCCTACAATCTAGACATGACAAATCACTAAAGTATCCAGAGGCCAAAAGGGTAATTCAGATACTGCTGCTAGCAATCAACTAAAATAAATATTATAAAAATATCAATGAGGAGATAGAAAATATAGAAAGCAGAAAAAATATTTAACTGCATCAGAGGTTTTTAAATAATGTGCAGAATATTCTTTCACATTTTCCTAAAACGCTACATAGTTTAATAATTTAATTTTCATATTTATATAACTATTACTTCATAACTTGGCTAAACTGAAAAGTATCCTATTTAAGGTTAGAGAAGCACAGGTAACCAAAATTTTGCTTCTACATGAAAAGTATATTGCATCTTATTACCAAGCCAATGTTTGGGGATAGATGATGCTGAAGAAAAGAGTTGAAGCATTGATAGTTCCCTTTTCCATCCTCTAACCAATCCCAACTTCTTTTCTATATACCTAATGAATTTCTATCCAAATTACTTCCAGACTCCATAAATATTCAAAATCAATTGCTAATGAGCTCGCCCTCACCCTACTGGCAGTGGCAGTTGTAAGTTAGTTTCAGAATAATGCATTCTCATATCTAAAGTAATGGCTGTTTCATTTATGGTAATATACATATTTTTTTCATTTCAACACAAATATAGATTACGCATGTTTACATTACCATTCAATCAAAAGATATCCAGAAGAAACTTCTTTGATATTTAACAACGCATTCATAGAAAATCAAGCAATATGATAACCATTTCTTTCTAAGACAATTTATTTAACAGTTCAAGAAGGGAGTAAAAGACCCCATGCAATTAGAATGCCATTAAAATATAAAAACAAGAAACACACACATGACACAACACAGGAGTGGGGAAGAAGACAAAGGATATCACTCTATTTAAATAGCATATATTTTCAGATTTATTCCAAAATGCACAAACACTAATAATTAATGCACCTGACCTGAAACACCCTTGAAGTCTGATGACTTTGATTCCCGCTGGACGTAGACACAACCAAGGCACTTGCTGTCATAAAACATGCTATATGTGAGCCCTGGTTTTTGAATTATCCTACTTACAGAGGGAAGATTTTACCCATTAATTCAGAGATAAAATGCAGTTCTCATTAGATACACTATATGTTCATCATAACTCACAAGAAGTCTAGTTTTACATTAAGAAAGAAAAATAGCTGTGCAACCCAAGATCTAAAGAGCAAGAAGGAAGTAAATAGAACATAAGTTAGGAAAGATCCATATTCCATAGTGTTAAACCAGAAGAATGCATTAAAAAAGCCAACAGACCTGATAAGACCAACTAGAGGAAGTTTAGCCACTGATCTCTTCAGCAATGAAATCCACAATTGAAATCAAGAGTTTGAAACGGATGTGTCAGTAACAAACCTAAAGGTCTATATAGCAATACATGCGGAAGATAAATAAAAAGCATAAATTGTCGCATCACAAACCTTAGCAACAAAACTTGGGAAGGAGTAAGACATGTGATATAAAATATCCAGGTATGACACGTGATTTGATATTATTACACCAGGTCTTCCCATCTCTTCAGGCTGATGTTTTCCTTCCTTCTCACATCAAAAGAGAAGGAGAAATTAAGTATAATTAAACTATATACCAGGGCAGATAATTTTGCTCATAAAAAAAAACATAACATAACTGGATGCTAAGTTATCTAATAGCTGCAAAATACATTCCTTTTGTCCCTGTATGAGGGGAGGAAGTATACGGAGGCTCTGTTTCACAGTAAGTATGTTAGCAGCAAAACATGTGTCATAATAGAATACAGAAAGTCACAAAAATAAAATAGAAAAAAAAAAAATCCACATCTTCTTGTTACAGTTCAAACTTCAAATAGAATAAAACTAAAATATAATGAGCAATATAAAACTTGAACGGGTGATACTTCAAATATTAATTTAAACAGTGGCTTTCTTGAACAAAATGATAATGTATTTCCCCAAAAAAAAATAGAAACGAAATATCAGGCAGGTTCTGTCTCTATGAAAACAATCAAAAGCAGATGTAACAATTTTTCCATTTCAAAAGCCAATAGTACTATTTTCATTGAAAAGACTTGGCTGCCACTTTAGAATTCAGCAAAAACTGACCAGGAAAACGTAATAAATGGAATTTGGTAGTAAATTAAGATTTAGGTGCTGTCTCTGAGACTATCGCATTGCCACATTTCTGGATCCCTCTGATGGAGGCCATAGATAGCTAAAATCTATGCAGGTTAAATTCCAAAACAAAATTCAGGGATCTCAGTAACCTGAATCGAGAAAAAACTGGAGGGAGAGATGATGGATTTATAATCAAGCAAGACATCTATGTAAAACTAGCTAAAGAATGGAATCCCTCAATAACATGGTGTTCTCCTTGCACACTCCTGTTCTTTCATTTTTCTTATTTGTCCGATTCCATGACTACTTTACCTTTAAGAAAAAACGAAGACCTCTATGTTTCAATAAAGTGATGAACACTCCAGGAAATGTCAGTCGAAGACTATTTCTCCCATAATGGTAAAGGACCCTTCATGCACCCTGTCTTATGCTGTTTCCTGATTTATCATGGTCCACTTGAATATCTCAATCCCATATTGTCAATTTCTTCTCATTTACTTTGACTAACAATGGTTTCTTGGGGAGTGAAGAATTGATGATTCCAACTTGAGACATCCCATTGATTAGTGGGAGTTAATGTGATTGGCCTCAACACCTCTGTTTATGTGTTTGAATAAGTAAATGCCTGTTCCGCAACGCACCATTCACTATGATAGCATTGATCCTCGTAGACAGATTCAAGGATAGCGCATAAACAAAATCGTTTCAACCTCAATTACATATGGGAAGTTAACAATTAATCCTCTGGGAGGCGTGTGTCCCGCTAAAGATATAACAGCAAATAACGAGCGAAATTTATCATATATTTTCTAATCCAACTAGGAAAAGAATGCTTATAACAAATCTTAAGGGCAAACCTATTCAAATGAAGTACCTCAGTGGTAGACTTGTCATCAATATTCGGAAACCGATGGGTCTCGCTAATCCAATAAAACCCTAGAACAAAAAGCATGAGCCTGGAGAGGGCTCTTCCACACTGAACAATCACAACCCTCCTCCACCCAGCCATGTGCGCGTAATCTTCCTGATCTTCCTCCCGATTTGGGGAGGAGAATAGCGTACAAATCCTACAAATCAAGTAATAGAATAACAATATAGTCATGCCCACAACCACCCTTATTGGAACCAGTGTGATCAATGCCAACCCAAGCAAAACCTTCTCCCTCGTCGGCAACTCTCCGCGGCCCATGGTTCCGTAAACATCGTGTCTAACAAACGCGGCGAATTTCTTCTCAAGGTCTTCGAGGTTTTCGGAAGAGGTAAGGGTGGTGGAGGCGGACTTGAGGAGAGGACGGTCATCCTTGGTGGAGACCTCATCGTGAAGGGGATCAGGATGTGTGGTAAGATTGGATTTGGACGGTTTCGAATTCAGGTCTTTGAGTTCAGACTCCATAGATGGAACCTTAATCATAATAGCAAGTCTTTCATATTGAAATATTCGGTGAAAAAGATTATGAACTTTGCTTAGGATGGAGCAGGGAGATGAGGAAGAAGAGTGCTTATGCAGATCTGGAAAAAGCGCATGGACTCGTGAATCGTGATTGCGAAGGACTTGCCTCAATATTATTTTTTTATTGTTGCACGAATAATCCAAACCTTTAATCGCTGGAATTTTTTGAGGGGAAGATGAAGGGGTTTTTTCTTATTTATTTTTGACAAGTGACTTTTACAATATTTAGAATGGGTTGAAGTGAACAACTAATTTGGTGAGAAATATAAATTAAATGAGAACTGTTTGAGTAAGAAATAAAAATAGAGGCAATATTGAATATAAACTTGATTAAAATTAAATTTTTATAGTACAAAAAATTAAAATATGTAATGATAGTATATTAAATATATAATTTTTTGAAATATCTTAACAAAAAGTAATTATAATATTTTATATTTTATACGAAATTTAAATAATATGAGAAAATTATTATTTTTTATTTCTTAATTCATTTACTTTAAAACAAAGATTTAAAAGAGAAGAACTTGTTGATATAAATTATTGATTAATTTGATATTTGTAGATTTTGGCTCCATTATGTAGTATTGGTTTGTCTTTCTTAGTTTAATTTCAAATTAAATCAGTGCGTGGGTTTCCACCATGGTTGTTGACTATGGAATTAGATTATTAAATTTGCAAATAATGACACCAAAAAATAAATGAATAACAATCATATATGGAACTTTTAATTAGTTATTATAAATGGAGCGAGCATGATCGTGAACTGAAATATATATACATATATAAGAAGACTTTGCATCAGCATTTATATTATATTATTATGTCTTGGTCTTCCACCGGTTAGCGACGGAAGCGAGAGACTGGTAAGAGGATCCCCCAAACTGTAACGCTTTTGAAGCACCTTCTTTTAACTCTCTTTCCCTACGTCTCAAGCCCTTCCCTTCTTCACCTTCCATCATCTTCCTCACCGCCCTCTCTATCTCCTTCCGTCTAATTATCCCACCTTCACTCTCACTACTCCCTCCCACTGCTTTTACTTTCATGCTTACACCAACATCTTCCTCCAGCATCGTAGCATTCATCCTTTGCTCCGCGTAAAGCGGCCACGCAATCATCGGCACTCCATGTGCTACGCTCTCCAGCGTCGAGTTCCACCCACAGTGAGACAGGAACGCACCCGTCGATGCGTGCCCTAGAATCGCTACTTGTGGGGCCCATGACGCCACTGTCAACCCTCTTTCTCCAGTCCTCTCCACAAACCCTTCTGGCAAATATGACTCTGGATTGTTGACATCGCTACCAACGTTGAAAAACGAGGCAGAGACACTCCCATCGCTTGGCGTCCGCACCACCCATATAAACCGTTGCCCACTCAGTTCTAAGCCCCATGCCAACTCAGTTAGCTGTTCCCTACTCATTGTGCCCCCGCTACCCAGTGCCACATACACCACCGACTCCGGGGGTTGTTTGTCAAGCCAACCCACACACTCCGCTGCGCCTTCCGTCAACGATTCCCTTTCTTTTATCAGAGGTCCCAGTGGGTAAACTGGTGGAATGGGTATCTGCTGGTAGAAGGGATGCTCTCTTAGAGCTCCAAGTGTGACAGGTTCAAGATCCTCCCACGTGTTCAATAAAATCCCTGCAGCCATGGGCAAGCGGCTAAGGTGATATAGGAACCATTTGTATTCGTCAATCTTCCGATTCCTCACCTGGTCTATCAAGTCTTCCGTTCGAATGCGTGCACAGCCTGGGACCTGAACTGGTTCAGCAAGGTCCACGAACTCTCCCTCCACGTCCACGTCAAGCTTTGGAAGAAATAAGGAGAAGGCAAGCACATGCGAGGGCGCGGTGAAAAAGGTGTAGGTAGGAATGGAGAGGTCCTTGCAAACATCGAAAGCTTGGGTGCAGAACAAATCAATGACGAGAGCTTGGAGGTTGTCCAGTTGAGGGAGTAATGTGTTCAAGCACAGCAAGTTTTGGCGCACGTTGATAGAGAGACGGGTGAGGACCTGAGTATCGTCGGTTACGAGGGTGGAGATGTCAGCAGTTGGGAGATCGACGACGTGGAGACCAATAGGGAGGTGAGGTGAGTGGATAAGGTGGTTTTGGGCGGCGGAAGCTTCGGTGGTGATGTTGAGGAAGGTGACGCGAAAGCCATGGTGGATAACAAGGCGTTTTGCCAGCTCCAAGAGGGGTATCATGTGACCCATGCCAGGGCTGGGGAGAACAGCAACGTGGGGTTTCATGGGTTTGATTTCTATGAGATCGTCGAGAGAGTGTTGTGAATTGATATATTGTGGTTGCGGTTTCTTATTTTGCGGAGATGGAGTTCTACGGACATCGTGACACTACATATATATACAACTTTCCTTGCCATACGAGGCTAAATTAGCAGCATCAAATTGCGCTGCAATAGATCTTCGCTTCAATTGAGCTGTGTAATTAAATGTTATTAAAAAATAATTATTTTATAAATTTGATAGATCTAGTTAACATTTTTAAATATCTCAAATATTATATATAAGATAATTTGTTTTACTTTTGTAGATATGTTGAATATTATAATTATTTAAAATATTTGTTATTCATTTGAGGGATGGGGTTTATGATCTTTAAATCATTTGAATGTGAAAAAAGATGATAAATTAGGTAGTAAAGAATGAAGTAGTTATGAAATGATAGGATATTAATGCGACATGACCATGCATAATGAAGAACATCCAATTGAAACCACTAGACAAATGGCGTTGAGCACTTGATGCTTATGCCTGACGTGTGTATTTGTGGTGCGGAATGAGGACCTTATTCTCTGGAAATCGTAAAGCGCTAAATGAATAAGGGCACCTATTCGAATCCTTCTCACTTTTACTGGGTTGTAATGGGTCACAATTCAAGAACAAACATGAAACGAAATCACCATTCTTATTTGTTCTTTAGAAAGTTTCCTTTTATATTCTCACAAATTTATTAGAATTGAGTGTTGGTGCGATGAAATGAGTATGGTAATACAAAAAGAAACAAACTAAGTTTTTGAAAAGTTTGAGTGTGGCATATTTCTTTATATATATGTTTGTGTGGGGGGATTATATTCTTAATCTCTTTATAGTATATATTGTGGAAGCTGGTAATCATTATTTCACTTGAAGGAGATAATAAATGTATGATTATTTTTATATTTTTTCATAACACAAATGTTGTAATTAATACATTTGTATTTATTGTATTCTTAAAATAAAATTATCAAAATACTTTTGAATTAATTGTGTTTTTAAAGAAGGAAAAGTGATTTTTTTTTTAAATGTTAAGATTGTACGTTAACCTTTACAAACACAATTAAAAATTTATAACAAAAAAATGGAAAATATTAACTGAACTCAAGATATCAAGTTTATCTTAATCTTAATAAAAATGAGTGTTGGTGTCATATGAATTATCAATCATCATTATTTTTAATCGAGGAAGGTTCATCTCACCAATCAATTTGTTCACAGAATATATTTTTGAAGTATTCAATCAAGAAATAATAACTATAACGTAAGAATGAATAATGAATTGAATAAATATTTGTTATGAAAATGCCTAGTGCTACTATAATATTGATTCTTCAATATTACGATGCCTGATATTTTCTTATTTATAACTATAATTTTGTTTTATTTACAAATAAATATAATAAAATTTTAATTTACATGTAAATAAAATAAACAGTTCCACGCTGCAAAGGTAAAAAGAAGAGCTATCATAATTCTCACTCACTCAATACTACAATAGTACTAGATATTTTCCCATATTTGTAAGATTTGTGGGGAGTGGTATGTGATAACAACGTTTCTATTCTTAAATTTATCCTAAACAAACATGATAAGAAGGCAGATAAAATAACTGTATAGGGTCTTACTATTTATAGAGTAATAAATATTTTATGAGTAGTTTTTTATTTTCTTTTATAATTTTTATTTTAAAAATTAATTTAAAAAAATTTAGAACACAAGTATTTATAAATAAATCAAAAACCAAAGTGAAAAAGAAAACAAAAAAGTAAAAAAAAAAAGTATTTTTTTTGCTTTTTTACTTTTATTTTTTTTTTAAATTTTCTAAATTTGTTCTTAAAGTAAAAATTATAAAAATAAAAATAAAAACCAAAATAAAAAATTAGAATGCTACAAGAGTATGACTGTTAGCAAGCACATCTGTCAAACTCATTCATACATTTCCTTTTCCTCGGGATTTTACTACTTTCGGAAAAAGATGGAATTTCTAATTGTGGAGCCCTAAAAATGAAATTTGAATTTGGCTCTTTTTTATGGATTTTTTTGTTGTCTTTCTTTTTATATATATAATTAAAATTTTTAATATATATATAAAATTTATATTTATATTATATATGCAAAGAAAAAATATAAAAATATAACTCATATATAAAATAACACATTTTTATCTTATAAATAATGAGTTGAATTTGATTGACCATATTTTTATTTGTATCATATATAAATTTAATGAATATATATTAAAATAATATAAAATTTAATTATATATATCAAAAAATTTAACTATATATACTAAGAAAATAATAAAAAAAGATGGAATCCTGATGAAAAAATGTGGGGGAAAAGGGGGTGGAGGTCCCTGCCTTAGTCCATCACAGCAACGATACTCATTGAGCATCAAGTTTGGGCTAATTCATGTGATTTGCAAGTGGAGTAGTAGTGGATGAGTAGGGGCCAGGCAGGGCATTTGGTATACGGTCCAATCAAGGAGAGGCATATATTCGAAGAGAAAGAGTAAATTTGAACTAATCATTTATGTTATCTTTTGACAATATAATATATTTTTTAAATCGTGATGGTTTGGAAAGATAAAACACACTACCCTATGTCAGTAGCTTAGATTCGTCGTTCGTAGTTCAGCAACTAGTGCTGGAAATTAATTAGTGAACACCATGCTTCAGGAACCAGGTCGAGGGTGACGAACGAGGAGGAAGAGGCACAGATTCAGAAATTCGAAAGCTATGTTCTTCTCTTTTCCTTCTTAATCCCGCTTTTCTGTCACCTAAACCAACCTTCAAATAATGGGTCTTACTGTGTCTTACCTTCCCCTTTGATTCTTTTTGGTGTTAGATTACTGATTTGAAGCAAGTCTATTTAATTTGGATATATAGGTGTCCCATGCCAATTGCCCATTATATGGTTTTGATTAGGATAGTTTCGGATATTTATAAATGAATTATATAAAAAAATTAAAAAAATGAGAGAATATCCAAAGTTATCTACATCCGATAGTCATCACCACATAATATATATCAGATACAAACTGAGGAGGAACTCCGGATTGGTGCGGTGCATATGCCCTTGCCTTCACGGCTTCACCTACTTTTGGGCTTCCTCACCCCTTTCCTAGGCCCAATAGTTCGTTCGTTCGTTCGTTTTTTCAAACTCAGTAGTTAGGATGTTTTATGAATAAAATAAGGATTCATTTCTATGGTGTCATTATTTAGTTTAAAAATACAACAATTACTCTATATTCTGTAGTGTCACTATTTAATTTTTATGAATAATAATCATAATAATAATAAAGTGAATGTATAAAAATTATCGGGCTAGCTATTCATTTATTTTAGATTTTTCGCATGTTAACATTTTTGGTCTATATATTATCTTTCAATTTAAACACATTTACTTCTTTGTATTATTAATTTTTAGCAATAATTTTAAAAATTAATATTTTATTAAAATTATCTTGATTAAATGATGAAATGACATATTTATTTTTGAGAAACTTTAAAAGAATATTAAGAAATTCTAAATAGACTAAGGCTTACAAAATTTTTTTAAATAAAATTAATCATATGTAAATATATATTCACCTCGCATTCTCATCAATGGCTAGGTTGTTTGAATAGTTTGGTGGCATTAAACAAGGAGCGTAGCCTTCCCTTTGTTACCCAACTATGGAAACCTTGGGTTGTCTCCTGGATCATGCTCTTCATCCTAGCCTCATCAAACAGCTAGGCATCCTTCAGTTTATTGATAAAGACTCCAATAAACTGCTCTTGGCTCGATGCTCTCTAGTGATGAGAATAGGCCTGACCTAGTTGCTTATTGATAAAGACTCCAAGTTAACTCTGATGTTGCCATGTGCCCATATTGTCTCATTGCGGTTTATCTTGGCTTAGTCTCCTGGTGGAAGGATTTATTATTGTTCTGTGTAAAGTATACTATTTAAACTTTCCTTTATTACTTTTACCTGCTCCTCCTGTTGCTTGTCTGGTGAAAGACCTTTATATTAGCTATTCTTTGTAAAACCGTTTTCCGTGAATATACAGAATATTGAGCTCTCAGTTTCTTCAGCCTTTTCATGGACCACCGGCAAAAGTTACATGTTAGCGTGAAGCAATCTTTTTCTTTTCGGCTGGGGACTTGGGTTTCAGGTGAGGTGGGTGGGATGAACCACACATTTTAAGATTAATGAGTTGGGAGGGGCTCCCCTCCCCTTTTTTTTTTTTTCTATTCTTTTATTTTTTTTTATTTTTTTTAAAATTAATTAACTATTTTTTTATCTTATGTATTTTTTTAAAAAATTTTTAAGATATTTTTAAATTTTTTCTTATATATTTTTAAATATTTTTATAATATTTTTATTATTTTTTTATTATTCATTTATAACTTAAAAAATTTTAAAATAAATAAAAAAACGTTTCAAAAAATTCTAATAAAAATACATCATATTAACATATAATTAATTAATTTTTTTAAATAAAAAACATTAAAAAAATTTTAAAAAAAAACTTTTAAAAAAATTTTAAAACTACCCTAAAACAGAACTGTTTGCTTTGAGCTCAACATATAGCGTCACCACAGAAAATTATCACACAGCCTCCGGGTAACAATATTTGACGCCCATATATATATATATATATATATATATAGATTTGACGCGCACAACGAAGGCGTTAAAGAAGAGGAATAATATTATAATTCAAAGAAAGCAATGAGCATATAATATAATCTCGTGAGTTTTTTTGACAAAGACAACAACATTGATAAAACCTGGAATATCCAATTTATATCCCTTACACCATCTAATGGTGATGCCCGTTAAGACTTTCCGAATGATTTGAATCTTCATCACTAAACGAAGAGAGGAGGTGACATTATCATTTCTATGTTGTACCGGGATTTGGGAAGGGATGAATTTGAACATAAAATCTCTATCACATCTAAATGCGCCATGAGGGCGGAGCCAGGGAGCAGTTAACTTTCGCTTTAACACCAAGTTGAATGAGCGACCAACTAGCAAATACAATCTTGGGGTTTCACATAACCCACACGAAGCTAGAATGTTTCTGCTACCATCCTAGCTCCGTGTCTTCCCACTTCCAAGTGTGAGCTCCAGATCATCCAATCCTACTTCATGAATTTTCTCTCCAACCCATGGCTTTACTTGTGCCCCAAAATCTGCTTCTGAACCTCTCCTCATCTCTTGGATTGGATGATTAGGCAAAGTGTTCTGAACTATAGGTTTAATAAGATTGAACGTTGGAGATGTTGGCACCGCAGACGCAGAGGGTGCAAATGCTTGGAAGTTTACCCATTGGCTAGACTCAACTGTGGAAGTATCAGACTCGTCGCATTCAGGTATAGTAGCTGGGGTATAAAGGTGACGGTGAGTTGGGCTAGCCGGGGCAGAAGCTGCAAAGAAAGGGTAATTGAAAGAGGCCATAGATTCTTTGGCTATTGATTCCCATGTGGGGATTGGTTTAGGATTTCTTGATGTTGGTGATGAGAGAGGCGGTGTTACAGGAGCGCTGCTTGATATTCTCAGGGGAGGAAGAGACGCAGGAATGGCATTACGAATGAATGGAATGAGGTTTGATGCATTGTTGCCATCCAAACGAGAAGGGCTTGGGAAAGAGGAGGAGGTAGGGCTGACTTGGTAGGAAGGAATTGGGCTGGGAAATGATGAAGAAAGAGGACTTGGATCTTGGGAAGAGAATGGAGTATTCCTGGTGGAAGTGCCTGCTGTATCAGAGGGGGGTGGCTTGCATCCCTGTCCAGACCAGAACAATAATATAATAGCACAAAATAGATTAGTAGGTTACTCAATAAATAAGGAAAACATTCAAGCAGCATATATAGTTTGATCTCTATTTTTTTTAATTTGTGGTAAATGAGGAGCAGAGATGATAAATTCTAGTATGCATCTTTCCGAATCTAATTACACAGGCAACAGATGAGATGATCTAGTCAAAAAGCTAGCTTCATAGGAACCATTTTGCTTCCAGATTCCTAAGTGGCATAAATGGATAATTCCCAATTTGGATTAAATAACAATAGATTCTTCTCCCTCCCAACCCTTCTTTCACTTACACACAAGATGCACGGAATAAATAATGTAAGGAATGAACTTATGAGGAATCCAAAAGTTTGAAAAGCACATACTCGTTCGACTAAGGAATTAGAATATTAAAAAACAAATATCTCGATATATAGATACAACTGCATCGGCCAAATCCTAGAAACAAACAGTAGTTGTTCCTAAGAACAAGTTTGATTCAACTAGAATAAGCCACTTATTTGCGGTCTTTAATCGAACAGTAATATAGAGGTGCAAAATCAAGAATAAGATCCATAAACAGGGTAACTGTAAACTATTAATGAGGGCTGCGGAGAGGAAGAATGGTACCTTGCGATAGGTGGTGCCGTCATCTTCGACGGCCCAACCTGCTTCGGCGCACAGAGCCTTCAAGACCTCGTTATTGTCACACTGCTTGGGCAAGTTGTAGTTGCCCTGAGCTCTAAGCCCAGTATATATCTTGGCTGCTATGGCTCTCCGTCTCCTCTCTCTCCTCCTATTATTCTCTCTCTCCCTCCACGACGGCTTCCTTCGACTTGTCGCCGCCGAAGTTGCTCCATCCGAAGTCATTTTCCGGCAATCAGAAGAATGAGAGTGGGGTGCATCGTAGCTGATTCAAAACCCAGTGCAGAGAGTAATGGGCTCAAGCCTCACGAGGAATGCGCTTCCTCCACCTCTTCGCTGGATGTGTTGTGTCGAAGAGGGAATCTGTCCGTGTTTGAGAAAAGATAAAGCTGAATTTAGGGCGGCGTTAACCTGCATGGAGCTACACCTAAGTTCCTGAGCTCGTGCCTCGTTATTTTTGAGGGAATGGATCCCAGTATGAGGTCTTAGGATCTGATCAGAAACAGACGGCAGTGATTGACTTGGTCCGGCCAAGGCAACTGCAGTAGAGATACGCAGTGAGATTAGCCGCGTGGAGGCTTACATAACATGTGGACTGCCTTCTAATGACCTAATTGTTAGTGGGAGTGGGGCCAAGCAGTTGATGGGTCCCAACTGGAAGTCCAGAAATGAAGCTCAGCTCGGAGGTGGCATCATCGGACCCAAAACGTTCCAAGTGCTCATTCGTAGAAAGTTGTATGAATATGAAACGCTTTTTTGTTTTGGTTTGAAACTTTATCTTCTTTCCAGGTTCTTTTTAAATGGGTCAAATACTGATGCTAAAAAACAAAGTTATTCGGTTACAGACCATTTGAATCGGTGGACTTTCCAGGGCATTGGCGTGTTTGGAAGAATTTTTAAAAATAATTTTTTTATTTTTGTAAGAATAAAAAAATTTATTTAGATAACTATTTCCATCAATTATTTTTAAAAATAATAATTAAAAAATAAAAAAATAAAATTTTTTTTTTATATTTTAACTTGTTTTCATTTATTTTTTAAAATATATAAAAAATAACTGATGAAAAATATTTGTATCCAAATAAATTTTTTATTTTTTTGTCCTATAAAATTATTTTTAAAAATTATATTTAAAAATAATAAAATAAAAATCGCTATAAATAACTCCATTGCTTCTCATGTTCTACTGCAAAAACAAAACATTATGGATAGGGGATACCCGACCGGGTCATGTGGGTGACATCTATGAATATGATGTCCATAATTTCCTGGACATCAATTTGGTGAGAAGAGAGTATTAAAAAGAAGGCGATTGCTACCCTACGCCTGAGCATTTGATGCTCAGGGGTTTTATTTTTTAAAATTATAAATAATAATTTTTTAATAATTTTTTATATTTTTTATTTTAAGATAAAACTTAAAAGAATTTAAAAACAATTAAAAACAATTTTCATAACATAATAATTCAAAAATAAAATAAGAAAACAACAAAAAGTAAAAAAAATATTTTAATTTTTTTTTGTTTTTTTTAAATTTTTTAAACTTATTTCTTAAAATAAAAATTATAAAAAAATTAAAAAATTAAAATTTTTAATTTTTAAAATTAAAAGTTTCTCCCCTACTCTTCTTGAGTAGGGGAGAAACCGTTTAAAAAGCAAAGGGAAAAAAAGGGACAAAGTATTCACTGTTCATAGTTCAAGTGGGATTGTATGTTCCATCAGGCCCATTTGGTTGGCCTTATTCTGCTTTTCGCGGCCAATAATTTAAAAAAAAATCTGATAAGTTGTTCATTTTGTAAAGCTGAAGATCTTCACGTGAGAATAAAGTCAATGAGGAGAGTTAAAATTTCCATGTTTTTTGGATTGTTTGGATGGACTTTTGTTTAAATTTTTGGGAGTACTTTTAGTATTTTTTTTAAGAAATGAAGGTTATAGGGGTTAAACGTTAAAGAGCCAGAACATGTATGTGAGAGAGAATAAAAAAGGAATTAAATTTGTTTGTCTTTAGAAACATTTAAAACTAAATTTTTGGGAGTAGTTTGAGTATTTTTTTTAAGAAATCAAGGTTATAGGGGTTAAAAAGCTAGAAAATGTATGTGGAAGAGAATAAAAAGAGAAGCATTAGATAGATGAGTATGAAGTAGATTTGAGCAGAAAAGTGGAAGTAGAATTAAGACGTTATTGACTTATTGTATGAGTTAATTAGATAAATATTAGTTAACACTTAACATAGAAAAGAAAACAGAACATGTTTATGCAGATAACTTTGGATGTTACACAAGTGAGTGTGAGTAAATAAGAAGGGTAAACTTAATTCAAGATTGGGAGGAGTGAG
>JASKGM010000001.1:2788990-2809047 GCA_034509205.1 Ceratonia siliqua | reverse complement strand
ACCACAAAACAAATATCTGGTCAGTGGTCGTTCAATCGGACACCAAAACCGCGTCTCCTTTAAACCCCTTTTTTATTATGATTATTACATCAAAATTTAGGATAAGAGTAAACTGAAAATAACTCATAATCTTTATTTCATATGCTTCTATTATTATACACATATGTATATAATTAAAACGAATAAGAGCTTCAAAATGAAATTCTATCATTAGAGTGTTTTACTTTTAAAACGACAGAATATTTAGAGGGATAAAAAAGCTGTTGTCAAGTGACCATAGAAGAGTGGAACACCCTTGGCTACCTATCATAGTAGACAGCGTGCTAATATCCATCCAAACTACAACGTTTTATACGGTGGGACATTTATATTTACCGACAATGGAGTGAGAATAACATGGGTGCAAATCAACAAAATATGTACTTTGATAATGAATGAAATTTGTATACATTATGTTGTATTGATGCAATTATCGCATCAAATACTTACTCTTCTGTTGATCATCTCAAGGAATCATGTATTGTTTTATTTGATGCATAAGTTCAGCAAAAAGAACACCAATTTGGCCCCGGAATACAAAAACAAAGAGCACGAAAGGAAAAGCAAAACTTCCCTGTCTCAAATGAATTATGGCTATGGACCTTTACTAATTGAATAAAGCATGCAAAATAAGATTTCTAATTAATCTATAATTGTCTATGTACACAAATGATCTGAGAGTTGAGTAAAAAGGTGAACAAAAAGGAAAGCAAAATCCTAATTGTCTCCTACAAGTTGGTTTGGTCTGAATTATCATGTTCCCTCTTGAGATCAGATGGCGGCAGAAAGCAATCCATGGATAAGCCATAAATATTAAAATCAACTTCTTCAATGGTCCATGTCTCCTCAATTTTGCGCTTGTGATTATGGGCAGAACCGAACCTGCGAAGCGTGGCCACTGTCCTCCCTCCATGAGCTATGTTAATGCCATCCACATACCTATAATCTTCAATCTCAGACTCCATGCTTGTTTCCCAAAATACAGAGTCAGTTCCCTTGAGAGGCTTCATTCTTACCAGCCTGATGTCCTCGAATTTGATAAGTAGCCCCGTACGTTGGCTAAAGTAGCCCATTACTGCGTGGCTTACAAATTCCGTATGGGGCGAGCTTTGTGCTTGCAGAATGTGTTGTGCCGTCTCTAACTTGAGTAAGAAACAACCTTCATTGTTCACGGTTTTCTCTCCTACACATACTGCGTCTAGGAACAAGTTAGCCGTACACCTTGGGTCCAACCCCTGATGATAATGAATGAAAAACAAGTCAATTATATATGTAAGCGTTGAATTTGGCTGCTGATGCTGAGGCTATATATGTATATAATTACCTGGAAGAACCTGCGCAGGGGTCTAGGAGGGCCTTTGTTTGCATGAAAAGGTTGAGAAGAAGACTGGTTCCATGCTACCTTCCCGTTACTCCCTGCACTAACCTTGAAACCAGAAACAACTAATTCCAAGTACCACAAATCTGGGTTCTTTTGCCATAGCACAAACCCCCCTACTTCAGCCCTGCCTGTTGTGTGCAAGCTGTCATCGGCCCCCATTTGCATCTCCGACCCAAACATCTTCACTTGTCCCATTGCGTACATACTGTTCAGTGCATTCAATGCAGCTAGTCCTCCAGTCGCAGCTATGTATTGTTGTACTATGTATTTGGCCGTCGAAGCCTCCTGTCATACCATCAACTACTTGTTATTCAAATATATATCTAATGTATAATCCAGAATGTACCCCTTCTGCATGGTTGAAGTTTTACATGATCAGATCATTAACTCCATTGGGATAATTGAGATGTCGCAACACATCAAAGGTTAAATTAATGATTTTATGCTGCAGAACTCTCATTATTTGTACGTAATTCAGAATCTATTCTATATGTGAGTTCTACATATATATTATCAATCAATTGGCAACAAATGGCCATTTAAGGTTTTATTAGACGGTACTTGGCTATCTTTCTCTAAACCCATTCACAATATTATATTTTTAACATACTAGATTCACAAAATTTCACAAGTGAAAATCATTTGATAATTCAATCAATTGACGCACAAAGCAGAAGTGAATGATGCCTCTTTTAATCAGATTATATATGCAGGATACATGGTTTATATAACGGTGTGGCAGAATGAATAATGGCTCTATCATATTAAGGAAGAAGCTTACAATGGAACAATCTTTGAGAGGGCGCGTTAATAAAGTGTGGTCGGATTGAACTTGAACAGGAATGAGGGGAGAACCCACAAGCTTAAGCAGTGCCATGAACTCATTGTTTGACGTAGATGAGAGATGCGAGGACTTCTCGGCCGATTGAGCTCTCATGAGAGCTTGCAGATTCTGCCAATGAATAGATGCATTGCTGCCCAAACTGGTCAACATTTCTTCAGGTATAGGCACCTCCAACACGGTCTCCAGCCCATCTTCCTTATCAAAATTAGGACACAGTTTCCTCATGGAAGGAATTGGTTTATCTCACAAAAGTTTATTAGTAAAGAATGGGAAAGGGAAGGGATTCCTGTCCTTCCTCTTTCTCGCCAAACCCCAAAGCCTAGACACAGGATTTGGGGTGATTTTCTTGATAGATGATTAAGTGCCAAATGGGAGGAAAGTAAAGGCGTTGCTTTCTGTTTTCCTAGGTGCTCGTTGCCCCTGGGCACGACTTCAGCGGGATATATATAGTCTTTCTTTCTATTAAGGAATCACCAAAAATCTCTATCTGTTGCAATTTTATTTGTTAAGATTTGGGTGCCAAACAAAGCCATTCCAGAATATGGTATGACAACTACCTCTACCAACAATATATTTTTAGTACATGTCTTGTAAGGTATAACTGCCTATATGTTTCATGTGTTTATAGTTAAAACACAATTAATAAATAAGATGATTTTTAAATTACATCTAAATGTAATAATATATTTAGAAGTAATATTTGTCGCATATTTATTTTAATCATTGGATGTGCCGCATATAAATTTGTTTATTATTTGTGTTCTAGAATTTTTTTAAAATTTTTGAAAATTAAAAAATTTTAAATTATTTCTTTAAGTCAAAATTATAAAAATAAAATCATTCAAAATTAAAACTAATAAAAAAAATCAAAAATAGGGGCGCTAGCCTAAGCCCCAAGCATAGCAAACACCACTAAATAACTCTCATAACAACATTTTATTTAAAGCTACTATTATTATGCCCATATGATATGGCAACCAAAAGGCACATAACCAACTCGGAACCTACCAATGTCATATGGTGGGATTCTAGCACCATATATGTATAAACTTCAGTTTTGCCTATCTTCATTATTCCAATTTACTGATAATTATAAAGACACCGTTGTTTTTATTGTTTTCTGCTTCTATTTTAAATAAAAAATAATCATAAGTATGAAAATCTATTTGTATGATTTTTATTTTTTAAGAAATAAAGTTTAAATTCGAACATTTTGAAAATTAGAAATAGATTTGTTCAACGCTTTTAAGAAAATATGGCTGCATTTTTTAAATTTGGTTCAAATATTTTCAATAATAAATGAATAAATTTTATTGTAACTACATTATTAGCCATAATCATTAATAATTAAGAAAATAAGATGTGATGGGACCACAAAAAAAATAAAAAAAGATAATTATTATGCTTAGATTATATAAAAAAACTAAATAAAAATAAAACTATAATTGAAAGCACGCTTTCAAAAGATTAAAAATGTTAAAAAAAAATTTAAGAAATTAAAATTAAAATTTTTCACAAACTAAACACATACTAAAATTTAGTTATTTATTTTAAAAATCAAACTAAATGATTGAGATTATTTATTATTAAATACAAAAAAAATTAATTGATGAGCCTTCCTTTACAATTATCCTTAAATAATATTATTTTTTAATTAGAATTTTAGGACCAACATACAATAAAATAAAGGGATAATGATAACAGAGTGTCATTTATGGTATTTAATTTTGGGGACAATATCCAATCTCTGATTTGCAACTAAAGACGAAGTCCATCACGAATCAAATGCGCCAAGTGCTAAAGCATTGAGGCCAGCAGGAAGGCCCAGATAGGAACGGCCCATTGATGAATAACAGAAAACACTAGCGTTAAATGGGGTATTTTTATCATTTTATCATTTTATGCCCAGATAGGCCGCTCAAACATCGTCTCAATTTTGTCTCCCCCCCGCTGTTTACGATGAAGGCGGCTTTGAAGGGCAGATATGATATAGACAAAAACGGCGGTGCCGCTGCAACCTTCGCCGTCAACGCTGGCGATGTCAAGCTTCGAGCTTCTATAACTGATGCCACAGTCATCAATGGTCCCAGCTTAACGGGATTGGCTCTAGCTGTCGAGAAACCTGGCTCCTTCATAGTCGACTACAATGTTCCCAAAAAGGTACTTCCAGAACCAAATTGCAAGCTAGTTTCTCGAGTTTAAGCTTGTTTGGTCGGCAAGAAATCCCGCGAAACCATTAAAAATTCGAATTCTTTTGTATATGGTGCGGATTTTGAAATGTCTGCGTTCTTTAAATTTCAATTTATTCATGCGCAAAAATAATTTCTCTTTTGTAGTTCTGTATATCTTGCTAACACTTGGAATATGAGTGTGGTTTACTTTGATATCTCAGTTAACTTATCATAGTATTAGGTTCTTTAACTACCTACATCTTTCTAATATAACTTGTTTCTTTGGTGCTGCAGGACATCCGGTTTCAGTTTATGAACACAGTTAGGATTGCGGAGAAGCCATTGAATTTGACTTACATACATAGCCGCGGCGACAACAGGACTATTTTGGATGGAACATTGATGTTCGATCCTGCTAATAAGGTTTCGGCTAATTACTCGCTTGGTTCAGGAAATTGCAAGTTAAAATATACTTACGTTCATAAGGGGGTGATTACGTTCGAGCCCTGCTATGATGTGGCTAAGAATTCATGGGACTTTGCAGTTTCACGGAGAGTTTACGGTGATGACTCGCTAAAGGCCTCATACCAGACATCAAGCAAGATATTGGGCCTGGAATGGTCGCGGAATTCAAAGCAGAATGGGTGCTTTAAGGTGAATATTTCTTTTGTTATTTGTTGCATCGCAAACTTTCCTCCCCTTTGCATTTGTTAAAAAAAGGAGATTTTGGGAGACAACATACGTGCGTTGACCATAGTGTCATTACTTCTTTGTTTCTAAGTACTAACTGCCTGGTAAATCAAGCTGGGAGGTTAGTTTAACCTTCGTTTCCTGCAATACGTTGCAAGAATTTTGATCTTATCTTGTTCAGTAGAGTTCGTAGAATTTTGGAATTGGAAACATGTCCTTTATGTTTGTCATGGTAGTCAATGACGTTTTTATCCACTACCTGTCAAATGATTTGCAAAATAAATATGCTGTCTTTCTGATTGTTGCTTGAATTGATGCATGTTGATCATCTTGGCCAGACTGTGGTCATTACAATCATTGGATTTTACTAGAGTTGATGCAATCATGCAAGAAAGCATCTTGTTTGTTAAATGTAAGATTCTGAACAAATGAGCTGTCAGTCTCTTGGTGTTTGGTCCCAATTAGAGTTTGCTCGGTGGCCTGTAGTGTAGTTTTATTCTTTTCCTGCATAAGCTTGAAATTTTAGACATTTACCTAGTGCGTTGCAATATTGATGTTATTAGATTTGATAATACAATTGCATACCTTTACCCTGATTACATTCCAATAGTTTTTCATACAATTGTAGAACCGATGGGTTTATTGAAATCTGAGTTTGAATAATATGCTCACCAGGGAGACTGGAATTATGATGTAGTTAATAAAAAGTCCATTTATAACATATTCCACCAACACAATAGAAGCTTTAGTGGCTACCAACAGAAGGATCATTGAGTTAGCTGACTTTTTTAGTCTTTAGAGAAGCTTAAGATTTTACAACAGTAATCGCTCCATATGAACAGAGACCTTTTGGAATGAGAATGCAGTTCTCTATCTAGGGAATAGAATTCCATATGCAAAATAAAGCTAGTGGTTTTTCTGAAGATAAAGGCAGATATTGTAGTTCAGTACTTGAAGATGGAACAAGGAAAAATATCTGTGAAAATTTTTCACATTTATTGTGCTGTAGGAATAAATGCATTGCAAGTAATGCTTATTGCTAAACTATATTTATGCAAGCAAGCTCATAAGGAAACAACAAATATTTATGCAAAATAAAGCTAGTGGTTTTTCTGAAGATAAAGGCAGATATTGTAGTTCAGTACTTGAAGATGGAACAAGGAAAAATATCTGTGAAAATTTTTCACATTTATTGTGCTGTAGGAATAAATGCATTGCAAGTAATGCTTATTGCTAAACTATATTTATGCAAGCAAGCTCATAAGGAAACAACAAATATTTGCCTTCCAAATTTCTGTTTGTTTCCTAGTGAAGAAGAATTTATTAAGGAAGGGTTGAAAATAATATTGGCATTTATTTTCCTTCTCCGTTTACTTAAGTATGAAGTAACCAAGAGCTCAATTTCACTGTTGATGTTGTTCCTCTCATTTTCCATTCCTTACGAGTTTATTCCTCCAAAGTGTAACCTTAATCAGTTCACATACATAGGACCTAGATGGGATGGTTTGGTGGTGTGGGCTGAGCTGAATGAATCCTGAACTAATGCCATGGTAGTTAGTAGTTTTTATTTTAGAGTATTGGGAAGATTCTCATGGATGTCTTGGTTTGTTTTTGTGCTTTAACCTTATAGATTGCTTTGCCTACTCTTATGCAATAGCCAAAAGGCCGAGAAAGCTATGAGGAATTGAGTTTTTAGTATGATTTTGTTTCCTGCTTGAAATTTGGTCGTACTCGACCTTTTTTCTTTTGGTATGTAAGTAGATGTTCGATATCTCATATTATTTCTCACGGAGAATGGATTGATTTTCTAACTTTAGGCTTTGTCTTTCAGATTATAGCATCCGTCAACTTGGCTGAGGAATTACAAGTTCCGAAAGTTAGTGCTGAGACCACTTGGAATTTGGAGATGTAGTGTGCTTCCAGTATCTGGCCTCATTTGCTCGATAGATCGGATGGCTTCAGCCTTGGCCCATATTTTGCCTTTAGATACTGTATAATTCAATTTGATTATCAACCTACAACTTTGTATTTGATTTTTGAACCATTGTGCACGTTGGAAGAAGTTGGCTAGCTACTACTGGATTTTACATGATTGAACGAAGCTATCTGATTCCTGGCTGATATTTTCTGCACGCCAGAAAAAAAAATCATAATATGGATATGGGGATAGGTATTTTCTTAAAATAAATATTTAGCGCCATTTGTAGTCTCTATTTTTAAGATATCACATGATTATTAATGATATAAGACCAACATATTATGTGTTCGAACAATAAAAAATAAATTCTAAAATACATGTTCAATATGTTATTGCCAATTAATTGTACTTGTTAAAAATATCTAAACAATGTGTTTGAACAATAAAAAATCTAAAATACATGTTCAAAATTATTTAGAAGTTAACACAAGAAATTTATTTAAAAGAATTATAATTTATGGCTTTGTAATTATTTGGTATTGTCTGTTAAAATTATCTCAAAAAAAGTATAAAAGAGGATTACAAAAGTATTAGTGATTAATTATAAAGTTATTTAAAACTTAAAAAATTAGTTTTTTGAAATTTAAAATAAATTAAATTTAGATAAAAATTAGTGCATATTAGAATACTAATGAAAAATTATTTCTCAATAGGTCAGGCCGCGGAGAGGAGGGGGAGGAGATGTTTCTCTCTTATGGAGGAGCTTATTTCTATATTTTAATTAACTAAAACAGGCATGATTTTTCTGAGGCATAAATAATAATGTTGTCTTATTTGATGAAGATAAAAATTCGCCATATTGGAAAATAAAATTAGAGGAAGAAAGGAGACACTTGAAACATTGGTAATTAAAAAGTCTTTACCTTGAAATTTAGAAGTGAATTAAATTGATGACGTAGGATGCATATTTTGTTTTTTATTTTATTTTTGATAGGAAGATCATCACTTCTTTTTATTACAATTGCATTGACCCATTTCCTTGCCCTAATTCACCCCCAGGACCCATGTCAAAACCCCACTTTACGTTCTGAAATCTGAACTCCCTCCTTAGAATCCTCAAATCTCACGTAGATTTTGGCCTAGTCTCCATTCCGGATCCAACTTTGGATCCTGTTAATAACTCTGCAACATAAGCCCTTCAAGCTTCTTCTTCAATGGCGCGTTCTCAGAAAGGCAAGTCTCTTATGCTCTGTTTCTTGTTCCTTTTCTCTTCTCTTCATGTTTCTAGTGTGCTTGTCAAATCTGAATCATGTTCAATACAATCCGAGCCATGCGAAGCTGTTTCTGAACCTGAAACCACAAATAATTTGAATCAACAAGTTTTGTTTAAAAAACTTGAGGAATTAGTGAGAAACCTTAGTGATATAGTTACAAGATTAGAATCAAAGCTACCGGAGCCTCCGAAGATGAGTCCTGAGGACAAGAGATCGGCGCTTCAGGAAAGCGGTAGGTTTACTGAAGGAAAACATGACGATAAAACATCAAGTAAAGAAGTTGAAGATGATAAGTTTGCGGAGAGAAGTAAAGGGGTTTCTGTGACTAAATACTCTCCATTTTGGTCGGAGAGGTTCCAGTTTGCGTCTGCTGTGAAATTAGACGCGGACGCCACTTGCATAAATGTTCTGCCATTTCAGGACTACGAGGGGCTCAGTAAGTATGTAGCAGTTGGGGATGAGAGAGGAAGAGTGTATGTACTCCTGAGAAATGGAGATGTTTTGGTTGAGTTTCAAACTTCTTTGGAATCGCCCATTACGGCAATGCTTTCATACACATCCGCTTACAGGAATGAGAGTTTCGTGGTAACAGGGCATGGGAACGGTGAAATCTTGATACATCGAATTTGGGAGGGATCCAGTGGTGGAGAAGATTGGAGTTCTCTTTTCATGGAAAATGTTGGTAAATTTGTGTCACCCAAAAGTGAAGTGGACGGATTGCCCGTAACCATCTTGGAAGTCCATTATGTTGGAAGGATAAGGTACATTTTGTCAACTGATAGTAGAGGGGAGATTAAGGTTTTTCGGGAAAATGGTACATTTTATGGTTCTGTCATGCCAACAAGTAGGCCACAAGCATTTTTGAAGCAACGGCTTCTGTTTTTGACGGAAACTGGTGTGGGCTCATTGGATTTGAAGGGCATGAAAGTTAGAGAATCTGAATGTGAAGGATTAAACCATTCCCTTGCTCGAAATTACGTTTTTGATGCCACAGAGCGTTCCAAAGTATATGGGTTTACATCAGAGGGTGATCTGGTTTATGTTTCGTTGATGGGAGATATAATGAACTTTAAATGCAGGGTTAGGTACAGGAGGAAGTTTGATGTGGATGAGCCTCTGGCTTTCCAGACAATTAAGGGGTATTTGCTAATTGTTAGCCCAGAGAAGGTTTTTGTTTACAATGTTTCATCTCAGCATTATCTGAGAGTTGGTGTCCCTCGTCTTCTATTCTCTTCAAGTCTGGATGAGATTAGATCATCATTCTTGAATTATCCAACCATGAATTTGGATCCAGAAAGAAAAGCAATACCCTTGATAGCCAGTGACCGTGAAAAGCTTGTTATTATCGGCCTTGGAGGTGGGTATGTTGGAATCTATCATTCTAATCTCCCTGTATATAAAGGGGAGTCCAATTCAATGCTCTGGACCCCTGTATTGTTCTTCATCCTTTTTCTGTTTGGGGCGTGGCATTTTTTTGCCAAGAAGAAGGAAGCACTTACATCCTGGGGACCAGATGACCCTTTTAGCTCCACATCAGCTACAACTGGTGCTCCATTGGGATCAGGCTCTGGAGACAGATCTTTTGTAGACTCTTCAAGAAGTGGAGCTCTGAGGGGTCCATCAAGAAGGTATGGCTCTCCAAATAGATATGCTGGCGGGGCAGCAAGTTCTTATAGGCCATCTTCAGTTGAAGCATCAGAGATCAAATTTAGGGGCTCGACAATGGAACCTCCGGGCTTCCCAAAAAGAAGAGACAGTCTATTTGGTAGCAATCAAGTTGTAAACGATCGCAGTTGACTTGTAGAGTTAATTGCACGAGCCTTTCTAACTAAGCAGCCTTGAGATTTCCGTAAATTTTAATCCTAAAAACCATCATTTGGCCTCATTTCGCCATTTGGTCTCGCAATGGCTTTCAGTTGAGGAAATAACAAATGAGAAACTCTGGAGTTTTTGCTTTTTCTATGTTAAGGTTGTAACTTGTATACGTGATTTACCTGTGTTGTTATATATAACTGTTGAATACGTCTATTTAATTATAAGAACAAATTTAAATTACAATTTTACTATCCTTTTGGAACCCTCTCTTGAATTTTGTTGCGAAGTCACAAATCTGAGAATCATAACCTCCTTCAAGGTCGTAGGATTTACAAGAATCAAGGTGTTTCTAAGTTACTAAAAGTTGGTTTGGCTGAATTTGTAAATCAAAGGAAAGAAATCTAGTTTCTATATCTATTTTTAATACTTTGTTTGAGGAACTGAAACAAACATATAAACGTGAGCTGGAGTTTTCCCAAAATTGAGGTTGTAACTTGTAAAGCTGAGCTACCACGAATACGCGTGGTTAGTTGGCGAATTGGGGAAAAGGCCCATTTCGATTTTGCTCTTAAAACTGGAAATTGGAATCCATGCGGTAAACGCAGTTGAACCAGAAGCGCTTTTCTCCCCATAAAGAAATCGCTTTTGTTAATTTTCTTCTGGTTACTACTTACTATGAAAATGAATGTAAACAAGTATAAGAAAGCACTGGGTGTTGTTATTTTGTCAAACCTTGGCCCAGTGTTGTTATTTCTAGCTCCTGTGTTTCCTTTATTTGAAAATGATGGTCAATTTTGATAAGAAAATCATGGTTAATATATCGTGTCGTCTTCTACAAGTTTCTTAAGATGCACACATCCACTCACCAAAAATGAGTAGGGTTTATGGATCATTGGATTGGGATTCCCAAAAGAAATTTAGGGTACATTTCTCTCAGTCTCAACAACCGTGAAACTAATATATTCCACATCCACCGTTAAGCTAACACGAACGCATTATGTATTTGATTATATATATGTGGCAGCTGACTAGCTATTTTTCGCATATAAGAAATATGGTTGATGTTTCTTTTCACCTCATAATTTTTAATCTCTGTCTTGTTTCTTCAGTGGGTTAAATTGAGTTCTCATCTTCCGTTCATCATTTGATTGAGGTCTAAAAAGTAAGAACATACAATAATTGGAAAAAATGAGTTAAAATTGGAGTAATGGTTATATATATATTTTGAAAAAGGAAGAGGAAGATGGAGAAAAGAAAGGTAGAGGGGTTTGGAGGAGCGAGGTAGGTAGGTAGGCATCAACAACAAGGTGGGGCTTCGCATCATAGATGAAGGAGAAAGGGGTTGAAGTTGAAGAGCAACTAAAAAGATAATCAAACTAGAAATGATTAGTCGAGGACATTGGTGTTGCTTTTTTTCCTTCCTTTTTGACATTATGCAAGGGTCACCAAACATACAGCTGTGTTTCTTCGTACCATTTCACGGTTTAAATAGTAGCACAGGTGTGAATTGTTTCAGCCACACAAATATCACTTCCCCAACTCCTGTTTTTCATCTTTTCACCCCATCACCACTAGGCCGGATCGGGTGCAGCAACTTCACCCATGCAGTTGGGTCTGAGGCTAAGATGGACGCTACTTCGTTCGTCTTCTCACTAACTGAACGATATGCAACGAACTCATTTCCTCAATACTAATAATATTCTTATGTTTATGTCTACACATTATCTGTCATCATTCTCCATAATTTAAATTTGGTCTGCCATCCCAAAACTCATTTTAAAACAATAGACCAGATTATAAAGCTTTTTATAAATTTTAATTTTGCCACCAATTTTCATAATTTTTATGGAATGCTTCATTATATATTTTAATGGTATAAAAAACTCAAATATATGAAGTCTTTCAATTAGTGGAAAAAGATTAGAATAAGACGTGCACTAAGCAAGAATGAAAACACTTTCTATCTAGGCAACTTTCTAATCTTGTTTTCGTTTGCAAATTTCTATCTAGGCAAGATTTGAGCAATTTTTATATGATTAATGAATTTATTTTATGCAATCCCATCAACGAGAATAAAACTATCACTTCAAATTTCAAATAATGAAAACAAGAAGCATAAGAATTTTTACAAGAAAAACTCATCTGCGGCATCGGGTCAGCAGCGTAGGTAATTGCAAAATTGGCAGAACGTAAATGATTAGCGAAGAATAAGATAAGGTTGAGTGCCAATTGATTACGTGGCGAACCTTAAAAATCGAATCCACTTCGCACAACAATCTCTACATTATTATTATTATGATTTATGATACCAATTACCAAAACAATTATAAAAGCCATTAAACTCAGACCTTTGAGCCAAGGGGGGACGTGGAGCTATCCCGTGTTCCATTCATTCATTCAGGCGCCTTGGAAAATCTAAAAAAAAACCTCTCTTGCCAAACTGGGGCGTGCAAAATGGGTGTGGCTGCTCCACGTCACAACTTGGACTTTCCAGTTGCTGGGTCCCACTCCCCCGGTGCAGGCCAGTGAAGCTTAATGATACATATCATGTCCGCAAAGACTAAAACACCCTTACACTTTATCAATTTCATCATGGCGCCCTTGGAAACAAAGGGAGTTACCATTTCATATATTATAAAGTATGATATCACTTTACACAAAAAGACAAGAGCCTTTTCACTCCTTTAAGTAAGCCGTAATTATATGATTTATATCATCATACCCATACGGGTATCCCAAACGTGCATCTGCTTCCGCATTGACATGCTACCATCATTATCTGAAAACGGGCTTAAAGGATCACGTTATTTCGAAAATTAAATTGCCGTTTCGGTTTCTACTTTCTACCTTCTACCATTACCACGTTTTACTGCGATATCCACAAAATCACAAAAAAGCCCCTACCTTTTCCACAAGTATTAAAAAATAAGGTTTTGTTCAAGTTACACTCAAAGAAATAGCCAGAAATATGTATCTAGGCTCTTGAGAAGTGAAACAAAAAAAGAAAAGAAAGAAAAAAACCTCAACTTTTTACTACACGACAAGCACCGCCTAGTCCGACTTCTTCCCGACAAAGGTCATCGACTCGGTTATTAAGACACGTGGACGGTGAGATTCGCACTAGCAGCCACGAGATGAGACTTGCAGGTTATCTTTGACTCTAGTTAAAAAAGGCACAGCTTCAAAACTAAACCATGGTTAACTGGCGCCGCTTTCGCCATTTTTTATTACTTTTTCCTTACATATTTCAGTCTTTACATCTCTCTCTCCCCTCTCCATCACTCCGCCGCCTTATGCGACCGTTGTGCGTCTATCGGCCATGAGCTGCCGATAATGTTGAATCGCCATCTAATTTGAAGGTGAAAGAGCTTCTTTCACCGGAGAAACCGAACAGATTTCTCCAAAATGTCTAATATTCCTCCGAAACAAACATAAGTCTAAGGAAGGGGGGAAATTATTTTTTATTCCAGCTTTGCATCCTCAGTTAATTCGTATCTCTGCTGGTGATTAGAGCGTAGGTGATCGCTGTACTTCATAGAATGGTTGAGCTTCCAGTTTAGAAGAGGGAGTATGTGATTGTCATTGAATTGATTGAGCAGCTAGGCGATTAGATTTTTGATAGCGATACATGCTATGGCGGAGCTTGAGAATCCTTCTTCAATGGTAGTTTCTACACCTTCCGGAGAAGCTAGCTTTTCATCCTCTGGTTTCCAAAACCCGCCTCCCGAACTTCCACCACCAAAAAAGAAGCGAAACCTCCCCGGAATGCCTGGTACTTTGAATTTTGTCGATGCTTGTAAAGCTCAGTGTCATTTGCAATTGTTTTAAGCAAGATTTCTTATTTAAAAACTCCACCTTCTGTCGTCAGTTTGTAAATAGTTATTTGCATTTTTTTTTTCAGATCCAGATGCTGAAGTGATTTCTTTATCGCCCAAAACACTTATGGCGACGAACCGTTTTGTATGCGAGATCTGCAATAAAGGATTTCAACGCGACCAGAACCTGCAGCTTCACCGACGAGGCCATAACCTACCATGGAAGCTCCGGCAGCGTACCAGCAAGGAAGTTCGTAAGAGAGTCTACGTATGCCCCGAGCCTTCCTGCGTCCACCATAACCCGTCGAGGGCGCTTGGTGATCTCACCGGCATTAAGAAGCATTTTTGTAGAAAACATGGCGAAAAGAAGTGGAAATGCGAGCGTTGCTCTAAGAAATACGCCGTACAGTCTGATTGGAAGGCCCATATGAAGACTTGCGGAACTAAAGAGTACAAATGTGACTGCGGCACCTTGTTCTCTAGGTTTCTTTCTTTCTTCCCTTTTTTCTCCTAATTCCTTTGACATTCCAACTTCTCGTTTGTGTGTCAAGAGAGTCACCCCTTTTCCTCTAGTGATCCTAAAGTTGATGAAGTTGCTAATTGTAATTATTTTCCTCCGTGGTTGATACATCGGACTGTGAAGGAGGGACAGCTTCATTACACACAGGGCTTTTTGCGATGCCTTAGCGGAGGAAAGCGCCAGAGCCCAAACCCTAGCCATTGGTGACGGCTCCGAGGGGAATTCTGATATGAAGGTTGCTTTGGCTTCACCACCACAGCCTCCACTTACTCCGTCTACGTCTGTGGTGTCTCCAGCTTTGTCCATTCAGAGCTCAGGTAGTAGAAGAGCACTCCATTTCCTATTTACATTTCGTAGGTCAAAGCTGTACGAAATTTTGATATGTTTTCTTAAGAATTCAACTGCCTTATCTTTTACATGATTTTAAATATAATGGTTTGAGACGCATAAGACAAACATTATTTGAAGGATGTGTTTTGTCTCTTACGGATGTCGTTTTTTCCATCATTATTTTATTATTTTGTTTTTATTCTGGGGTGTGGAAATTGGCAGTTAAGTTAGTAGTAACAAATTAACAATTAAGAAAGAAACAAACGCAGTAGTAGTGTGATGTATGCTGTGGGGAAGGAAAGATGAGAGAGACAAAGCCGTGTGTGTATTCTAATGGGTTCAGAAGTTTAGTGAAGAGAGCCCATAGATTGAAGAGCAAAAAGGGAATAACGGGAAAGGACGCTATAATAGCTCCTCCTTTTTCTCTTCATGCATTGAAGTTCGACGCACTTGCCAGTCAGGACTTATTAGCCCATTGTCTTAAGAAAAAAAAAAAGCTTTTACTTTATGTTGCAGGTGTAATAACCCTCTTTTTAGTGTATGTATACAGCTTTGTAACCTTATTGCTTCTCATACATCATCTTTTTGTTTTTCTTCCCATTTTTTTCCATTGGTATCAGAAGTTTCGGAAAACCCAATCAGGCTGTCACCGCCGTCTTCGAATGTAACGTGTTTACCGACCACAGTCACAAACGGCACCCCTACCAGTGTTTTTGCCAGTATATTTGCATCCTCAACTGCGGCTCCTTCCCAAACATCATCGACATTTTCCTCGTATTCCAATCTGATGTCAAGCTTGGCTCGCTCGGATTGCCCCACAAATACCCCAACCATATCTGCCATAGAACCCACATCCCTTTCTCTCTCCACATCACTTTATCTCTCCAATAATGACTCCTACCTGTTCCCGGACCAGCACGACCCTCGCCACTACACTGCATCTCCACAGCCTGCATTGTCTGCCACTGCATTACTCCAAAAGGCAGCTCAAATGGGTGCTGCAGCAACGAATGCATCGTTGCTTCGGGGTTTAGGCTTAGCAACAGCATCCTCTTCTGGACAAGATGATAGTACCTCAACACAATGGAACAACCATATAAAGACAGACAATTACTCGGTGACTGATGGCCTTGGTCTTGGAATTCCCTCTGCTGACAATGCGGGTTTCGCAGATATGATGATGGTTTCCTCTTCGCCATTTGGGGGACAGCCCATGACTCGTGATCTTCTTGGTCTAAGCATAGGTGGCGGGGCTAGCAGGGGTGGTCTTTCTGCTTTACTCACGTCTTTTGGAGGGAGATTCGATGTTGCAGATACATCAACGGGAGGGAGGAGTTCGCCAGCAGAAGATTAGGAAGAGTGCAACGCTTTAGCTTGCTGTAGAAGCTCGGCCGCTCGGTTCCTTTTGTTTTGAATCCTTGGCCGCAGTTGAGTTGGCTAGTCAGGGAAGGATCGGATATAGTTACAGGTAGGAAGAACTTTATAAATAGTGTATTTAAATTAATTAGCTTTTGTCTTTTGGAAGTGTGCTGTTGCCTGTGGCCTTTTCTCCTGGAGTGAAGATCAAAGATGAATATGACGAGATGTACAGAAGATCGAAGGAATGGCAAGTTGAAAATCGTTGTGTAGCAAGTTCTAGCAGTTTTTTGAGTCCGTTGTGCCTTCCTCCTGCACATCCCCTTGTATCTTTGAAAATTAATAATAATAATAATTATTAATAAAAAAAAAGCCTTAAAAAAATATGCTTGCGCCAACGCGTTCATCGGTTTGGTCGGTTTTTCCATACTGTCCGATGAAATTGATTTTTCAAGAATTTAAACTGAGCAGTTTTTTTTTGTAAGTTAAACTAAATTAAACCAATTTGGTTTTGTTAAAAATTAAAAAAAAAAGACAAATAATCACAATTTATTAAATTAGGCTATTATTGTAATATCAAAATCTAATATTAATATTTAAAAAACCCAAAGAAATAGCTTTCATAAACAAATACTTCATTTAAAATTTTAACAATAAAAATGTTACAAAGCAATAAAAATCAAATGGTGAACATAAAATTCATAATTTTAACAAAGATACAATTCAAATTCTAATACAAAATAACATATATTTGACAGTTATATTATATATAATATAAAAAAAATTAAATGGTTCGGTGTAAGATTCTTTTTCAAACCAAAAATTAAATTAAACCAGTCAGTTTTAAAATTTTCAAATTCAACAAAATAAAAAGTAAATCGTTTTTAGTCTTTTTTTTTATTTTAATAATTTGATTGGGTTATTTGAATAACTTGTAGTGAGGCTGGAGTTAGATTCAGAGTTGGAAAGGTTCATACCTCGGCCGGTGCCATAGCCTATAATTAAGTGGTAATAAAGTGGATAGGATTAGGATTGCGAAGATGGTGGCTGGAGAGATGGTAGTCAAATCTGCAACTGGTCTTTTGGACTTGTCCTGGTTGCGTCAGTGGGATCAGACCCCCAAACTTGTAAATTTAATGAAGTGAGCTGGCAGATGCATTTGATTCGTCCCCGACGCAAGCTTTTGTCCTGTCTTTCTGTCTGCCTCATATTTGCTATTATTGGGTTCCTATATCATCTTCTACATTTGGGAAACCCGAAATTTTTGAGATAAATTAATTTATTTTAAACAACGAGATGGGTCTTTGAGTTGGCAAGCCCAAATGCAAGACCCATCTCCTTGTCTGAAAATCAGATTGGCTAAAATATTCCAATGTTGTCTCAGTCTCTCCAACCTTCAGATCACGAATCCAAGGAAGACGCTGCAGCACGCTACTGCCACCTTCAATAATGATGAAGGCTTAATAAAGATTAAAGAAGAGGATAGCCTGGAGAATTAGCATTTGTACGAATCTCCATAATAATTCAGTAATTATCTGGTAACTAAGGTATTTTTGATGTGATCTTTTTTATCTGATAGAAAAGTTATTTTTTTAAAAAAACAAAGTAATACTAAATTTGAATCGAAAAGATAAAAAAGATTTCAATCTGAAATAGCTGAAATCCAGATCTATTATTACCCTTTCTTATATACTCATCTTTTGTTCAATACGTCATTCCTTGTGTCATTGTCGCTTTTCCAAGTACGAGGTCCCATGTAGTGTTCATGTGATTGGTAACTTTACTAATTATTATTATATACAGTAACAATTACATTACTGCCAACATCTTATTCTTGTCACCCTCATCACTTTATATTAAATAAGAGAAGAGCTGTTACAATCTCACTACTCGCCATTGCATTGCACTTGCTCAACTCACCTTCCTCCCAAGTGGCTCCGAACAAACTTCAATCAATCATGCATCATTTTCTTCTCCTTCTCGCACTTCTCTTGTTTATCTTCGTTGCAAGAGTTGCTCGTTCCATCATATGGGCCCCATGGAAAATACGACGCCACTTTGCAAAACAAGGCATTACAGGTCCCGCCTACCGTCCCATCACCGGGAATACGGCACAGGTTCTCGCCATGTACGCTCAAGCTCAATCAAAGGCAATGCCTTTATGCCACGACATCCTTCACCGGGTTTCTCCATTCTATCCCACCTGGTCTGCCATGTATGGGAAAACTTTTCTATACTGGCACGGATCCACACCCAGGTTGGTCTTATCCGACCCGGACATCACCAAGGAGATTCTTTTGGGTGCGGCTGGGTCGTTTGAGAAGATGGACGGAAATCCACTCACCAAGCTCTTCTTTGGACAAGGATTGATCTCATTAAAAGGTGAGAAATGGGCTACTCACAGAAGAGTAGCCAACCAGGCTTTTAAAATGGAGCGAGTGAAGGTAATTTTTAACTTGGACATTGCTCCAATCTCATCAAACTACCTTTCGTCTCACTGGGTTTCATCAATTTTTACCCGATAAGAGCAGTCATATGTGAATTATATATTATTATTATATGGATATTCAGTCCAGAAAAATATATTATATGGATATGGAATTGAAAGTGAACTCTAAACAAATTTTTTCAAGAAAACATTTTATTTGTATCAGTGCTGGATTCCGGATATCGTAGACGGCACCTCGGCAATGCTTTATAAGTGGGGAGAGGAAGGAAAAGGCGTAGACGAATTTGAAATTGAAGTGAGTAGAGAACTCCAGAATCTTTCTGCTGATATTATATCCAGAGTTGCTTTTGGAAGCAATTTTGAAGAAGCAAAAGAAATTTTCAAGTTACTAGAACAGCAATATCATCTTGTCTCCCTTGCCGGCAGAAGCGCTTATATTCCTGGCTTTAGGTACCATATCAAGAAATTAAACTCATATATTGACTATACCATTTGCCCTGCCTCCTAATATAATTAAACTGAAAACATGCAGGTTTTTGCCCACTAAGAAGAACAGAGAAAGAAAGCGATTAGACAAGGAAACCCGTGAATCAATTCGAGTGCTGATTGAGAATAGCAATAAAACACAAAATGGATCGGGAAATTTGCTTTCTTTGCTGATGAATAATGAGAAAGAAAGGTTGGGGTCGGAGGAGATAATCGACGAGTGTAAAACTTTCTATTTTGCAGGAAAGGAAACAACTGGAAATGCAATCAGTTGGGCACTCCTCCTTCTGGGGCAGCATCAAGAATGGCAAAGCAAGGCACGCGAGGAAGTACTTGGTGTTTTAGGATCTACTAAGCCCCCAACTGCAGAAACTTTAAGTGACTTGAAAATTGTAAGTGTATTAGCCTTTGTGGGTCTAACGTTGTATCACTCCGAATGGCTAGTGAGTATTAATGTTGGGTATCGTTTTTCTCAACAGGTGAGCTTGATCCTTCAAGAAACACTTAGACTATATCCTTTGTCCGGGGCATCGGTGAGACAAGCAAGCAAAAGGGTTAAGGTTGGGGACATTGATATTCCTGCTGGTACACAAACCTATTTGGCTATAACTGCAATTCATCATGATAGTGAGCTATGGGGAGAATCTGCTCATGAATTCAACCCTCTGAGATTTACTGAACCTCGAAAGCATTCCTGTTCATACTTTCCCTTCGGATTAGGCCCTAACCATTGCGTGGGTCAAAATCTAGCTTTGACTGAAATGAAGGTGGTTCTTCCCATGATCTTACAACGATATTCTTTTTCTGTATCGCCGACGTATGCTCATGGCCCAATGTTGTTGATGGGGTTGTCACCTCAATATGGGGTACAACTTATGTTTAGGAGATTGTCAAAATGATTTCTATTATTTGCATTAAATAATTTCGTCTTTTGCTTATTCTCAAATCAGCAATAATGGATGAAAATTA